>OU343039.1:16294859-16419809 GCA_910593735.2 Ectemnius lituratus | reverse complement strand
TCTCTGCTAACTCTCGGATTTGTAGTTAACTTCTAGCTGAACATGAAGTGTTGCAAGCCAATTCAATTGACCGTAACAGTGCCGCGTTATAAGTTCGTTATGGTTTAACTGAAAGCCTCAAGATCATTGAATGCGAGTTTCAATTTTCTTTGATACCAAAGGTAACCAATGACTGGGAGCCGATTGGCAATCTGACTCTGTAAGGACAGGCGGATGAAAAATCTTTAGTTGGATTTTAAAGTATAATATTGAGATATAACGGTTTTGCAAGTAAAAGATTGTACAAGTTGGTGGGGTCCTGGTTCCCCATGAGAGTTCCGCGATTCCGTGAAATGCTGGCAAGAGCAAAGAGCGGTTACGGCGGGAGCTTGAACGGAACCGACCACGTTGATTGGGCGCGTACTATCGCGCGAATCAGCAATCAAGATGGCGATGACGTCAGGCGCAACTAGCGCTCGAGTGGGGGGAGCTTGCAGCTCTTTCTATATAGTTTCGGAGTCACGTTGTCGGCCTCAGTTGGGATACGTAAGCACGCGCGGTCGCATTGGATCGAGTCGCACTCGGCTATCGGACAGCAGCAGCTCTACTTCTCTTGTCGTGACAGTGCCCAGTGTCGGCACGCAACACGGACGAACGGACGCGCGCTCATTATTCTCCTTTTTTTCTCATCGTCACCTCGCACTTTTCAACCAATTCACCGCTACTGTGAAGAGTACTCTTCGTGACGCAAGCGTGATTTCTTGGCGGGCCGGAATAATCGTGCCGTTTCGCCCGTTGGCTCCTGTTCAAAGAGGCAAATTCATCCCGGGGATTCGCCACTCGGACACCCACCACACGCATCCGATCGACTTTTTAAACTCAGTGAAGTTACTTACTTTCGGCTTGGAAGAATCGTGCGCACGCTCAGATGACGCAGCGTGTGCCGAGCGCCGGTCTCTACGACAACATCGTCGACGATCAGGGCTACACGATGTTCTCCATGTACCCTACAACCACCATGAATGACCCCTGGCTCTTTACCAAAGAGGAGAAGGCCATGGTAAGCGGATCCACCTTTTTAATTCATTAGGATTTTACGCGCCACTAGATTACTAGCATGAAGGAAACGGGTTATTGATTCGACGCGACTTAGACGTCGATTCTGAACACGCAGTTCTAGCTTCATGGTCGAAGGTCGGCCCGCTGTCCCTCTCACCAAAAGGGAGAGACAGACGCAGCGAGCGAACAAGTTTCTCTTCACTTGGAACCGTCATTCTTTCGTTGTTCCTAATTGTGTCTACTATGACAATTGTTCTTTTATCGTGCATTTTAAGTATTTGCTAGTTTTCAACCAAGTTTCGCAATAGAGAAGCGTAGAAAGCGGAAGGGGAATCGAATACCGGCGACACACGCTCAATTGGGTTAATAATTGGGCTTGGCTCTCGCGGCGGTGACGTCTCCATTTTAAATTTCCGAGAAACCGTCTCTTATCGCTCGCTTGTGTCGGCTTCCTCCCCTCGCTCACCTTGCCGAGAGCATTCTGCGAATACTGATTATATCATTTTATGCATGATTAACCTCCCGTGTTTTTCATCGAGATCATTTTATGCACGGCGTACTTGAAAAGGTTCAACCTGGAGAAAACTCATCTTCTATTCAGTTGAACCTGCGTCAAAATGTTAATGCGTAACTGAGTATTTTGATTTATTGCGCAGCTGCGTTCGGGGACGACCGAGCCTTTTTACGATAATTGCATTTCCTATGAATTTCAAGGGTCTTCGATGTTTATCGTAAGCACTTATGTAAGTGGCTTTATGCGGTTTCAAAAGCTGTCCTCATCTTTTCCAGTCCACTAATGTCACTATTAACCCTCCCGACATATCTTTCTGGGCTGCTTGCCTTTCGCGCCACGATCAGATAAGAATCGCATTTGGAAATATCGACCAACTTACCAGCCTCAGTCTCGACGCTCAATTAGAGTAAAGTGATGTGCCTGTATTACTTGGACCTTGCTAGGCAAAACAAAGCCGTGGCAATATTCTTTTCAAGAATTTCCGCCAAAATGTGTTTGCCACTCGGTTGCCGAGGGAATACCGAAGGAAAACAGTTAAATCTGACAGGAAGCTCGGAGTTAACGCTCGTTAACCCGTCAATTAGAGGGTTTAGTTGAACGAAGAAGGCGCAAGGGTTAAGTTTAGCGGGAGCAATACGCACGGGTCATAAGGCAAAAGGTGTCATCCTGCCGTTTGCACTCGCGAACGCCTCAGGAGAAAGATCATTTCTTTCATCAGGACTATTTCTTCTACACGACTTGCTCGTTCCAAGTACGTGCACTGCCAGTGAATTAGTCTCTCTCGTTGGTAGTGGGCAACTTTGCTACCTCTCGACGTTATTGCCATTGATAGGTTTATCGGTATTCTCGCAACGCAGCAGTAACTACTGCATAACCAACCCGTATTTCCTAGGCTCGAGTCATCGATCACGATCGACGTATTATTTCCGGTTTGCCCCGGCAAACTTGTGTCCACGCGAAGAGAACGGAACGAGCGGATGAATCTTGGAATATGACGAACTCAGTGAATTGCGGTGCGTAATCGTCGTAAACTGTAATCGTTTTTTTTTTTTATTCTCGACGAGCTTAGCTCAGTTTCAAGATGCCGTCGGAGATCGATGAGTCAGCGTCGCGGATCGGGCGTAGTTACGGGGGGGACGACGGGCGGTGACGGCGGTGACGGCAATTTATGAATGAAAATCTCTCTCCACGCACGTGTCGCGTGCACGTTGCGCCGTCGCGAGTCGCGACACACGCGAGAGATCGCACGCTCCTCTTACACGGCGAGCTTACTCGCTTACTCACACCTCGCACCAGCAAAACCACCTTCCTTCGTTCTCAGCCATTATTATTCGCGACGTCTCGTAAACACCTCGATTATTCTCTCTTTTCCTGTCTCTCTCGACGGAGGAGTGTCACTACCGAGAAATAGGAGAATTACTAGAGCATGGGAACGCGAATGGGACCCAGGTATATTCGATTGTTCGAGCAAAGTGCTAGTCGAGATGGCCCATTACTAGAAACGATAAGGCCCCGTGTAATGTCTGCCGTATAATCGGCTTAAAATAGTCATCCTTATCTTCGACTTAAAAACTCACGTACAATCGAAAATGGTGCGCTACTCGGAAGAGGTGGGACTTATCTCCGACACGCGGCTTTGGCTTTGCCGTGCTTTCGTGGAAGTGTACTTGGTTACGCTCGGTGTTCGCTGGAAACCTTAAGTTTTCATTGCGAGCTAGCTAACCAGTTGGCCAGCCAAAAGAGAGTATGCATTATGTAGGCTTGCGTAAGCTAAGAGATATATCGGCTATTGGGAAAGGGTAGCGGGCACGTTCTCGGGGCCGAAATTATTTCACAACCACTCGTTACTACGAATTATCGCAACGCTCTAGCGAAGGCTTCTACTTGCCAGAGAGCTCGAGCCGAACCTTGTCTTTCGGCCAGCAGCAGCAGCAGCAGCAGCAGCAATCCTATTGCTCAGCTAGAATTATAGGATTCGTTCTTTTCCCGGGGCGCGTGCCGATAGGCTAACTGATCCGGTGATCCGGTGTAGTCGACCTCGAAAGGAGGTCGATTCCACGGAAAGATATCTTGCGTACGAGTGACGTCAATACGCTTAACACTTTCCCCTGGGGAATGCCTCCTCTCCTGGCCACCGTCACCGCCACCGCCGCGGTTAACTCCGGCTGGCTACGTGACTTTGCACTATCTTCTCTCTTTGGACCGTTCTCTTCTTCACTGATTTCGACGCCATCGGCGCAGTATACCACCGGAATTGCGTCTTACCTTTCCGAATCCGTGGAAAGTTAGCCAGTCACATGGTCGATATCTTTTCCTCCAACCAGTCCGACCACCACGGTTATATCCCCCACTCTCTTAACAAACGGACGGGCGTGTGCTTTCTCTCTCTCTCTCTCACTCACTCTCTCCTACACGTATGCTTTGTATCTCCGCCTTTAGAATCTCGACAAACTCGAGCTGCAAACAACGGATTTCGTGAGACGGTTAAAAGAGAGTCGTAGCTGTTTTCCTTTGATTGCCGGCTGTAATGAAGGTCGTCAGAATGATGGCAACAGAATGACTGGGAGGTGAGTGGGAAGTCGACTTTGACTCTCCAGCATATCGTGAGAAACATTAGACTTCGATCTTTCTATTAACTCTTCTTCGTCTTTCTTGAATAACCATCATACTTTGCTCTCGTCTCGTTCACGGTACAACACTCGACTTTGTTTAAACACAACCAATGCCTGCCCTTCAAGTATACTCGCATATCCACTTACAATTAGACAGCCGCCGGCGTACAAACAACTCTCTGATCCCTTTAACCTATTTCTACCCTCCTCCCACTTCTCCCTTTTCTTCTTCAATGTTTGTATTCTTGGCGTGCCGATGTTTACGAGAGGAGAAACAAACAACGAGGAGAAATCTCGCGCGACCGGAAACTGACGGAGATCCTGCAGAGAGAAGAGAGAGAGAGAGAGAGAGAGAAAGAGATGGAGAGACACAGATAAATACGTTGATTTTATATCATGTTAGTTGGGCGTATATGGGTTTTAACGGCGACGAGGAATTATCGTGGCAACAACGGAGCGAATTTCCGCGGCTGAAGGTCGCACTCTTCTGATAATAGGCGCATGTTACACACGCCCGTAAAGTGTCGCGATAATAACTGCCGACTGGAAACGCTCGGAATCCTTCTCCGAGAATGCGACACACGTCGCTGATAATTCACGTGGCCTACCTTCTCGATCTTCTCTCCTAACATTTATCAGTCTGAAGAATCGTCAGGAATTTCACCCAACGCAATCAGAAATGCGTCATCATAATTCTAGTTTATTTTTGAGAGGAATTTTAGAGAAGTATCGCAGGTGGGTGGTGGTTGGTGTCGGGTCAAAGTAAACTTGATGGTGTATCACTGACTTACAAGCACCCATTCGATAACACCGCGCCTTTTCCGGCGCCTAGTTGACACGTGTTTTTCAAGGAATCTCGGTGGAAGATTTTGATCCGATCTTATATTAATATACCAGTTGAAAAGAAGTGGATAGCAGGCATAACCTTATGTCAGTTGGAAGGTAGAGAAAGAAGGAAGGAGAGAGAAGTATTATGCTAGATTGATTCTCCGTGACAGTGGCAGCGGGAATAATGTGTATTCTGCTTATTCAGGCGCGCGCATTCTTGAGGCGGAGGTGGTCAAAAAGTCGGTGGAAAGAAGCAGGCAGGCTGGCAAGCAAGGCAGGCTCAGGGTGGAGTGTATAAGCTGACGGCTGTAATTCAAAGGGCTCGTTGCCCTTGGCATGGCTCAAGCATGATGGAATGATAAAGTGTGTCCCGGCTATTCAGTAAAAGGCAGAGGGAGAACGCGCTCGTTTAAGAGGTCATGGAACCCTCACCTCAGTCAGCCCTTTTAGGACCAGCGACCACATATAGGTGGGATAAACGTATCCAATTTCGTACAAGTATTGTCTGTTGGGAAGCCGACCCACAGAAAGCAAAGCCACTCGCTCTCTCTCTCCTCCCTCACAATATTAAACATTAAACGGGACATTATGGCACAATGCGCCCCGGGATTACCGTGCGAGAAGAATCGGCCGGACATTCACGTTAGGTGCTTCTACCAATCTCATTGGTCGATATAAACGCGTGTGGCGTTGCATCCGGGCCGACGGGGATTGTTGAAGTTCCTTTTTTGAAAGCCGATCCTTAACCACGATCGCGACACAATCGCATTCGTTCTACGGGGTCATTACGACGTACTTGTAATTAGAGAGTTCTTAAACTTACACACGATACAGTGGGCGAGCGTGCTTTAGTGAAGCAAGTATGCTGGTAATAAAATATCGTGCGGAAAGCAGAGAAACTGTAGAAGAGCGCGGCGGGTGAAGAGGAGAGAAGAGGATGGGGGACGGGTCTGGCGAGGGTCGCATTAAGCGTGCGCGATTATGTAGGTATTCCCGTGGCGGGGTGAGTGCCGAAGTGCAACCAGTCGGAAATGCCTTCGTGATTGCGTCACTCACCAGGAATTCACAAGCCGTTCTGCCCCCGGAGGGCGTTTTCTTCTAGACGTCCTCTCTCCTCTTCTCTCCTCTTCTCTCCTCTTCTCTTTATTGACCCGTCGCGTCGGGATCCCCATCGCCACCGGGCCCTTCTCCGCCACGTGCAACAACTCCCTTTCTAGCTCAGGCAGATTAATCTTCCCACTTCGCTCGCCACCGCCACACAATTTACCTATTAACTACACACTACCTTAAGTACTTGCCGTCATTTAGAAGGTATAATCCAACCTAATAACCACAGTAACCGCCACGGGTATTAATATGTTCGACAATAAATAGACGTATCTCAGAGAAGGAGCACGCGACTAATTAAGAATGTGCAAAGTATTGTTGAAATTAATCATGCAGCCAACTGCGGAAGGTATTATTTTCACTTTGACATATCGCAGACTCTGAACTCGCGTATACTAACCGTAGCTCAAACGCAAATTACACCAGCGACGGATCAATGCTTGATATCGATTTACATGATTGCAGCAGGGCAGACCATAGTCGTAGTCAAAGCCATCAATTACCCTGCGAGGGACACGAAGGCCCCGTTAGTAAATCCAAGCTAATCGATCATCCTCCGTGAAAAGTAGGCGATTAGACGCCCTTGAAGTCAGGCCTCGCTTTCGTAAGAGACACTCGCGCGGCACCGTGTCACGAAAGATCGATTATCCGATCGGTATTCTCTCGCGCAAAAATATCCTTCCTTGCCCAGATAAATGGTCGAGATTTTTCTGCCGCTTTCGCCATTTTCCGGCGAGAACGCCGCGACTCTTTAGAAATCGTAGCCAAGTTTTGCAATTGAAGCAGTTCTCCTCCGTGAAGAGCTTGCACAAGGGAGAACGTGTTTCGGCCATGAGAAGTTTCGCGTGCTCTGTTTCGGAGGACAAGGTCGTGACGCGTGTCGGTAGGAATTCCCGAAATCAGTTGGTGAGGGAACGCGTGTGATTAGTTGTCGGGTCATTCACCTCCGATCATGCGTGCTTGAGAGAGCAAGCAAGTCCAACGTATTCTTTGCTCGGACTTTGCAGCTACAAAGACGTAGGCTTACCACCTCGGCAGTCGTCCCCTTATCTCACACTCTATCGAGCACTGTCAGGCCACCATGGGATGTGCTATAGTACTACTATACTTTCCTCGATATTCTCGAGAGTGGCGCACCACCGTCTCTTTAAGAGCTCCCCCCTCATAAAGAGTGCTTTAAACACTAGCGAGAAACTCACGATTGCCAGCACCCGGCGACGCGCCAGCAGCTTCTCTTGCCTTTATCGGTTGGGGCAATTTTTTTCAAGGGAGAAATGATCCTCGTGCGCGCGCGCGCCCGCGCCAGCCTTAGTTACCAGCGAATTCCGGGTGTCGTTCCCGAGAAGGCCACTCGGCTCCACCACTGCTGCAAGCAGAGCCAGAGTTCCTTTCGAGTTGGAGTGCTCGACAATTGGTGGTAGTGTGTTTGTTTAAAGCGCGTCGCGGAACACTGGTAGGTTGGAAGGCCGGCGTGCGACCGACAACGGACCACTGTTCTCAATGATAATCGTTAATCGGCGCTCGGGAAAGGCCAGACTTCAATTAAGAGCCCTAGATGTACTCTGAAGAGGCTGCTCTCCCAAGACCATCTAAACGAGACATGAAAGGCTCCTACTGCAATGGCGCAACCCCGATTCATGTTCATCCCTTCACTATTTGTCTCGGAAGATTTGCTGATTTTTCAGCTTCTCACAGCATTCGAACCTGTCAGGATGTCATTCTTATTATGCCAAGTCTGCTCGGTGTACAGGTGCAATTAGTATCCGACTGTCAAACAGGAAGGAAGCAAGAACAGAGTGTGTGATGCAACAACACGTGCTCCATTTCAAATTTCCTAGTACGATGATTCGGTCTCTCCCAGCGGAGTAAGTGCATGACTCATCATGCGGCGCCTACTCCAATCAGATTCCATTGCAGGACATGATCTAGCAATGAATTTTACATTTGCACAGGCTCAGTTAGCCACTCCTGGCTAAGAGTTGCGGGAGTTGTACATAGAGATAAATCGATTTTCCGTGTCCGAGTGACATTGGACGTAGGTTTCATTATGCGCCAATGCTAATAACGCCCTGTGTGCTCGCGGCCGGAAATACCAAAGGATCTTTCAGCAATTCTAGGAATGTAGTTCCATGGTCGCGCTCCATGCTGTCAGGATATAGTAGGTCGACCCAAATTCAGGGACCGGTGGTCGACGCACGTAGAAGCACGTAGCTTCTTAACGTTCGAGTGAAGTCATCCTCTTTATTATGTGCCTTTTATATGCTTTTGCTTTTATATTAACTCGTCATTTCTTTCCGTTTCTCACGCTCCTGGTGCCGGCGAGATTTTTTAACATTTTAGTATGGATATAAAAGTATACTTCTAAAAAATTATTTGATAATTTTTCCACTTTTTCCAACTTTCCGGAATTGTTTATAAATCAATTGTTTTAGTATCAAAACGGATAGAAAACGTGAAACCACTGGCAGAAATGCCGGAATTGTACCGAAAACACGGCGAGAAGGCCTCCTGAATAATTAATTTCGTCTAATTCTGACGGTTTCTTTCATGTTTTTCATACTTCCTGACATTTTCCGAGGCTGAAATTTGGTGGAGAACGTTTTCTTGCATCAAGGAAGAAGTGATATAAATTCCAGAGCCCTAGCTCAAAATTCATTTTTTCGCAAATTTTTCCATATGTACCCCTTCACAAATTTTCGATTTTTCGAAGGTTCTGGGACTTGAACGAACGCTTAATTTTTCGATTGTTTAAGTATGAAAACGAGTAGAAAACATAAAACTAGTGGCCATAGTGCCGGAATTCTACCGAAAACACATGGAAAACCAATCCTGAAAAATTCATTTTCGTGGTTTTTCGCATGTTTTTCAAACTTCCCGACATTTTCCGGGGCTGAAATTTGGTGGAGAATGTTTTCTTGCATCAAGGAAGAAGTGATATAAATTCCAGAGCCCTAGCTCAAAATTCATTTTTTCGCAAATTTTTGTGGGTATACCCCTTGACGAATTTTTCGGCCAAAAAATGAACTTTGACCTGGGGTTCTGGAATTTATATCACTGTTTCCTAGCTAAATACTGAATCTCTGCACGAAATACCGGACCCTGAAACGGTCGGGAAGGGTGATTCAAAAATTTTTATTTTTTCCACGGTTCTCTTACGTTGGCGAACGCTTGATAAATCAATTATTTTAGTATAAAAACGGATAGAAAACATGAAACCAGTGGGAGAAATGCCGGAATTCTACCGAAAACACATGGAAAACCGATCCTGAATAATTCATTTTCGTCTAATTCCGACGGTTTTTCCCATGTTTCTCATACTTCCCGATATATTCCGGGGCTGAAGTTTGGTGGGGAATATTTTCTTGCGTAAAGAAAGAAGTGACATAAATTTCAAAGCCCCATCTCAAAATTAATATTTTCCTGCAATAATAGGCCGGCATTGCAACACAAAAGTGTGGGACTTTCGTAATTTTTTGACGGCTTATTCATTCATTCCGAACGTAGTTGAGATATTTATTTCCTCTTGCTAACCATACAGTGACTGTTGGCTCCTCGCTTTCAACTCGAGCGAGCAAGCGATGGGGCGTGCGCGAGCGCGAGCGCGAGCGCACTCTTGGCCCATTCTCTAGATTTTTTTCCTCAGTTCGCGCGCCGCGAGCGCGAGAGGATTGCCGTCTCTCGTCTCTCGTCTCTCGTCTCGCTGCTCCCGCACCATCATCCCGTACACAAAGTCCTCTCGAGAAAGGCGGTCGAACACATCCGAAGTCGGCCGAAGCGGCTGGAGCAGCGAGGCCGAGGCCGGACTGCCATGTGGTGATAGCGGCGATGACAGAAGCACTGTCAGTGTCACTAGGACTGCCAGCGTGCGCGGTTCAGCAAACGGCTGTGCCGGCGGCTGCTCCTCAATATCCTCTCTCGCCGGTATATTTCTTTCTCCTAGCTTTTCTTTAGGAGGTGGTCAATTGTTTGTTTTGGTCATCGGATAATTGGAGAGTATCGCGCGACCGTTCTCAATCTATTACGGTTTTAAACAGGGGTGCGCAACGTGAAAGGAAGGCTGCTGAGCCGCCGCCGCCGCCGCCGCCGCCGGGCCAAAAAGTCGTCGGTGGGTCGCTGCTCGTTGGGACGCACGCACGCACGAACGCACGCACGCACGTACACACACAGACAGACACGCACACTCGCGTTTGCTTGGCGAACAAGCACGAGGTCGCGTGGCTCGAGGTGAGTCCAGGCTTCAAAATCATTTCCATTTTTGGAGCTCGCGCAAAGATCAGCTACGAACGCCGCGAGGGAAGACCTATACGATCGGTTGGAGGATATGTGTCTTGTTCTCTTACTCTTCCTCTCTCCTTCGCACTATTCTACTCGGCAATCTTTCACAAACGTGACGCGCAGTAATCCAACCTATTGGATATTTCGTATAGTGTGTTGTGCCGTCGCTGGCGCATTCAGTGACACGCGAGCGATAAAGATTCTTGCGATTCCTCGATAAACAGCGGACGTCCATTCTAAGCGTCGATCCGAAAGCTAAGTCCATGGTGAACAGTGGTCCCTCTGTATTTTTCCAACTTATCTCCCCTTTTATCCCGCTCATTCCCCCCCCCCGCGCACTCGATAGCATCGTCAAGCTCCAATGTCTCTTTTCAATTTCTAACTGCACTTTAGACTCATCGATTTCAAACTGGTCCGTGTAAGTATGTACGTGAGCTTTTGGAAATTGTCCGGCGACGGCGACGGCGACGGCGGCTGTGGCGGCGACGAGCCAGAGAGAATACATACCCAGCAGTGTCAGGACTTTAAACCTTGACGCTCGAGAATTGATAGTGTTCCGGGAAAAACCGCGCGCGATATAGGCGCATCCACAATCCACAGCGAGCGAGCGAGCGCGCTCGCTTGCTTCCAGTACTAAACGGACGAGTCGTCTTCTTTTTATTATTTCTCTCTCTCTCTCTCTCTCTGTTTCTCTTACTCTGTCAGCTTGTTCTGCGACGGACTTCCCCGCAATGTCTCTCGTTTCTCAGAGATATATTACCGGCGAGAAGCATGTTCAACTTGCTCGCTCATTCGCTAAAGCAAATCCGCAAAGAGATAGAAGCGCGGTCATCATTTTTGTACAATTGCTGACTTGGCAGTAGAATGTACCGGTGGTCTGGTTTCTAGTGTTAAGCGAGTCATATCGGAATCACAGAGGAGATTTCCTATCTTTTTCGACTGAAAGGGGACTATCGGTGGTGTTGAGCGTGGAAAACGTAGTCATTCGTTACGTAAGGGACGCGTGCAAGCAACGATGCGCGCGTGGATATGCGGCAGCGCGGGCTAGCAGCGACATATGCAGAGGGATCTTTCTGTCTCGCTCTGTCAGTAGTTCTACCTCGCGTTCATCCGGCTGGAAAACACCCGCCAATGGGGAAAGTCGTGTGCTTTATCATCGTGTTTACACTCTCCTTTGTTCGCCGCTCGGGGCAAGCATTTACCCACCGCGTATATGTACACAGCAGCCTTCCTTCTCTGTCGACGACTCTTGGACCAATTGATTTCATTCTCGAGATGCAAAGCAGCACCCCAAGCATTTTTTCCCTTTTTCCTAGCACGGAGATTCTAGAAGAATTCCTTTGCGATACTTGTCTATACCAAGAAAAGCTTGATTAGTAAAAGAAATCACGGAATAAACGCGCGCGCGCGCGCGCGCGCCGGCCTATCCCCACACATTATCCTGTTGACAATGTTAATGGGGTTCGCCGCCGGTTCTAACAAGGAGCGCGATCCTTCCTTTGTTGTTCAAGGTTATCTCCTCATGCTAGCGCGCGCGCGTTGTACATATATACATATAGTCATCGACGGTGGCAATCTGCCTCTCATTTTTTTTCCAGATCGCGCTCGCATTGTCGATTCGCTCGACGGTATATAATCGCATCGCCTTTTTTCTCTCGTAGAATCATTCGGCGCAGGTTGCCACACAAAAGAATGAATCGCGGAAGGTCATTTGTGTGCGATATCTCAATTGAAATATAGCCCCTTTTCTTTGAAATAGTGCGCAATATTGGCGGGAAATCATTTTTAAAGAGAAAATTTATTTCTACCACACTGATCTTCCACTGACATTTCGAGAGCAGGGATAGCCAGAGGCTTTCGTGGAAAAGTGACGATTCCCCTGACAGGAGAGTCTGTCTCGTTCACTCGCATAGCCTCAATTGGCCCCGTTGATCAACGATTGGCGCTCGTGGGGAGAAAAAAAATCCGAGGAGAATTTAGAACGGATTCCTCGGACTGGCTCGGAAGGTAGCTTGAACCGAGTTGCGCTAACCTTGTACCGATTCTCCTTTGATAATATTTCGTTACGTAAATCGAAGCATGTGCACCTTTACTCGGAAATGGATCGATAATAGAGGATATTAAAGCGTGTATACAAGCATCCTTATTTAATCCTGGCTGGGAAAAGCAACGAGAGTATTTGATAGTGCAGAGAAGAAGAGAATGCAGATGCGAATGGAGAGAGTGTAGACTCGAGTGGATTGGCTCCCCCTTGCTTTGTTAGAGTCAATCGAGCGAGTGAGCGAGAGACGTGTTCTTATCGTTGGCTCAGGAAATGCGCCCGGTGTTCCCCGAATTCGAGATTGACGATTGCGTGGGAGATGAGGGCCGGCATTGAGATATCCGGATTGATAGGGATGTCGGCACCCGGTGCTAGATTGATGGGAATAGTAGAGAACCAGTAAAGCGTCCGATGGATTTCGTGGAAAGGTTTAATTTCCATGCGAATAGGCTTCTCTGACTCCTCGTCTGTTGTGGAGGGCTATCGCGACGGTGTACCAGCTGGAAATACGCTCGCCACGCCACACTGCTTTTATACACAACAGGAGACTGTCTGATCTAGGCTAGTTATCGATGCTCTACGAGGACAGTGACGCACAATGGAATTCCACGAAAGTGTTTTCCTGCATCCTACACACTGCGTCTTTGTCTAACCATGGTTGTTGTCTCGCTGGAACTTGAGTGGCGCGTCGCATTGAGCACTGCGGGAAATCACTTTCCAACTTCGGGGTAAACTTCCGCTCTTTTGAACGTTAGTTGTAAACGGACATCTCTCAGTTATCTCGTTATCGAGAACGTGTCAAGCGTTAAAGAGTACTTTATTTACGCGTAATTTAATAAGGATGATACGAGTTCTTCATTGGCAACGAGAACACCTCTGCTAGCGGCGCGCTCTGTGTTTTCTGTTTGAGAATTCCGCCAGTGGCACCGGCTGGCGCGACACAGCCGCGGATTGGTTATTGCAATCTGGCTGGCACATGTTTTCATTTCAAACCGAGGAGATAAGCTGGTTTTGAATGTCCATCTCGTGTTCGCCGGTGCCAGCCGCGAGACCGCGGCCCGCGCGCGCGCGCGCTCCTTCCTTCAATGACGCAAAACAGAACAGGTTTTTCGCCACGTGGTTGCAATGCCTGCTACTATCATCTTCGATGTTTCCCGCGTTCGTGCGTATTGCGTCAAGTTACTACTCCCCTTGAATAATTAATCGGATGCTCTGGCGAACGTGCGGACAGTCCCGGACTCGAGGATACTCGTGTCACTTATTTCCAGCTGGAGATTCATTGTCCAGTGGAATAAGTTATCGTTGTAAGACTACTGGGAAATCATACGGCTCTTAAGTTGTCGGTTCAGTTTGAAATTCCTCGTGTTTTAAACACGACTTCCAAAAGACAGGATTCTAATCAGTGAGGGGGGGGGGGGAAGGGGAAGGGGAAACTGTGTGCCAGCCACCTTTAGCGATACACGCGGCCGACACCACATCCAGGAAGTGTCAAAGCGATAATCAGTGACCCTTCCACGAGACTTAAATCTATGAAAAGACTCTCTTTCGACTGCAATTTTATTCCCTTGGTGTATCGAATCCTTCGAAATTATATCCTCGATCCTCTAAATCATGAACTTTGAAACGAGACTTTGATCAAGGCAGAACGTATCATGGCGCACACCCACTTTCAAACTCTCTCCTCTCTGGAAGAGTTCGGTGTTCTTTGGCCAAGTGCCAACGAAGAGGAGTGACGAGCGGCAGTCGTCGCTGCTCCACAGGTGTTAAACTTAGAACACGGACTAATTAAGAGGCTCCAGCCGGCTGCTGCCTCGCAATCGGGATTTCGCTCGATCATGGGAAAACCACTGATCCTTCTTCTCGACTTTTACCCTTCCTTCTTTTTCTTCGCTCGACGAAGAACACATTGTTCTCCTTAATGTAGCCAACTATCGGGTCTTCTACTCCCTTCTTGTCAGTATCAAGCACACATTACCATCATGTGTTTGCATATTACAAACCTACATATTCCGAGCGCAAGAGCTACGGTTCCAGAAATAGTAACAACATCCGCTTTTCGCGGTCCCTGGAAGCTGCAACGAGCAACACTTGGTCTCTCCGCGGCTAATAAAGAACTCGGCGCATTATCATAAATCTTAGGCCGAGTGGTACGAATAGATCCTCCGGTAGGAGTCGGCCGGGCGAGAGCCACTGGCTTGCTGCGAACAGGGCCATTACGCCATTCCATAGGAATCCACCCTTTCTGGAGCAAACAATGCTCGATAGCCGCGAGGACACTTTGCCTTATCTACTTAAAGCACTCTCCGAACCTCCTAACTTCCATGCCACTTCTTTCGAACTCTGCCGACTTGTTTGTTCAGGAGAATCGACGCTAGAAGTACCTCGTTGATATGCCAGCAACAGCTATAATTGGCCAGCGGAAGTTTATGAAAAATAAGACGGTCTAGACGTAATTCATTGCTGGTTAAAATTCTTCAAGGATAATGAAATGATGGGATCGAAGAGGGTGGGGGGGGGGGGAAGAAGGAAGAACAAAGGAGTAGGGTTTGGAGTGAATGGCTGTGGGAGGAAAGCGGTGGAAACGATTCGGGGGCGCGGAAATCTGGTGGTTCGCGGTTCTCCATCCCACCCTTTCTCCCAATGTCGTCGTCCGGCGCTGTGCGCCGCGGCGCGGCTGTAGCTCCGGCGATCTCTCGGTTTCTCGTGCGTGTCTGCTGCTGCCGCGGCGGCACACGGGGCACATACTCGAAATTCGATGGTTATTTTTAGGATGGCTTTCCTCGCGCGTCGCGTATGGCCACGAGCTACGAGCTACGAGCTACGACGAGCTACGAGCTACGACGAGCTACGAGCTACGACGAGCTACGAGGATCGAGCGACGGCGCGCCGTTGGCAAGCAGCAGCAGCTCTCTCCTCTCCTCTCAGTGTAAGAGAGGCGTCGGTGCCGGACGCAGCGGCGGTGTGTTACGATCTCTCATCGAAAGTGAGAAGAACGGAGGAACGAGAGTGAGCGAGCGTGCGAAAATCGGGCAGAGAGAAAATAGGAGAGCCGCGAGAGGGAGATATTAAGAGAACGAGCAAGAGAGAAAGAGAGAAGGCCACACCGACGACCAAACGATCACCGCTCGAACGAACGATCGACCAGAGTCACTTTTTAGTGTATACCCGTTACCCACCCCTATCTTCTTCTACCCCCTTTCACCATCTCCATCCACACTTCCTTACCGCTCTTTATTTCCCTCCCACCCTCGCACACACACCACACCCGTATCCTACTCTTCGAGAGACGACGAAACGAACGTTGAACGAATAAAGCGATACCCACGAAGCTATGGCAGCCACCGCCATGGACCCCGTCGACATTGCTAATATCCTCGCGCAGGAACTGCTTTATCAGCAGGTAATCCCTCCCTCGCTCGCACAATTCTATCCGAGGCATTTCATATATCTAACTATCACCTCGCAAAATCGCCTTGTCTCCTTCTTGCTTCCTTACTGTGTGTGTGCCAGTAGTTTTTTTCTTGAGCGGAATCGATCATTCGCTTGACCTCGAACGCGGTTCTTATAGATGCGCCATGCGACCATTGAAAATGTTCTTCTATACTAGCAACTTTATTCTTGATCGAATCATCCCATCGAGGAATCTTGATTGATCTCGAATTTTGGCGTTGTCAGGCTGAACAGAGAGGTTCGAGGAAGAGTGAGAAGGAGATCGAGTCACGAGTGTTGAACTTGAAAACGTTGCTGCCGATGGGCCGGCGCGCGCTTGTTGTCGCGCACGTTTCTCCCGTGCGAGGAAACATAGAGTGGCTCTAAGAGTCGAGCGACGCCAATTGTGCAAGATTGTGCAATTCCTTGGAAGTTCCAAGCCGTTCCGCTGTGCCACAAACAGATCGCAAACGTCTCGGGTTACACCTGTAGCAGCCCACTGTCAAAAGCATGAAAGCGAGAGAGAGAGAGAGAGAAAGAGATCGAAGAGAGTGCTTTATGTGTGTGGCTTGTCATCTGACTGGGGGAAATTCAGAGAGAGGATTTCTCGAGGCAACATTGAATCGGTCCAGTGGGGGGATCTCGAAGGAAAAATGCTTATCACTGGCGCGTTGTGCTTTCGCAACGAATTCGTGCGCCCGTCGATATCGCCCTTTGTCTCTCTGTGGGTAGCGCGGGCCCAAGGCAGATTAGAGAACGGCAAACGCATTTATTTATAGAAACGCGGAGCGCGTGCGCTCCCTGTGGATACGTGTTCTGCATACGTGTGACCCCCGTCTATGCGCGCACTGCTGGCCGCTCTCTCAACTTGCTGCTGCTCCTGCCGTCGCCGCCGTCGCCGCCGTCGCCGTCGCTGTTGTCGCTGCTGATGCATGCCTCTTCACTTGTGTGTGTATGTGTGTGTGTGTGTGTGTGTGTCGGGCAACTGCATCGCAAAACGGAAGACACGCGTGCATGCCAACGGCGATCTTGTGAAAAAAAGAGTCGTCGCCACACTCTTTCTCTCCCTTTTTCCCCTCACTCCACATCTGCCATCGCGCGAAGAAATATTTTCGAGCTCCTCCTCTCGTTGCTAGGCCAAAGGGTTGAGAGTGTGCTCGTTCCATCGAGAGAGCATGCCACTCAACAAGAATACTGCGAGTTCTCCTTCATTCGTCTTCTTATCGCATCTTCTTTTCTCGTGTCTCCGTGTTCCCCGACTGTTTTAACATATATAGTCTTTGAGAATCTTTAATAATCGCGGAGACGTACACAAAGACTAATAGTTTATAGATTTTGGCTTCAGCTTGTGTTTCGAATGATGAAAAGGGAAGGAGAAGAGCACGCTCGAATCAATGTTGCGGTGTATATTGCTAGGAGGAAATATGCATACACATTGTTTCGTTTGGAATGAAATGCGAATGCAGCTAGATAGTAGCGTGCACCGATAACCGATTATCGTAAGGAGGGATCGTTGCCGGGAGAGAGTAGAGTGTTGCGCGTTTGGAATCGCGTGCAGCGGGCTTTGCTCGTCGATGACGCAGGGCGTCGCGCCGGCCGTCGTCCGGCTGCCGCCTGACGGGCGACGGTTCTTTGGACGCGCCTGTCCAAACTTGTTGGAGCCTGCCTGCTTGCTATCCGAGCAGAAGAGGAAAGAGAGTCTGTCTCTACTGATGGCTGCCAGTCGCGCGACATATCTACATACAACGTCCGTAAAAAGAGGAGCAAGGTGAACGGCCCGGACGCGTCGAAAGCGCGCTCGCTAATCTTCGGCCCACGAACCGCCCCCCAAAAAACTTCTCCGTCCTCTGCCATTCTTTGGCCTGTTTTTCCCCTTCCTCGCATATATATACCTTCCATGTGCATGTGTGTCTGCCTGCCTTTGCTTGGCACTCTGTGTGTTTCAATACAGATAAAAGCCGGATTATTCTAGATAGTCGGGCATCGATACTTCTCGGAAGTGTTTTCGACGATCAGCGAATTGCAAGCTCGAGGAACTCGCTCCTAAAACGAGAGGCTGCCAGTCTTGGCGGCCAAGTTTCGGAAAGGAAGGTAGAAAGATAGATAGATCGAAGGAACGGCTCGATGAATTTGGCCAGTTGAGGCATACGTGTATAGTAAACCGGATGACTCGTAATCTCCTGGTGTAAATAGACGATCGTTCGTATTACGCCGATAAGAGAAATCGAGTTCACGGGATTTCCAAAGGACCGGCAGAAACGATCGCGCGCGCGCCACACCTTTGTCGTGCTACACGTTTTTTCCTTTCGGCGGTGGACTGCGGACGCTCGGAGAAAGCAAATAGCTAGCGATAACCCTTCGCCGCGTCTCATCGAGTGTCCCTCGTAAGACTTCGAATGTATATACCAGCGATGGTCGCCCTGGCATAATAATAACGGAATCGCCTTCCCAGCATGGCCATGCCCATAAATTTTGGAGCGTGCCAAATCGTCGGAAGCCCGTGTCGGAAACAGTTGGTAGATGTGCGCGCACGTATTCGCCAAGGCTGCAATAAACGCGCCCCTGGTCAATGTGTATCATAAGTTTCGGCCTTTAGCTTTACAGCAGCTTCAACAGAACCCGTTGATTGATGCTTGGCATTAAACACTACTCTCTCTTCTATAGTTGGTGGTGCATTCACGGGCTTGTAAAATCTAAGAGTATCAGGGATGCTTGGTTTTTTCGTGAGATTCGAGAAGCAGTGACGCGCGAAAATGATTCGGTAACGCCTAAGTTTATCGCTCCAGACATTCCTGAGATTGGCTCGAGCGCTTCCAAGAGGAACTACTGGGTAGAGAAAGAGTGTAGAGAAGAGCAGCAGCAGTAGCAGCAGCAGCAGCAGCAGAGTCTGCTTCTCAGCGAGTTGGCTTGGCGGGTGGGTGGTCACGCTTATTGAAGCCGCCGTTTCAGAGCGTACCCCTGTAATTTTAGCGATGACACTTAAGCTCCCACGGCTTAAGTTTCGCGGTCTTACACCGCTCGCATCCTGGGTCAATGAAGTTTATGTAGAGTAACCTCTTTATGGATCCAGCACGCACCGCTCCTCCCATCTCATCCACGTGCTCGCCCAACTCTCTACCCGCCGCGCCGCGCCGCCGCTCCCCTTTGACGACTGAACTCACTTTATGCGACAGCAGAGTATGACATGAGCCGCCGCCCCGACGATACTTTCTCTCATTAGTTAATCCGGATCCTATTCCGTTTAGATGATTTCATAGAATCTGCATCGTCGTGCTTCTCTCTTCAAAGAGCGGCGCGTGTCCTTTAGCACATTCTGAGAAATGTGCGCCGCGAATAAGTTTTGCTACGACTTGCTCCCTCTGAGAGGAGGCACACACTTGTTCCGTTGGGTTTGACTGCGTGGAGTGTTGATCGGCTAGTACGATAATGGTTATGAGCGCGCGCGCGCGCGCGCGCCGGCCAGTCGCTACGTGAGCTGCCATTCGAGACCGTCATTAATATCCTCGTAGTTAGATGCGGACTCTCCATATGATTACCGACGCAATCAAGCATAGCTGCGCGTCAACTTAGGTTGATATCAGCATGAGCGGGGCGGTCCGGCGGCCGATCGGCACGTGGGGACACGTGTCGCCACGTGTACTCTATGTTTTCCACGTATTTATTGACATTTGGTTGGAGCGCGACTTGTTTGCACTGTGCAAGAGATGGTATGGCCAGGCTTAGTGGAGAGGAAACTGCGTGGAGAGCTGGGAGAGGTGAAGTAAGAAGAGGATAGGCTGAGATTCGCTGTAATTTTAGCGATGATGCGCGAGGATCGAAACGCTGCCCTAAGTATCTATCTGGCTGGCGCGATACCTTATCGGCTCGTGGATCATGGATATTTTTATCGAGTGGTTTTCTTGGATTAGGTATCTGATATCACCGAGTAGAAAGAGAGCGATAACAAGACTGGCAGGTTTCACTGTACTTGAATTCCTTCTTGGGGAACTATGTACTTCTTGATCCCCGCAATGAGAGAACGCGTTGCAGCGGCTGAGAATGAAATTGGACAGAAGGATTGGCGGGCGAAGATTGATCCGTTGGTACTTTCGAAAATCCATTGAGTAGTAGTAGTTGAGTTAGTTTTTCATGTGTGGTGTAGAGTGACGGAGGTGCAAAAGACGCGACGTCACCGGATTGCGCAAAGCGTGCTTGTCCTGGAATGTGATGGGAAAAAAAGTGTTGGTTGTATACTGGCGTCACATTGGTGACTGGGAGAGCTTGGAGGAGGTTGTCGAGGAATCCCGCGCGATTTGTTTGCCGTTGGTTGATCGACGAGAGCGCGGTGTTTGGTGTGTTAGAGTGAAGCGGCAAGTTGGTAATCTAGTGGTTCTTTGGATGTTTCAGCTGGTGTCTCTGGACGGACTACATAGCGGAGTGCCAACGAGGACGACGCCGACGTTGACGCCGACGACGCTCCGCAGTATCGAGCAGACTTTCTTGGAGCTGACGAGCGAGTCAGCGTCACACAGTCGGGAGGCCGGTTTCGTGCCGCCTTTGGTGGAGCCGTCGCAACCGACCCCGGCACAGACGCAAAACACGACGGCGCACCACCCTGTCGCCGTCACGTCTATCGCCACCACCACCGGCATACAGAATAGCACCCTCATTGAGAGCCAGCAGCAGCAGACACAAGCGCAGCTACAGCCGCAACCAGCAAGACGCAACATGGGTGGTAGGAGGCCCACCAGAACGATTGGCATGTCCCCCGAGGAAGAGGAACGAAGACAAATCCGTAGAGAGAGAAATAAAATGGCAGCAGCGAGGTGCCGCAAGCGACGAATGGATCACACCAATGCCCTGCTAGAAGTAAGTTTTAATTGAATATCTCGATTTTGAGATGGACGGGGCCGACTAATTGCTAGGGAATTTCTTGATCCCAGGAGACTGAGGGTTTGGAACAGAAGAAGCAGAGCTTGCAAGAAGAAATCCATGAACTTCAGCGCGCCAAAGATGAGCTCGAGTTCATTCTGGAAGCACACCGGCCGGTTTGCCGGTTACGTTCCTCTTCACCGCCGGACATCAAGCCTGTGATAAAGGGCGATCTTCCAGTCGAGGATCAGTTTGTCGACCCCACGAAGCACGAAACAGTGAACACCACGAGACCCAACAGACCGAACTCCCTACCGGTTGGTTTTGACAATAATAATAGACCCACCTCCCTTTCGATCTTTGTGGAGCCAAAGGAACGGCCGGACACACTCACCTTCAAAACGGTCGAGACACCATCCTTCATGAAACCATCGTTGGATATTGCTGGAATGCCAATCACGACGCCGACGAGTGGAATACCATTCAACTTCGAGTCCCTTATGGAGGGTGGCACCGGTCTCACGCCAGTTTCAACGCCTTTAATACCGTCTTGCTCGACGCAGCAAAGGAACAATCTTTCTGCGGTCGATCTTAGCTCTCCAGATGCAAATCCCCCGAAGCTTGTGAGTTTGTGACGCCAAGACGACCTCGATTACGGATCGAACGAGGACGATCCCGAATGAAATGGCTCTATCATTTCACAAATTGTTGTAAAATACAAGTTGGAGAACCATGACGCGCGAGGGAAGCCTCAACTTTTTCTACATCACGAGTTGCCATAAATCGATCTTTATCTTGCTGGGCAGTATTACGCGAGACCCTTTGCAATGAATTTCTCGAACTATCGCACTCATTCATCCAGTATCTGATCGGTGGGATACACACAAGTTCCCATGCATTTCTCAGATTCTGGACATTTGTTGACACGGCCGTCTTACAAGTTTCGAAGTTGGACCTTCTCGACTTGTCTGTAACGGTAATTTAGCGAAAACTTCTACTGTTGTCTCATTGATTGTCAAATACAGTTGTTTCCATAGGAAGCCTAAAGGCCTTGGAGTTGATTGGTGATTGTTCTTCTACACATAGGATCGCGGTAACTATTCAGTATTGCGCCTTGAATTAGGAAAGTTTGCCCATTGTCTTTTTAGAGGCGTAAACTCACGGTGGAAAGACGCGTAACTTTTAACGAGCAGGCGTGAAATTTGTCGCGCTCTGCCGAGAGACTGCGGATAAAGGGAAGCATCTGCGAGCAAGTGATACGTATTTAAGCTGTAATACAAAGAAATTAAGGAACGAGGATGAAATTGTCGTTTTTTAAAGCTTTCAGATGATGAAGGAATTTTATACTATTATTATACACTGAGCGGGTACTTAGGATTTAAGGCAATCAAGATTAGCTCAAAACTTTAAGTAGATGTTAAGAGAAGGAGTCGCCTTTGAATTGCGCTTAAATTTCGATCGGTCGCATTTCTGCACAATTCAAAGTCTACTGTTACAGAACGGCTGGATTGCGATGAATTATAATGTCGAACGACATACAAGGTTTCCGTATGTCCAGCGAAGAACCTTAACGAATAATCGCTCCCCAGTCGTACAGATGCGCATTATCTCTACGATCAGGGACACCTGCAACTCAGAGCGTTGCAAATCTCGATACCGCATAACATTAATCCCTCCATACATATAATATATACACATACATATATTTTACTATGTATGACATTTTTGCATGATCTTAAGCAATATTAATATATTTATGCACGGCTGGTAAAAGTTGGTGTTGGCAATTTTGTACCAGATGTTTTTTTTATTGGCAATCGGACGATTTGCTTCCAGTGCCTGCCGGATTCGATAAATTCTCAGCATCCTCTTTAACAGCCGTGACCGACGAAACCTATAAGAAAATTGTAACGCACCATTGATAATGTTGCAATATATTTTGATTAGATTGAATCAATAAACAACGTGAAATTGTAATAATGGGAAGAGTTAACGCGTCTTTTATTTCTGCCTGTGCGTCTAGATATGGAGAATCACCAGTCTCGGTGGGACACTACCAATAAATTACAAGCCAGAGTCACTGTCTTTTTCAATTATTAACAGAAATTCTCAACTTTTATTAAAATCCAGTAACTGCTTTAATTGTTTTAGCTTCGTCAGCTGGATCCATTTTCCTGTAGTGGCTGAACTCCTGAGAAAACGATCCTTGTCCCGAAGTAACTGTCCTTAACGCGGTCGAGTAGCCCAACAGCTCTGCCAAGGGTGCATACACCACGAACAGCTGTTGAATTATTATAGTCCTGGTATAAATTTTCCACAACAATTACTTTCTTATCTCTCGTAGGATTGTCAGAATTATACTTTGTTATTGTCCCGTAACGCCTCGACCAAGTGGATTTCTGCCCTCCTCTTAGAAAGGTCTGCGAGCACAGCTGAGCCATAGTTTTCAGGGGCTATGATCTCCATATACATTATTGGCTCCAGCAGCACGGACGTAGTATTCTTCAGTAACTGCAAAGAAAAGACAAGCACCACTGATTTTCTGACATATAGACAGAAGACAGGTTCACACAATAAGCCTTGTCGTGTTAACGTGAAAATTTGAGAGTGAAATGGGCCCAAAATATTTATCCTTGCTTTATAGCATCAGTGAGAAACCATTGGAGTATTGGGGCAAACATGCAACCCGTTCAGGTCGCATCCGAAAAGTTGTCGATGTGGACCTACTTGAAAATGTAAGTGTTAACCGCGTGGATTGCTTGTTGAAAAATTGTAATTATTTATTTCAACTGTAAGGTCATTGAAATTCAAGATTTAGAAATGCCTAATGCCTGCAATACATCTATAACATGCCCTCGTGAAACATCCCAGTTGCTTCACATTGAATTACCGATTTTAGTAATAATCATGAAGAATCTCGATGTCAATTTTCGACTTCAGTTACAAGTGAGTCATTAGTGGAGATATCACATTTGTTGCTGTACGTTTCAAATGCGACCGAATTCTTCTTCGTACAGTTAATAGATACAGGGGACTGTGCCCACCGTTTTCTTTTCACCAATGTGGACTTTGAGAAGAATACAAATCCAAACCGCATTGTATACTCACGCGTAAAGCTCAAGCTCGAGCCCAATTGGAACAAGCTCGAGTTTGATCTAGTTAGTATAATGAAGAACACGCTTCATCGGGATTATAAAGCCACGCAGCGTTTGGAAATATGTGCAAACTGTCGCGTGCGAAAAGTTTATTTCATCGATAAGCACTACGACACGGACGAAGTAAGTTCGGAATTGTACGACGGCTTTCTTGACACTTACATGTTAAAATGGGGCATCAATTTGGCTGATATGTCAGTTCAAACCGAAACCAAGAAGCGTAAAAATGGTACGGCGGAGGGTAATGAAAAAAATTACCAAAAAGACGTGCAATGTAATGGTGAAGCTTTGGCAGAAAATAATGACTTCCTAAAGAAACTTCGTAACACGTCCGATAAAGTAATAGACGAGTTCTTTGCGAATCAATGGACACGACTACCCGGACTAGAGGAATTTAAAAGCCATGCGAGGATCAAATCGTATGTCATTCCAAAAGTTAACTTGAAGCAAGGTCAAGCTTCGAATTTCTTCGCGACAGATCTTTTCGAAAAGGCTGACGTGCTACGAAGATTTACGGAGATGCATATACCCTCGAATCAGAAGTGCAATGAAAGTCATGGTACATCTTCAAAGTTACAAGATCATTACGGAGTGAATTTGAAATCTATGCTTCAATTTAAACCGCGATCAGCATTCTACTATGTCAATCGAGATAGTCAGGAAGCTAATGCAAGCACCGAAGAGAGGAAAAAAGTAATTGAAGAGGAACCCAACTATTAGGTATTAAACATTAGACTCACTTTTCTGATGCAGTGTGAGGCAGCTGCTGTGAATAAATAACTCAAGGCACAACGATACTCAATCGAATGTAAAACAGCGGTGACGTCCACCACAGGATAACACAATTTTGGTCCACTACGAAAAGCACTCTCGACACCAGCTTTAATGTTTTGCAACAACCCAGGTTGTAAATCGCTATTTTGTGATGCGTATTCTTTACTGGTATCCACATGAAAGATCTTCCCTTTCTTGTAATTTGGTATCAGAGACATTTCTATTGTGACGTGATGTTTCTTCGAACCGACTATCTGCTCCAAGTGAAAGGTATCTTTAACCTGATCTTCTATAGTCTCTTTGTAACTAATCTGCAAGGAGCTCAAGTCGGCATTCACTTTGTACTGAGTTCGAATTCTATCTTTTATTATTTCCAAGTGTAATTCTCCCATCCCAGCAAGAATTGTCTGGTCATTCTCTTCATCGTATGTAACTTGGAGTCCTGGGTCTTCCCGCTGTAGTTGTTTTAACGCAGTGTCAAGTCGACCTTGTTCCGAGAGGGAGGCGGGCTCTATTGTGCAAAAGAAGACGGGACTCAACGAATTCGAACGAACTGCAAAGAATTCTTCTGCTTCTTCTCTTGGAACAGAACTATCCAGAAGAGTCTGCTTCGCTGACTTCGCTGCTCCAGCAGTCGTTGTGATTAGATCGCCAGTGACTGTATTTTTTAATCCTGTTACTGCAGCTATGTTCCCTTGAGAAATCTCCGTAACCTCCTCGTATTCATTTGCAAAGGGAATATACAATCTTCCAATCGTGTCGGATGACTCGTCCCGCACATTGTACACTTTTTGACTCTTCTTTATTACACCGGAATATATTCTGAGAAATGTGATCGCGCCCTTTTGTGTATCGTGAACTATTTTGAAGACTCGTGCTGAGAAGGTGTTTTTGAACGACCGATAGAAGGAAGCATTAGGATTTGTATTGGGACGTGGAAGAAATAATATGACAGCGTCCATTAGTGACTGCACACCTATATTCTTATAAGAGCTTCCCAAAAGGACGGGCACTGCTTCTCTCTTGGTTGTTACTTTTCTTAAGGAATCCACCAAAGCTTGAGCATTTATATTATCTAAAGATTCTTCTTCTATGATTATATTAGCCAGCTCATCATCAATACCAGACAATTTATCAGTTAAATCTCTTCTTCTTTCACATGCTTTTTCCCATAAAGCTCCATCACTCTTTTCATTTAATTTTGTCTTAATTATGGAAAAGTCCTGATTTGTTTTATTGAACATTATCTTCTCTAGAAAGAGGACATCGACAATACCTTTGAGTACTCCCTCATTTTTAATGGGAAATTGTACTGGTAATGTCTCAACATTGAGTCTAGACTTAATGGACTTCAAGTTCATGTCAAAATCTGCCTTTGGCCTATCCATTTTGTTTACATAAATAATCCTGGGTATGTTATACTTGTCTGCCTGATTGCACACAGTCAAGGTCTGGGCTTCAACACCTGCGGTGCCATCAAGAATAATTATACCACCGTCCAATACTTTCAGACTCTCTTCTACTTCCATTGTGAAGTCAATATGTCCTGGTGTATCTATTAAATTAACACGGTGCTTCTTCCAATTAAATGTTACTGCGGCGGACGTAATTGTTATTCCCCGTTGACGTTCCTGTTCCATGTAGTCTGTCACGGTATTCCCATGATGAACTTCTCCCATAATATTAATCAGGCCGGAGTAGTAGAGCATCCTTTCCGTAGTAGTGGTCTTACCTGCAGATTTTTAATGCATGACAACAGCCTTTTCTGTAATAAATACCCATTTTGATGTGTGGGAAAATGGAATAGGTTAGCAGCTAGAGTGCTTCCCATACCGGCATCAATATGGGCGATGATCCCGATATTTCGTATTTTCGAAACCTCCGATATCTCATTTCGTGACTTGGTATTACCGGCAATCTTGTGAACCCCACGGTTTTGCAAGTAAGACCACGAACGTTTTACAAGCTTATGTCTCGACATGACGGAAAACCTATGTCACTACATATCTAAATCTAACCTACCAACTAGGCTCACTAATGTATATCAGTGTACATCAGATGTGCAGCTGACATGCTACAATGAATGGAATGAATCGTTGACATGTTTAGACTGATAATTTATTAAATGTATTTACAGTTGTATATATATTTTAACGTAATCTGTAAGGAATAGTAGCTTCATCATAATAAACATGGAACTTCTTCCATTCGCGCCGCTTTAAGGGATTGGACGTTCTGTTGCCTGGGACCATATTAGGTATCAGTCCTGAAAAGTAGGTTGTTTAAGTTGTTGAAAATATAGCATTAGGCCCAAAGATGCCTGTTACTTTTTTGATTAAACAAACCTGCTTTCTGTGCCATTGTCACCATGTAAGATATTCTTTTCTGTTGGGTATTGCATAAACCGGTGATCCTACGTGGTAGCACACAACCATCTGGCCTCATGAATTGTTTTAATATAAGAACATCCTACAGAAATGGTAAAGAAGTGGCATGAGAGTCAATAAATTGCAGCAAAACAAGGATTCTGCCGCACTATTATCTTACAGTGTGCTTTACGTCAACATCCAATGCACAAAGTGCACATGCATCACTCTCATTCTTCAGCATAAGTGGATCTTTCGAAAAGTCAACCTTTATACCTTCGATAACCAGATCGTCTCCCTCTTGTCGTTCCACAACTAAGAAATACAGAGAAATCCCACTAAAATTAATCGCAACTTACTAAGCTGGGAGGTTCTTGGTTACAATGTAAAGTCGAACTGATTTTCGTTCAACTATCATGTCTCGTAAGCCTATATATATAACAGAGTATTTCAGCTCACTCTTGATCTTTTGTAACCCTGCATGTTGTGATGAATTTCTGCTACTTGATTGGAATAAGATTTGTTTTCCCACATTTCTCACAACACGACAAATCGTAGCCATGTTTATGAATTCTGTGAGCGCCAGAATTCCCAGTGTTGGCAGAAGAATTACATTCTCTAATTATTGTTCTTCGCTGATAAATCCAAAGCGTATTATATTAATTATCTGTATTATTATCACTACGAGTCAAAAACGACTAAACATTTAGAAACAAATATCGATATTGCAGGTGTTTCAGATATATTAATTATGCACTTGTTTGAATGTTGTTTGGCGGAAATTGATGGCCACGCCAGGACGTAAATGTCGCGTACTATCGTGCTGTATCACGCACTGTAGTATACACTGTAGTAGCATAGCATCGTACTATCGGATAGTGTCAGACTGTCAGACGACGTGGCCGATAAAATGGAAGCTCCTCTGTAATGTAAACTCCCCAACGATTGCGATATGTTATGGGCTAAATAAACGACAAAGAACCACATTGAATCTTCCCCACACTCAAGATAGTTTTTGGATGGTGCGAGCGTGCTAATTCGTCTCGACATGGGTCTCTGCAAGTGTCCAAAACGCCGTGTTACGAATCAGTTTTGTTTTGAACATCGTGTCAATGTTTGCGAACATTGTATGGTCACGAATCACCCGAAGGTATATTCATTTTCTTCATAAATTTGCAGGAATCTAGTGTTCTTTCTATGATAAGCTTTTTACAAGACTTTGTAAGGACTATAGGTCGCAACTGTCAGAACAGTCCTGGCTGGTATTCGTATTGAGGTTGGCTACGACCTATTCTCCTGTCAAAACAAACTATTCCCTTATACTGTGATTTTTAATTTACTATTATAATTAAAACACTAAAAGCTATTCTTATGTTGCAGTGCATAGTACAGTCGTATTTACTATGGCTACATGACCATGATTATACTCCAGTCTGTACATTGTGTTCTTCGAATCTGAGCGACAGTGATTGTGTTCGGCTGACATGTTATCATATGTATCACTGGGCTTGCTTGGATAGATATGCCCGAGAACTACCAGTGACCACAGCACCTGCTGGATATACATGTCCTGCCTGTAAAATATGCATTTTTCCTCAACCAAAATTGGTCTCACCGGTGGCTGATGTTTTGAGAGAGAAACTAGCTGGTGTAAATTGGGCAAGAGCTGGACTTGGATTACCCTTAGTATGTATAAGTTTCATACAACTGCTGTATATTGCATGTGTGTGGGTCTTTACTTTTAATGTTGTTATTGCAGTTGAGCGAGGACAGAGAACAAAAGCTGGAGCCTGAAAGGCCTTCATTGGGATTGGAAACATCATCCTATCAGAATCACAGTGCAACCACATCCACACCTAGTGTAGCAACATCTCGGTCGTCAAGTAGTAGTGTAAATTCAGTACACACGAACATAAATAATGTACATTTGAACAGTCAGAAATTAGGCCCACCATATTCCATTGTAAATATCGACTCGTCGTTAGGGATGTCGAGTCCAACATCGAGAAAAGTATGCGAGGCATACGACGATCCAAAAGACATATCTTATGATCATGATGAGAACAAATATCAAAGAAAATCTGCCATTGAATGGTTCATGCGATGGTGGAAGCTAATAGCCAGCCCGCCGGCAAGACGTAGAAATGTACCAGGGTCGATTTATAAGAGATATGCAATGATAGGTGTAACTGCAATACTAGTTTTTATTGGAATTTTAATACTATTTTCGTGGTTGGGAAGAATGGCCACGGACGGAGATCCAAGTTACGAGGTGTTGGCGAATCCCAATGTCAAAGTCGACGATAAAGCCGCTCATATTTAATACACTCTCCCAACTTGGAATACTGATTGTGAGTTGACAATGAGCTCAGGAGAGAATGTGAAGAAGAATGGACGAACAGTTGCTGAAAAGTCGGTGGGTCCTTGTAAAAATGTGAGCGGAGAACAAGTCTCTGCCGGAGCCACGATACCGATTGATTGAAGACGGTGACTCGTAACGCGGATGTAATTAGCACGCGGCGAGAACAGTGTACCACTAGCCTTAACATTTGTTAATTTTTATCGTGAACTACGCCTTATTATTAAGATGTATATTTCAGTCTGTAAAAGCTTGTGAATTTATAAATGATATTGCGCATTAATTGCATAATTGTTGCTTCTTTTTAGACCACCATGCATTAGAACTACAAGTGGAACCAATCCTGCAACCTCTCCTGAATCTACAAACATTTCTCTTAGTTCTATGTCGTTTTGAGTTTAGTTACAAACAGTCCCTTGAAGTACATTTAATCTATCCGAATCTTTCGATAACGAAAAGACGTGGAAAAGCAATTCCTTCACCGCAACCGTGGTGAGAAATGTAGCGTTTCTAGATTTATTCAGGCACGGCGACAGAATGTTTGAAATTCAAATGAGTCTCTGGAAACTCGGTCCAGGAAGCGGTGCGCCATGAAATATTAAAAGACTCTTAGCAAATCAAGCCGACGCCACACGAAACTATCTGGTCTCGAGCCGAATATACAGCAGAAGTTTAAGACATGAAACATACTTCGATTGATTTATACTTTGGCGAGAGAAGAGAGCATTCTCAAATTCCTGAAGAATCTTCTATAAAGAAGGAGGTAAGATCTTCATAAAATATCTTACAAATGAATCATGTACATGGTTCAACCTCCAGTTGCTCAAATTCCTCTGAAATACAGCGGTAGGCATTGTGTGATGTGCTGAATGCATTTTAAAAAAGGCATGCTACAACCACGATAGTGGGGAGGCCGGGTTTTCTCTCTTTCCTTCAGTCATAGCAGCCATTTGGGAGCCGAACGGTCGAAGGATCGTCTCATTGAATGTCAGTGGCCCAGTCAGTCAACTTCAAACGTTTCTACTTTTAAAATTGTTTACGCCGTCCATTGCCAGTAAAGAGCAGTAATCAGTTGAACGGTAAATACTATTCTACTTCTTAACTAATAATTTGAAATTCGATCCACCTGTTGAAATGCATTAATATAGTTTTCTTGCATGATTTTTTCCTTGGATTACACTGACTTTAGAATCCATTAATAAAGATCTAATAATTGCTTTTATTTTAAACCTGTATACTTTCCCTGGGAATAGCCGAGGAAGAAGAAGCTAAAGTACTGAAGATGTGGCCGATAAAATCAGTCTTTAACGGTGACTTTCGAAACTGGATTCACAGACATCCCTTGATGTTTACTACGAATTTAGCGTCGTCGATTGGAGCTGCTTATTGGTGGCATAGTGGACACAAAGATACAGCACCAGTTTTATTTTCCTTGTGTTGTTTGGGTAAGTAGCCAGCAATGACAATTAAAAATACAACTATTATCTATTATCCTTAATGAATTGTTTCAGGTGCGAGTTACCTGCACTCTCGCTTATACGCCCGAGATGAACTATCTTTGAACGATGCTGTTGTGATAACAGGCTGCGATTCAGGACTTGGCTTCAGCTACGCGATGCATTGTCGAAAGCTCGGACTAGTTGTGATCGCAGGTGTACTGCATCATGATGGTTTGGGTGGCCAAAAATTACGGGACACTGGCGTTTACGTTAACCAGCTAGACGTGACCAATAAGGAAAGTGTGCACTCATTTGTACAGTTTGTGAAGTCGGTTTTAGTGCAGCACAATTTAGGTAACACTACCTTAATTTGACTGATTATATGAGTTGTAGTACCATGTCAATAATATTCTTTAGCTTTGCGTGCTCTAATTAACAATGCTGGCATGATGATATTCGGCGAGTTCGAATGGCAAACGGATGATCAGATGAAGGCTCAAATAGAAGTGAATGTAATTGGTACCCTGAGGGTCACGCGAGAACTCATGCCAATAATTCGAGCGCATAAGTGTCGAATCATCTCGCTCTCGAGCCACTGCACTACCGAGCCACTTCCAGGAGTATCGGCTTATGGTGCGACCAAGGCTGCAATCGATGCGTGGAGCACCGGGATTAGGGTAGAATTTAAGAAATACGGGATTAAAGTTATTTGTCTGGTTCCGGGTGAGCGACTCACCTCTTCTAATTCCGGTCCCGTTTATAATGTACTTCTCCTGACAGTCACTTTATCTTTATAGGGTCCTTTACGAATGAAAGTAATATTCTAGCTAAACAGGATCAACACTTTTCGATTATGAAAGCTGCGATGCCCGCCGAGGCAAAGAATTTTTATGGAGACTACTTTACGAGATATTGCAAATATTTTTCGGCGCTGTCAGGGGAGAAAGAGCCGATAATGCTCTCGAATTTTCAGGTTTACGGGATTCTGGAAAGTGCTCTGCTGGACAAGCATCCCGCAGCAATTTACAAGTACACTAAGATTGTCTTTTACAACACTTTTGGTCAGCTACATTATCTACAAAGGTTCTCCATCCCAATGATTTTAGGTGCGAACCCTTGAGGTATTTCTTTTATCATACATTCTTCAAGTTTGTACCAACCACGCTCCGCGATATGTTCATTTTGAAATTCGTAAGGACACCTCCTTGGTTTGGACCCAGAGAATTCGACAATGAGCCCAGTAGCTCAAATTCTCATTAAATATACTACTAAGGACTACTATACTGTAAGGAAAAATTATAACTATGTTTTATACAATCACAATCATATGATTAGGGTGACGATTGCGATTCAAGAAACAAATAAAGGAACATATCGTACATCATACTTTCGAAAGAACATACATATACACTTTTGAACACCTATCTAAATATCCCAGATAATCCAATTGAATTAGCGCGTAGACAAACATGTTTATCGCAAGGCAATCTATAGCGTTCACTTGGTCACCAAGACCGTCAAGTGATTGGAAATCCGTTATGAAATTTATCTCGACGACTAATCACTTGCATGCGCAACTCACAAGGGCCAGGTGTTCGATTTGAAGTGTTTCCTGATATCTTAACTTTTATCATTCCATGTGACTCTTCGATTTAGATTAAATAATGAAGATTAGATAGTAAAAAGTAATAAGTAGCAAGTTCGTGAATGAGTTTCCAGTTTTTCTCAATCCCGTGCTTTAGAACAATGGCTCGCCTTGCCTACGGTAAAGCATATTTTGTCTTGGAAAGTTTCCCTTTTTCTAAGTCCCCGTTTTCATTAATCTCGTGCAAATTTCAGTGTACTTCATTGCCGCGTTCCTGATCGCGGATTCTCTTCAGGCCACGGACTTCAAGCTTTGCGAGACTGCACCTGCACCAGTTGAATTGAGAATCGATGGATGCACCAACTTCCCGTGCCTGTTCGAGCGTGGCAAGAAGGTCGTCGCCCAGTGGGACTTCAACGCCTGTAAGTTCAATATAGGGCCTGTAATAGGGAAAATCAATTTATTCTCGATTTATACTGGATTTATTACAGTGGATGATACGGACACCCTTAAGCCACGTGCTAGAGCATTCGTGGCTGGCTCAACCGTCGAATACCCCTTGCCCGAGAAGGACGCTTGTCGTGGCCTCTTGAATGGAAGATGCCCTATTGACGAAGGCGAACTACTGACCTATGGTATGGAGATGGAAATCCTCAAGATCTTCCCTAAGATTCCACTGACCATTGAGTTCTCGCTCATCGACGAGAACGACCAAATTCAGGTCTGCTTTATGGTCGATGCTAAAGTTGTTTAATTGCCTTTACAACATGTACAATGATCACATCGCATGAGAAACAGGCTTGTGCAGTATTAGATAATAAATAGTATTTTTACCAAGAAGATATTGGATTGAAAGAAGTTTTCAGCAAGTTCTTCCTATCGCGTTTACCTCATTTTGGACACGGCAACTTTCTTATCTCGATGATGTTTTCAATTGCGTCGCGATAAATGGATCGTGTCCGATATATCTATATTACGTTTTGCGACGTGCATTTTTCACAAAAGCCCGATATCAGTCACGGGTATGGGAGGCTCCCCAATTATTTAGCCAATTTCGATTGGTGCCTGCCCGGAACATGCACAACACGCAATTCTACTGTAGTCTACACCGTCAATATAATGATTGGAGTGGCGTGCCAGCTGTGGTTGGCGTGTAAATTTTCCGCTAGCGCAACTTTACCGAAAGAAATATAAGACGCAACGTGCCATACGAGACGCTGGCTGTGCATGTTTATCGTAATGTAAACGCTGGCTGGATCCATTTTTGCATAGCACCACCTCTCGCCAGTGAGACTCCGATGCGGTTGATCGTTCTGGCAGCAACAATTGCCCCTGATTAATGAGGCTTGTCTAAATTAATTAAGGGCTCACCAATCACAATTTAGAATCGTATGCAGGAGTTCACTCGTTTACCGAGTGGCAGCGAGTTCTGTTTATGTCCGCTCGTATCTCCTATATCAGAGCCGGAGAAGAGGGTGTAGAGTACACTTCAACAGGAGGGACATAGAATTTTCCACCCTTTTCATCAGATATTAGTAGGTCAGGCTGTGTTCACCAATGATGTCCCCCAGAGAAATTTTTCCTACTTTCTTTCCAATGAGCACGTAATGCCAGGGCAGTGCCATTGCGTCGTACTGGAGTGCGGAGTGTTTAATGGGAGCGTGTAAAAATGCATTTGAATAACGTGGAAATAGCGAGGGAAATACCGAATACATAACAGAAAACACCCACTCACTGCTCGATCGAATTGGAATAAACATATTCGTATAATGAAACCCTTGAACGTACTTCTTTAATTGTTCTTTATTATCTTAATTATTAATGGAAGATTCGACACGTGCTGGAAATAGCATCCGAAAATAGCGCGCACGCGCCCAACCGCGCGAGACATCGGATGGCGATTGGCGATGAGCGGGATCGATATAATCGATAGACATCGATCTCTTTCAAATGGTGGTGTCAGCTAGTTGGGGCGAGTTCGCGCGCGGGTCACTCCTCTCCTCTCAGTCTTGTCGATGCGTGCACGAGTGCGGAAAAAGATGCGAGATGGCCAAGTTAGTTCAAGTGGTAATAAAGTTCAACAGGGGCAAAAGTGTTCGAGAAGGTTAATTCGTCCCGAATTAAGCCGGATCCCTTCCCTATCCCTCCTTGCGGACGGCTAAAGCTAGGATGACTGTCACCGGTCGACTGCCTCCAGACTTCGAGCTCGTAAGTCTGCTTTTAGTTTTCTTTGTATGTGTAGAACGCGTCATTGCAAGGCAATCTGCCAATGATCTTTATTGATCTCGATACACTTATTCATCACACGTAACCTTTACCCATCACTTTACGGTAGTCCGTAATGGCGGCCACCATAAACTCCCGGGCAATTGAACATTTATAGACTCGTAACTATAAACTGTGACAACGTTACTTGTCATTGGTTTCCTCGTGTTTTTATAATCTGCGATTATTGTAACAAGTCATTTTCGATGCTTGGAACATCGAGCATACATTAAAAACGGGGTTTACCAAAGGTACATAAAAGTGCCTGAACTGACAATAAGATAATAGTTATAATGGGGACTGGTATTTCGAGTTTGGATAAGGCACGGTAGAAAAAGGGTGGGAAAAAAACAGGGGGAGCGCCAAGCAGAGAAGAAAGCACACAAGGCAAGGCAAAGAAGCATCGAGTAAAATCGTATCGAGCGAATTATAATTATCGAGCGAGCGAGCGAGTGAGCGAATGAGTGAAAGGGACTGACACTCGCATCGGGCTCGCCCGATCAGTGGTGGGGGGCCCGTGCGAAGAGCCGGCCGCCTCGGTGTCGCTTGTAAACTCGTACTCCTCGTAGTACGTGAAGGAACTCGGCGGCGTGACGTCAGCACGTGAGTTTCGGAGCGGTCGTTCGGTCGTTCGGTCGTTCGCTAGCGCGAGTTATTAAGTACACAAAGAGACAGAGAGGGAGAGAGCGAGTGGAAGAGAACGGGGAGTAAGGCGGCAAGGAGTAATCAGAGTAACTGAGGCGTGCATATTGCTCTCTGGTCTCGCGGGGCAGCCGGAAGTGAAGGTGTTTTGCGAGTGTTTGCGGGCGGCGAGTAGGGCCTGAGCTCTAGTGTCTGGTGTACTTGGAAGATCGGCCACTGCTAGAGGAAGATAGAGCGAGGAGCGCGAAGGAGTGAGCGCGGGAGCGTGAGCAAGAGAAAGAGTGAGGAGAGCGCGTCGCGGCGCGGCGTGTGCAGCAGGTAGTCGGGACGTCGGCCGGCAGCCATCATTGTTGTCAAGATGGCGTCGAAAGGGAAGCTAGCAACCGAGGTCAGTAACATTCCTTCCCTTTTCTTTATTAGCTCACTCTTGTCGCGACTTCGATGACGATACGACTGCCAGTAGAATGGGCTTGCCGGTTCCGCAAACTGGCGGACCGGTGCCCACCGTCTTCCCTTCGATATTGATCGTAGGATCGAGTTGACCGTTCGATCACTCGTGGTTCGCGCGCTTCGCCAGCGGCCACGCGTAGCGTCCACGCAGGAACGTCATGATCCCCGGTAAACCACGCCCTTGACTCCACTGGCTTTTCCTCTTCACTCATTTTTAGCCGACTTGACCGACCTTTATCTCTACGTACTCGCGCACAACTTTCTCCGCCACGACACAGAGACTCCTCCGAGTAGTCTGCCCTCTCTCGTCCCTTCTTCCTATCCGTCTACGTAAACATATCCACTAATATGACTAATTCTCCGACATCGAGTCTCACCACCCGGGCTATTTCACCTTTTGTGAAACGCTGCTGGGACAAGCTCGCGGAAATTCTTATCGGACAATAATAGCTCGAGTGCCAGAGTTTCCTTTTGCGAGCTTCGAGGCTGAGACCGCTTTGGGCCGAGTCCCCGCACTATCGATTTCTATTATGCTTGCGCCTTGCCGATATGGCAAGACGGTTCAGTTATGGCTCTTTGACATTTTCTCAAATCATCGAGTCAAGGTTATTCGGAGGATATACTTGTATTCTATTGATGACAGTGTATAACTACACTCGACGATGTGATCACAACATAAATCTGACTTTATACTGGATCAAAATTATTCCCATGACACTCATCATACCCTACCAGTTGAATAATTATTCAATTATGAAGTTGGACTTAGTTCTGGCAATATTAGTCGATCCGCGCCGATAAATGGCTAGTGGGCGATCACGAGCGGTTCAAATTAAAGCCGGCCAGGTAGCAGCTTCGTTATGAATGAAGCAATAATACACAATCTTATCGTTGCCGGGACACTGCGTGCACGCACACACACATACACATTCATATAGTGTGTTTGTAACGTATATACGAATGGGAAAAAACTAGTCTTCGAGTTGGAGCTGGTGGTAGTAGCAGCTTGGCAGCTCGGCTTCAAGGATTCGCTTTAACCGAGAAATATGCGGTTTCAGCAATGCACCACACGTTTTCGCATTGTCGCCAAGTGCTGAGCTAGCCTGTGGCTTGCATTGCGCGTAGACGACGAGGTACGAGTGATGTCCTCTTCGTTTGCTCGCACCCGTACCCGCTGCTACGTCCATCTATTTCTTTAACTTGGTTTCTCAAGTGCCTTTCTTTGTCTCCCGTCGAGAATCTTCCGTGACACTGGATACTCGTTGCTTTCAATTAGTCACGAGGAAATCGGAGCTCCAGAACTTGTCATTGGGAGTGTCTCGACGATCAGTCCTTCATAGATTGGCGCTGCTTATGTCTGGCCTGGTCTGTCCCAATCCCCTTACGTCCCCATCTCGTTTGGTCGAGGAGTGTGCCTAGAGACGAGAGCTTTTAATTATTCGGGTTTCGTAGGAAGCCCACGAGGAACCTCGCGCAGGTGGGGTATTAACGAGTTCAGAAGCGAAAGTTGTCGAAGGTTGCTTGCTTATTTACACAGTTGGTTTGTCGCGACATCGGCCAGGCAAGCGCGCGTATACACACTTTCTCGCCGATGAGCCCATAAACCGATTCTGCTCATCGGCCATTCCACTCATTCTCTCTCTCATCCCCTTCTCTTCATTCTCCTTTCTCCCCCCCCCCCCTCGCCCTTCTATGCGCATGACGTCATTACTGCACTGCTAATTATCAGATCCAAAAATAAAGTCCGTTAACCGCTACGTAAGAACTGTGTTTCACCATCGATCATAACCTCGTCGAATCCATGTGATTTCTACTCCCATCACTTTGGAAGAGTGAAGTCATTGTCGACCCTCTTTTGCAATTTGCCCGGAGCTCTTGACCGTAATAGCGGGAATAGTAATACATTTGGCACGCCTGACGTGTCCGTGTCCTTCGATCCGAAATCGTTGGAATTAATGCAGCGATTAGTGGTGTATCGTTAAAGGCGAGGGGGAATTCGCGATGAGTTAATACGATAACTGATGGCACAGTGAATGTAATCATGTTTATTAGAGTTTCTTTATAATTGCTTGTTAGTTCCTACTAATTTTACTGAACCTCGTTCATCGTGTGTCACGCAAATGTCAGTTATGTCGGACAAGTTTCAATCATTCGAATTTCGGGGAAGTCCAGCTCGATTCGGGTTAATGGGATATTTGTATGGACTGTCCGTGCAAATGGAATTTCAAGTGGGAAATACCCGGAAAACGATTGGAAACATTCGCCCAATCTCTCTTCCTCCCTTTCTTCTTTTGCTCTCACAGTGCATTCGTATTCCCGGGTGTTTCGCGCAGCACTGTGTTACAGCTTTGCACTTTTCAACACAGACCTCTGCAGGAAAGTGCGTCGAGACTTGTTATCTCGATGTTTCTATTCAGTCTCCAATTTTATTCTGCCCTTTCGCCACTGTGCAACTTGACGCGAATACCGATTGAATTCGTGTGTACGGTTGAGCCAAAGCCAGAGCTATCCATCCGTGAGAATTTCACTTTCCGTGGAAGTTTTGTTTTTTTTTCGCACCGATCGGGAATAGAAATCGTAAACCGGTTTCGTAGCGTAAACACGGACGCATGGTCCTCAGGATCAGAACAGGCTAGTTCGAGCCTGCCGATAGAGACCGACCAGTCTCTGACGTAAAACTCAAGAAAACAAGAGATAGTGCGAACGCCCGAGATAAATTGACCGATAAATTTCGCCGAGCGTATCTGTGTCAAGGTCGCCGTCCACTGTTAATGCCAGGCGCATCCTGTAGGAATAGGCTGCACTGTCAACCATGGTAAACTCTTCCTTCCCGGACTTACAAATGAGACCGCATTCCTCTTTGCTTTAATTCATCCTGTGATTCATCGGAGATAGCTTGCCCCACCGAAGCTTCGATTCTTTTTCCCCCAGGAAAGTCCCATTAGCGAGCCACGCAATTACCGGACGAGCTTTCTTGCACCGTTTAACTTGAGCACACGGCGATTTCCGCTTGTCGTGCATTTTCTTTCTCATGTTTATGTAGTCAATCATAATTAACGAAAGATTGGGCACAGCAATCTCGATAGAACTAAGGCTGTACTTAACTCTCGCAGAGTCTCGTGCGATCAAGTGTATTATCCAAATGAGAATAAGTTTGCCATTGGTTTTTCACTTGGCAGACTGCCAATGGCCCGCTAGGCTGACGGCTTTATTTTTGCCGAGCGGAAGCGCCGACCCGAATTTCCAGCCTCTTACTGCGAACTTTCTGTATAAGGAATCTTAAACATATCCCCGATTACTACTGGCTACGCTATTGTCATCCTTTTTGTCAAGAGTCATTGACCCCGAGGCAATGGCGAGTCGTGTTTCCCCTATCGCAGTCCAAGCAACCTGTTATTTTTCACTCTTCCACTCATTCAACTTTTCCGGAGGGCGGAGTCTATGCAATTTCACATGGAATGTAGCCGCAATAGTGGAATTCCTCCATTAATGTCAGAAAGTGCTTGCACGAGACTTTTTTCCATACCTACCCCCGTAGAATTATGCCTTTTACCAGGGCGAGATGAAAACAGATTTTTTTTTGCCCAATTTGCCGTAGAAATGAATAACGAAAGCTTGAGTAAGGGAACACGGCAATGGTTGCGAGCGGCCGCTTGCTCCTAAAAGCTTAGGCTTAATTGGCTGAACAGAAGGCTATTATCCGGATATCCAAGGGAGAGCGCGGGGATTTAAATTCTTTATGAATGGATCTTGGTACGCTCCTGGCTAAAGGGAAGGAGGCTTCTGAACAAAGTCACGAGATGGCAGGAGAAGTGCAACAAAAGTGCGCCGTAGCACAAGTTCAGGCATGGTCGTCGGTCGTCGGAGCCATATGGAGAGTTCCTCTCTCTCTCTCTGTCTCTCTGACACTTACTCACTCACTCGTTCGTTCGCCCTTCCGCCCTTCAGCCCACTAGCTCTCATTCTTCCTCTCTTACACTACCACTAACGGCAACCTCTCTCTTTCTCTCTCTTCTCTCTGATTCTCGTCTCACCTTCGACGCTAATTTGAACGATACGGTTCGCGCTTATTATCGCTAAATTAGCCATTATGTCGTTATTTTAACGAGTCGATGTGTGTCAGGGGGCCGTGCACACGCTTCCAGTGTGTTCCACTGTATTTCCTCGTGCAATTTGTCTCTTACGCTCGCTACCGCTCCCGTGGAATCATCCCTCTCACGTAACCACGGATATCTCACAGCCTCCCTGTTAATACCATTTCAACTGACCTTTTTTTTTACAATTCTCATCTTAGTAATGCTGAGAATTCTTTCATTTCTATCTATAACGAGAACACAGAAACGAAGATAATTGAACCTACGTTGGCGAGCCTTTAACCTGTGCCCCAAGACCCAATTACACTTTCACACTTGTGCGGAGAAGCTGCTCTACCTTCCGGAATTCTAAGCAGCATTTCGCCCAGCTAGGATCATGGCTATCCTTCGGCAGGGCTTTCTCTTAGATTCGCAGTGATTCGAGATCGTGGCCAGCGTACGCGAGAAGGGTGAGAGAGGTAATAAAGAAGAGTATGTGAAAGGGAGAAAGAAAGAATGAGGGGAGTTTAAAGAGTTAGTGCGCGAGACAAGGTGTAAATTTGCGTTAGTCCTATCTCTGGAGGACAATAGGGGATTGCGACGGGACAATTGGGGAATGCATCGATCGGGAAAGTCTGACGAGAAGGTCGAGTTGTTACTCTTCTCGACTCGGCAGCAGCAGCAGCAGCAGCAGCAGCAGCAGCAGCGCTCTCCGGAAAGAAGTTGAATCCTAGTAAAGGATATTGGAAAGGTTCTTTCCTGGTTCTGGTGGAGTATACGTAGTGTCTGCCACGCCTTCTAGCGTACATTCTTATCGCGAAGCTGACCGATTGCCGAGCTATGTGCCGGCTCGGCGTGTTTCTGAGGTTACGAGTCATGAGGCTTGATTGGACTCGAGACTGGAGACTCGAGACCGCGGCAATCAGAGATGCTCGGCTCGCGTTCCGCATAATCTTTGAGGTCAGCTAGAGCGAGCAGCCTCGTGGCAGTGGCAAGGCGAGATTCGTCTTTCGTCGTTGGTCTCGCTCGCGGGAAGAGCGAGCGGGCCGGGCTCAGCCGGCCGGGCCATTTAATGGTGAACTTCCGCGAGACGACGACGCCGTCGCGTCGAGTCGCGTCGCGTTGCCTGTCATCCGCCGTAGATGGCATCTAACAACAGTGGCAAGTGCGGAGCCTCAACCCACACGCATATAACTACATCGAGGCATTGCCCAGCCATTTCAGCCTGGGAAACGAAGGCGTTCTCAAATTCTCTCTGGCCCTTCTTCTGGCTCTCCTCCTCACTCGTTCTTTCGCCTCTGGCTCTGCCTTCTCGTGTCTCTCTCTCTCTCTCTCTCTCTTGCTCGGTCCAGGCATTAAGCAAATTTAAAAATCGTCCAAGTGAACTTCCGCGTAGCAATTGGAGGCCGCCTATCTGGCCGGCTGCTGTGCTCGCCGTCGTTGCACGGACTTGAGCACTGCCAGCAGGATGACTTAATTAGACATTTCAGAAAATTGGATTCGTTTTAGAAGCAGCGACTCCTCCTGCTAGTAGTAGTAGTTAGTGCTCTGGTGAATAGCCTTAAATATTCGAAGGCACAGCTTCTCTTAGACATTATTATTCCAGCCGGCAAAAGTCAATAGTATGTAATTAGATGAGTATGTATGTGCACGCGTGTTCGATGCACGCTCTCCCCTTTATAATCCGCTCACGTGGACGCGTGCGCAGGGACGTTTTCACGATGGATTTCAAGGAGGAGGAATATCCCACGTATAAGGACCTATCCGCCGATAAAATTACGTAACGCCGACACGCGAGAACATAGGTGCATGGAGCGCATGTGTGCGTCTACGAGATAGTGCGTGTGCTTGTATATGTGCGCATATATGCGTTGCGTTAATGGGTTTAACTTTAATTAGAAGAGGCGTGGAAATTGTGTCCATATAACGATCCTCCTGGCGGCCTCGGGAACAGGAGGCCTGGCCCGTTGTCCTCCCCTTATCATCCGCCATGAATTCCAAAGCTGGTTAGGATCGCATGAATATTTTCCTCGGCTTTCTAGAGTCCGTCGTGGAACTTGGCCCCGTCACCGAACAACCCAGCACTGGCGCCTCCCACGGGGATAAAAAAAACCACAACAACAACAAAGAAGTCCGTTCGTTGCTTCGACACGAATAGCAGGCGAAAGCAATCCAATCGGCCTCGAGGGAGCGCCGGGACTCGAAGCATAATTCTCGATTACGGTGAAGTTCGCAGGCGACATCGGGAACATTACGAAACAGGCCAGATTCGAGATGCCGAATTGTCAGATCGATCGAAAGCGGGTCGCGGTTATTGGGGCGGACTTGGGGCGGACTTGGGGCGGTGGTGGTGCGACAGAAAATCATTCCTCTTGAGCCGCGTGGCGCTGCAATATCATTTCGCATGACCCCCTCATTCTACCAATTGTCTGCCCTCGAGAGACTAGTTACTCCAGGCTTTTTATTACCTTCTATTGACCACGGAAAGATTCATTTGTACATTCCGTAGAAAACCAGATGAAAGATATTTTGACTGGCCGAGATCAGCTAGGAATTCCCTTAGCATCTCTCTCCCTCGTCGCAATAAATTCTTTGAGTCAGCTCGCTTCCCTAATTGGTCAAATTGTTCTTTTCATACCGGAAATAATGGTACGCTGGGGCCGGCAGTGGTGCCACCATTCGGCGCCCACTCTTGCCCGTATGAAAGGGGCGAAGGTCGGTGGAAAATAACGCGCTTGCTCATGAAATACTATCCCGCGAGGATTAGACATTGAAGTCCGAGCTGAGTATTATTTGGGCGTATCAAGAGTCAGCAGTCAGGCGTATTATGTATTATATCTGTGTGCTTTCGGTGAAAATTCGTGGATATTTTCAGAAGAGGGATAAATGTCAGTTGTAGTTCCGGCCGACGCTCGTTCAACGTGTGAGTGGTTGTTAGACACAGTAAGAATGTCGACGAAGGGAGCATTTATTCAATAAAGAGGCCACAGTCCTTTCTAATACTTGGCTGGTTTACCACCCTCGGTTCACCTAATCGTAGAGATGCACCGTGTCGAGGAGGGCAGCCCTCCCGTTGCTACTTTGACTGCTCTGCTGGCCGACCCGTCATCCTCCGCGTCGAGTATGTACGCGCGATTCGCTTTGCGCCCACCGCACTCGAGAGGCCACTTCCACTTGCTCGCCGACGACCTTTCAAGGCCCTGCCCGCGGAGATCAGCCTGCCTCCCATTTTCCCACACTTCTCCACTTGTCAACTTTCCGCCCTCTCGCCTCGAATTATCATTCGAGAATAGAATAGATCCACCAACTTGGTCCTTGGTCCACGTACCAACCATTAACCAACCATTAACCAATCATTAACTTCTCTCACGAGAATCAAAACTATAATTTTCTTTGTCCTGCAACAATGAACCTCGTACATTTCGATCTCTGCCTGATACAGTTAATTAGCTTCTATTTTGGAGAGATGGCCGTATGACCTCGCAGGATATTTCTCCCTGACGGTTCCCGAATAGCTCAGGATGAATAATTGAGTAGCAACCGGGTGGACATTTGTATGTGGCGGCGACTGGCGTGGCATCGATCGATGTTGCTTCGTTATTCCGGGGAAAGATCGTCCCGATATCCTCTAGCTTCATCGAATAAAGGACATAGCTGATAGGGTGGGAGGGCAGAGCTTGCGCATTAATTACCGCATAATTGGCAAGCTACTTACCAGGGCATTGGTTAAGATGCGCACGAAACTATGAATTCCAGCTAATCGATCGAGAAGTAGTTACCACCACCGACTCCTAGTAAGTAGTCAGCTGGAACGGAATAAGTGAAAATGGTTTAATTCGGTCAGACCGATCACTATTTTTATGTGTTTTCGATAGAATTCCGGAAGTTTGGTCACTGGTTTTATGTTTTCTATCCGTTTTTATACTCAAATAATCGATTTATCAAGCGTTCGCCAACGTAAGAGAACCGTGGAAAAAATAAACATTTTTGAACCACCCTTCCCGACCGTTTCAGGGTCTGGTATTTCGTGCAGAGATTCAGTATTTAGCTAGGAAACAGTGATATAAATTCCAGAACCCCAGGTCAAAGTTCATTTTTTGGCCCAAAAATTCGTCAAGGGGTATACCCGCAAAAATTTGCGAAAAAATGAATTTTGAGCTAGGGCTCTGGAATTTATATCACTTCTTCCTTGATGCAAGAAAACATTCCCCACCAAATTTCAGCCCCGGAAAATGTCGGGAAGTATGAAAAACATGGGAAAAACCATGAAAATGAATTTTTCAGGATTGGTTTTCCATGTGTTTTCGGTACAATTCCGGCATTTCTGCCACTGGTTTCATGTTTTCTATCCGTTTTGATACTCAAACAATCGAAAAATCAAGCGTTCGTCCAAGTCCCAGAACCTTCGAAAAATCGAAAATTTGTGAAGGGGTACATATGGAAAAATTTGCGAAAAAATGAATTTTGAGCTAGAGCTCTGGAATTTATATCACTTCTTGCTTGATGCAAGAGCGCATTCCCCATCAAATTTCAGCTCCTGAAAATATCGGGAAGTCTGGAAAACGTGGCAAAACCCGGCCAAGCTTCACACACATAAATAGGATGGGTAAGATAGGATAGGGTAAGATAGGAGTTTGCATCTGGCGAAGACGTGCTTAAGCTTGTTTACGGAAGTTGGAGGGATATTGAAGCGACACGACGTGAAAAAAAGCATCGCCGTAAGAGTCGGGGGGAATTGAAGAGGCATTCGATGAACTCTGGTTAACGCCTAACATCGAATGTCCACGGTTTTCTGTAAACATGATATCCTCAAAATCGATAATTAGCAGTGTCGATACGTTAAATTAAAATCTCCGAACGGCGAATATACAACTGTATGCAGAACAGAAATTAGAATATCTGAGAAATACATGAACTCAGTAGCAGCCGATCTACTTGATAATATTTCTCGATGGAATTGGCCCAATTTCCCTGAGGTTCGTTACGCACCCAGCACACTCTGTATGTTTAGATATTTTACGCGATTCACTCGGGGCGCACTGGGCTTTCCCGAGCACAATGTCGTCTGATTGGAACGCGGGCCGTGAGAGAAAAAAAAATCATTGCAGCTGAATTCAGTGCGATTTCATTGTTCACCGACTATGCCGGAAATAATAGTCAGAGTTCCTTTCATCCTCTCCTGCTTCTCTGCCTCTCACCCCTTTCATCCCGAGGGATATAGTTCATTCGTGCATCGAATGGCCGAAAAAAACACTAGGTACATATACATATAGACACATTGGAGCAGTTGAAAATGCTTTTTTCCGATCGCGTACTACGTGGAGGTGTCGAATGATTTTTCTCTCGGGAGGTTTCCTATGCTCGAATCAGGCAGGATCACCGGAGAATTGAATTGGGTGGACGCGAGCCGTATTAATTGATTCCTAGGTTAGAGTGACGGGAGGGTAGATGGCTAGTGGAGTGCAGGCTTAACAAACTCTAAAGAGAGGTAGACGTATCTACGCTGGAATATTCTGTTGGCAATTCGCTCCGGGTTATACCAATGAACAGCCAGCGGTTCCGGTTATTACAGGCTGCTGGCATAATATTCTCCTTCCCCTCCGGCTCTTCTAGGAAAGGGCTCTTCCCCTTCCTTTCCATTATATGACAAATGAGAAGCCTTATTATATCACTCGTTACATGTTTACCGTGGGCACACATTCTCCGTTCTCCACACGAGGAAGAATCGCGCGCGGATCGTGGCACTTTAACTTAATTAGAGTGATCGGAATGCTAAGCGCAGCTAACTCCTACGCGAGCATTGGAACCTCCCCGAACGTTGAACGAACAACATAGCTGGTGCTGTTAGTTTCACGGTGTGTAAACGTGTAGAGAGGCTATTAAAACAGATTTTTAACCCGATTGAAATGGAAAGCCGCGCGCGGCAAACCCGTCACTCGTTTTCTAGCAACCACTCCATCCACTTTTCATTACTCAGTTTTCCCCTGGTGAAATGAAATCGAGTAATCGCTGGGTATTTCTTATTCGACTAACCTATCGATGGAGAATCAAATTTCTCTTGGAAAAAATTCGTCCGCAATGATATCTTCATTGAAATTCAAGCTGTCGCAGCTGCACAGTTCCAAGAGTACAAAACTCGGCAACTCGGTAATTATGCGCACCGATTAAAGGCTTAACGCCGGGTGAGCGAGCCTGCTTGTTGGAATACTTGGAAATTCAAAGCATACTCTTCGCCCTATTGTGGTCCATGAAGAAAGTCATTAAAAAGGACTCTTGGAATCCTGGAATTCGTACTTTCAAGGCGAACAAAAATTAAATAGGACAATATTCAGTCTACCGAATGTACCCTTTTTCGGCAGTAGCAGTTATTTATTCGGATTTCAATTATCCCATACACGTGCGACATAATCGTGTGATGTACACCTCGTAGTCCGAGACCAGCAGCTTAATCGTTTACACTTGCAGCATCCACGGTCGTATCTGGCATCGTTCCAATGTTCACTCCTCGGGAACGAATAAATCGGGGTTTCGACAGGCAGTAGTAGCATCAGGAGTGGCGATGTTCCTAGATGCATCAGCCATTCCTCCATCGAGTAATTGCGGTGGCAAGGGAAACGTGATGTTGCAAGGGTAATCTAGAAAGGATGTCTTCCAACATCGTGTCTTTTCCTTTAGTCTTCAAAGCTTCGTTTCCAAGGAGACAAATATTAGCTCGGCATCTTCATCCTCACCCTGAATTCGCTCTTCTACATTTTCCACGGTAGAATATCGCGAAAATACGTGGCACGTCTCGGTTGATTTCTACGCCCGTCTCTCCCTCAATTCACTAATGCCACTCGCAATTTATTGGCGCAATATACTTGCCACGGAGCGGTAATATCGACACTGGCAGTATGGGGGCGTCCTCTGGTAGCATCGAGTAAAGCTGAAAGGGAAAGAAAATCGAGGTAGTAGGAGGGTGTAGATGAAGGGTTGCCGCGTTAAGCGACAGATGTAAGGCGAGCTTAAATGGATCAGCTGATCCTGGCTGACACACGCGAGTCTAACGCGCGCGCGCCCACACACACACTCCATCTACTACTCTTCAAGCTACGAGAGTTCCCCTTGACTTTCTCTTTAATCGTTCGGTACACCATCCTCTCCCATCATCGCATGCCGCTTTTTCCTTCCATCGCCTTTTTCCATCCTGCATTTATACACTGTTGACGGGGATCGATGGGTTACCTCGTCGTCCTGTACATGGACGGTCCGATGCATAAATGCGTCGACACTGTGCGGACCTCTCTTCGGCCGCTTTGCAATTTAAACGGCCAGCAGAAATGTCACATGCAAATTCATTCCCCTCCTCCCCCCCACCCCCGCCCCGCCCCGCCCCTCCCTCTCTTTTCACTCGCCGACATAGACCCCCCATCTCTCGGAAGTCTGTGCGCGCTTCCTGCGCGTTCTTTTTTCTTCCTCGCCATGAGCGATACACCAGCAGAGCTTCTGCGTGAACTGGTGCAAGCGAAAAGTTGGGCAAGCGAGACTCATTAGTGACTCGGCGAGAGGACGGAGGTGTCTGGCGCGTCCATTGAATTCTCATTTTTCTGACAAATCGAGCACGACCCCTTGCTTCCTGCCTCCTCTTTCACTCCCTCCTGCGAATACAGAGTGCCACTCGACATAACGAGCCTTAGTTATCAGCGCCGTACCAGCAGCACATCCATTGCGTCGTCCTTCCATCCCATTCATCTCTGGCTCCAGTATCAGTGGTCCAGTCTGCCGTCTGTCCCGCCGTCGATGTTGCTCTAGCAATGCACAAAGGGAGGAGGCAGACGGCTGGGATAATGCGACGACACCAAGTTAAGGAAGAGCGGGGAGAGAAAGGAGAGAAAGGAAAAGGGGGACAAAAAGGGATGGAAGGAAGAATGGAAGGAAGTAAGGAAGGCCAGGCGGCCGAAACCCCGAAGAGAGTTGCTGCCCCCGTTGGCGGGCATATCCGATCTCTGGAACCTGCTTTCCACTGGGTTACTGACCGACACCGGGTGCGGGTGGTACAGCGCTTGACATGGCTTACCTCGAGGAAACGCAGCAGCATCCTATATAGCAGGAGGAAGCAAAGTGCAAACGAGGATGGAGGAGCCATGGAACGAAGAACTAGAACTAGAGCGAGGGAGCGCGATCGAGAGAGGAACCAAGGGAGGAATGAAGGGAGAAAAAGAGAGAGAGAGCGAGAGAAGATCTCTGAAAGGATGATAAAAGATGGCATGCGTTCCTCAGGCAGGAGTAGTAGTAGACTGTTCGTTCTCTCTGGCAGAGGGTGCCAGGGGCTGCGGGGCTGGACGAGAAAAGCCGTCGCGCGCGAGAGGGGATAAAGCCCCGCAGTGCGGCGCGGTCGATACAACCCCTACCGCCCTCTTCCACCACCGACGGCACCCGCCCTCGCCCACACCCTCACCCTCGCCCTTTCTCGCGCCTGCCAGCCTGCCTGCCTTCCTTCCTTCCTTCCTTCCTTCCAGGCTGGCTACTCCTGGCTGGCGCGACGCGACGCGACGCGACGCGCCACGGCGCCTACCGACATCCAGAGTGTAGGCTTTTCCGCCCGATCACTCGCAGCCTCCTATCCTCTTCGGTGAAAGGAAGGTCCGGCGTGCGCATAACTCCTTGCGCGCTCTCTTGCCTCGTTTCCTCTTGACTCGACTGGGGCTGGCAACCCCTTCTCCCCGACGCTCTACGCGCACGCAAATCGCTATGACCGATAAAGCAGGGCCTACTTGCCTAGATATTCCCCTTCCAGCCAATCCCCGTATCGCCCAATTTACGATCCTCTTCCACGAACACTCCAACCATCGGAATATAAACTCTACTGGACGTTAGACTCCCCTTTTCTCAGAAGGACGCTCGGGACCGTCTCGGATTACTCGCGCGGAGACAGAAAAGAAATAATATATCTTCGAGCTGTGCCAAAGAAAGATCGGTGAACGTTGGGGGGGGGGGGGGGGGGGTTGCATGCAGATTGTCCAATCGTCTGTCTCGCTCGGTAGGGCAAGCGCGCACGCTTATAGGGCATCGATTTGTCGAGCTTCTTTTTTGAATTTAAACGAGCATCGCTTGCCCACATGCTCTTTACCAGCTGGCACAGCGACCTAGTAAGGGTCGACTGCTGGTCGGCTCAACATTCCTGCCCGTTTACCTAGAGACTCCTATATTTGCCGGTCAATTTAACCAGGAGAAAGAGAATACAAAGTAGGGAGAGAGAGAAAGAGATTGTGTGTGTGTGTGTGAGAGAGAGAGAGAGGATGGCGGAGAGGTATTACGTAGGGTGAGTAAAATTGGTCTCGTGATCCGAAAGGAGGTCGAAGGGTTTTCGCGCATGGAAAGGACTCTGGTTGGAGGGTGGAAGGTACGCGATTTTCCCAGGCTTGAGGCAAAAGGGGTGGTGGTGGTGGTGGTGGTGGTAGGAAGCGTAGTGACGGTGGCGGCTTCACAGCCTCAACTCGTCGGAGACGACAACGTACTATTGGATTCCAATGTAATATCCGAAATCGACATTTATCTCGGACGAGTGGGATTGCGGCTTGATATCCGTTTGCTTGGATGTTGGCACGCGATTTTAAAGATCTTCTCTTCCCTGTTTCTCTCACTCTTCTATGGTAGACTGGTCCAACCAACCAACCAGCCAGCCAGCCAGCCCTTTACAGGCGCACGTTCAATTTCCCGAGTGCAGCTGACAGAACTTGTGAGCGAGAGAAAGAAGGAGAAAGGGAGAGATCAGGGGGAAAAAAAACCGGACGCAACAAAGCGGTCCATTTGTCTCTCGCGTAAAGGCGCGCCTGACATTTCGACAACTTATGTATACATATTTCCCAAGCGTTGCATGTCGATAAACGCGTGTGTCTGAAGCTCTCTTGCAAGAGAAACACAGAGAAGTAATAATATACATGAATATGTGTGGATTTTGAGGAAATACTGCACTTGGCAGTCCGACACACCTATCTTTCAGGCGACATATCATTCTGAAGGATGCCGAGCTCTTTTTTTAAGGAGTCTACGACAGCTCTCCGAGGCTCTCTCAGTTTTACTCGCCACGAGAATTCATCGTGAAATTAACGAGGACGTTCCTCCGGCTTAATTAGTTATCCGAGGCAAGTTTAAAGGGGAGAAGTACGGGATAATTAGGGGACCTTCGCTGGCTGGTATTTCAACAGGATTGCTAACTAGATGGAAGAAATCAGCTGGAATTCATCGTAATCTATAAGCATCCTCCACTGCATTAGGAATTCTGCGCGGATCACTCTGCCTCCGACAGTAGTAGAATCGTTGTACGCCGCAAGAATGATCGATGCCAATCCAAGCTTCAATTGGCCCACTTCTCGATGCTATAATTTAATCCTTTCGAATCCGTGTTCGGGAGATGGACATTCATTAGTCCGTGGACCACCTCCTCCTGGGTATATGGATGACGAACGTATGTAGGATTGGGTTGGTTGCAAAAAATAGTTGTCCCTTTGGGGATCGATCTGTAATGGTTCGAGCGTGTCAGATGGTAAGGGAAAATATACATGGAGGCAACTGGAGAGGATGATAGCAGTGAATTTAACAGAGAGTCAAGCAAATAAAGGATCCCCTTAATTACTCGGGGATCTGGAGAGGTTGTACGGGTGAGCGAGAGTCAGGCAATTCCCAAAGGGTCGCATTAACGCTTCTATCTCTCTACCTGGCACGACGATATCGAGAATCAGCTCGGCACAGGCTTGATTAGTGATCCTTTCGGTATTATAATACGAGTACCAGAAGCCACGAGAGAACACGTTATCAACGAGGTCAACAATCGGTCGATTATACAGATTTTAATTGAGTCGAAATTTGTCCGATCAACAACATCGATTGGATTCGATCGAGCGAGGAAAATTCGAGGGAATCTGAAGCCGCGTGCCTTAACGTGGTTCCTGTCGCGTTCACCCTCTTCGCCTCTCATCCACACCAAGCCGCAGTAAACTCGCCATTAATGAGAGTAGCACTAATTGCGGAGCAACGCCGGGTTTCTCGCAAACCGGGCACGCGTATCGTGGCGCGTTCCGGACACGGAGGCGCAGAGTCTAGCAGTAGATTGCATTACGGCTTTAATTAGAAGCCGACGACGCCGATGCCAGCGCCTGCCGAGAGTCTGCCTCGCAAACCTTGCGACTGCGCTCTTCTTAATCGATGAAAGCATTGTTTTAGATCGAATATATTCTCTTCGCCCTAGAAATCCTTTAACCATTAAATCATATATTGAATTATTATACTTGTAAGACGACGAGCTTTGGAAGTCCTTTGCCAGTTAGTGGCAAAAGTGGAAGTGGAAGGATCGCGTGTTGAAGGGTTTCATTTTGAAAATCATCTCGACCCTCTTGCACTAGAGTACCCTCCAGCTTTTTCTTCTAATTCCACTTTCATTCTCTTTGATAATTCATACATGCCTGCCTTTTCTTTGTCCCTCTCATTTTCCTGGCATTGCGTACACAGGATCGCAGAATAATTGCTATGAAAGTGCTTGAGTTGGCTCGTGCGATTATAAGTGTCAGATTTTCAGACTGGAATCGTCAACTTGTTACATCCAATTAAAGTAATTAAAGCAACTCCTCACTGTTTTTTTGCGAATTCCCCAGTGCTTTTTCGGTGGTCGGTACTTGATGTTGAGTAACAGTCGAGACAGACTTGACTCGTTTAAGGGAGTCCTGGAATTTCATTTATAGTAGTCTCGTGGAAGCGAACTTTGCTCCTCTTGAACGAGCCGAAGATTCCGGCCGGGCCGATAGGATAAGCGAAGAGCGTTGAAAGCGTTCCATCGAAAGAGTGTGGTGGCCAAGTCGTTCCGGAGGATGCCGAACGTCGTTCGCCAGCTTATAAGCTTCAGAAAAGTTTGTCTGCTCGTAGTCGCCTGGTGGTAACAATGGCAGCCAGCAACTTTTCTTAAGAAGCCCTCCGATCGAGTGGCTGTCTCTTGCTTAATATATTTGACCTTGTGTACAGCTACGCCTCATTAACCTAACCGAAAGAAAAATGCTAAATATTACATTCCTACAATTCCCCTTACTACTTAACCCCTTTAATAATTCCTCATTACACTTTTCCCTTGGAAAATGATGGTCGCCGCTGCGATGGCAAAGATTGAAATGCAACTAGATTTTCTAGGGTCATTTCGGTGGGGGAAGCGATGCTATGAGAGAGAGAGAGAGAGACCAGCTTGATGGGAGTGTAATCGTTTTAGTCGAAAGCCGTGTCCTCTAGTTTTGCGGAGGGCATTGCGAGGGGTTGGAGGGAGAGCATTGCGTTTCCTCGTACACCTGACCTTAGCTATCCACGAAGCCGTCACGCTTAACGTGCTTTAATGGCTGCATAATAACGACGAGAATAATATCTCTCTCAGTCTTATGCAGGTGGATGCTTGAACCAATTCTACTTCACTCGCTCTCGCATGGAGTCTGCTCTTGCCACGCGACCTCTCTTCCTCCTCTCTGGAAGCTGGTTGGTGTGTTCGAGGAACCTTTGCCAGCCTAATGTTGCCTCTAACGTTGCCATACACTCTGACTGCGGTAACGAACACTCAACTAGTTAACTGGTTGTTCCTGTGTCGAAAGCAGACGCCCACCTACCTGATCAGAGCTGGATCCACGCGTGTCTTTATCCTTGATAACGCTTACCCACTCACTCTCTCTCGCTCTCTCCCATCGATGCACCATTGTACACACAGGTATTCCAGTACCATAGCGAACCATACACCCGGGAGCCAGGAGAGAATAACGCCAGCGTTAATTCAATCTCCCGAGTATCGATCGGCTTGCCTGTTCTACTTGTACTTTTCGTTCTCGACTACCTGCTTCTATTCTCTATGTATAGATGTATAAGAGCTAGCCAATATCTAGTAATGTCAGTGTTGAGATTTTCTATGTGGTGGTCGAATGGAGTCCGAGAAAGGGGGATCATGGTCTAACGCCTGGCTAAGTGGTGGTTTAAGTAGAAGTAGTCACGGTAGTCGTGTCGGCTGGTGTGACCCTGAGAGAAGGAGCGGCCGGAGCAGTCGAAAGGGGAAGTCTAGTTAGCATGGACTGATTCATCGACATAGTTTTCATGGATCTTGGTGATAGTTTTGTAATTGGATTGATAGTTGTTGTAATAGTTGTGTAAAAGAGCGTAATGGAAGATTTGATGGAGGGTGGGGTGAGTGTCAGTGGTCCGCGCTCTCATTTTTCTGTGGCTGGCGGCGTGGATCGCAGTGACGAACGCGAACCACGAAGAGTATGAGTCGAGCGGAGCAGCAGAGAGGCTAGAGAGGTAGATTGAGCGTAATGTGTCTCTTCCTCCGACGCAGATACAGTCACGGTCACCACAGAGACAGAAGCGCGTGCTAGTACGCGCGCGCGCGCCTACGTGCTTCAACTGACCACCACCGTATACACGCGTACCACCGACTCGCCTCGCCTCGTTCCTCCTCTTAACGAATCTACGGGCAAGCGAACCTAAGAACAAATCGACCAGTTCGCCGTCCACCGGATTAACCATAACAGGAAGTCCTTCCTTCCCACAAACCCGTTGCGCATTCACTCGCGAGCCAACCATATCATCTAACTGTCACACACACACACACACACACAATTCCTTTTATGAATTTCGTGGATTTTCTCAATGACATTCTTCCCAATTAAGAAAGATCTACTGACAATCTATTCCTCTAAGATCGAACGTTCTAACATATCGCGAGAACGATTAGGCTCATTGGTTTTCCGCGGTTCCAGCAATAAAGCCTACTCGCCGCCACTCGTTTTCCGCGTCTTGCCAGGAATCTTTCCCCGCCATTGATCGGCCTTTGGATTCTCTCATCTTCGCAGTTAACTCCTATGAAAGTTCTCTCTGCCAAGCTTACCAGTGCCAAGTCCGAGACAAAGTCTCCATTTGAAAAGCGATCTATTTTCAAGGAGGATCATCTGATTGGATCAGTAGATCAACCACGTAAAGGATCGTCTGGTAAGATCGATTGGTTAGACATTAATAATTGAAACTATTGAGCCCGATAGAAGCGAAGAGGGGGGCTCTATGGCTCGGGCCCGCAAGTAGTATGGGTCGGTGATAAGTCAGACGGTCGAACGGCCGAAGAACCGTAGCGCCAAAGGATTGTACCACATAGCTAGGCGTCTGTTTCTCTTGTGATTCTATCGAATCAGGGAAGAACCTTTCCCAATTCATTTCCAATCATATTCGATTGGTGATAATCTCGAGAATAGAACTAGACGTTTAAAGGTAGAAGATTATTCGATGGAATGGCATCAATTCGGAGAGAAAGGCTATTTGGCGGCGTTGTGCATCAGAGTGGAGAAAGCTTGCTAATGTTTATTGGCTCGTTTATCTGACACGGCACTTGACGGTTATCGGGTGAAGTCAAGGTGAGGTCGATCAACCTGCAATCAAAGCTCGTCTGGTGGAAGTTGCGCGAACTCTCTGCTGAAACGATAAAGAACGATGGCGAGGAAGAGAGAAGGGAGGGGCCGAGAGTGAGAGAGAGAGAGAGAGAGAGAGAGAGAGAGAGAGAGAGAGAGAGAGAGAGAGAGAGAGAGAGAGAGAGAGAGAGAGAGAGAGAGAGAGAGAGAGAGAGAGAGAGAGAGAGAGAGAGAGAGAGAGAGAGAGAGAGAGAGAGAGAGAGAGAGAGAGAGAGAGAGAGAGAGAGAGAGAGAGAGAGAGAGAGAGAGAGAGAGAGAGAGAGAGAGAGAGAGAGAGAGAGCGTTCTGTTCGATAGTCGAGAATCCAATAACTGGTGGACTACACTATCGAGTCTCGCTCGAGACCGCACGTCACCGATTTTCTGGTTCAAGCTGGATCTCACGTGTGTTGTTCGCCAATGACTAAGCGTCCTTGATCATCGTGCAGCTTCCGATGCACGAATGTCCAAGTAAATCATTTGCAAACTGGCAAGCGAGAATCCGAGGATTTCAGGTTTCGTTTTTACCGGTGCTTTAAATGAGAAACTCCGGTAACTAGTTGGTGCGGATCCGAGTGACATAAGCCAAGCGTGAAATTAAACTTTGACCGGAGCGCGAATGGTGTCCGAGAATGAACAGTTGACTCGGGGCAAAAGCATTTAAAGTAGTATCGCATTCAAGATATCTATGCTTTGCTCGTTGCTTGTCGTTGCCGATAGCCGCGTCTTCTGTCTGCTCGCGGAAAATGATTATTTGTTGGATAAACAACTGGTTGACAGTTTTCATTGGCGGTAAACCCTGACGCACAGTGTGCCCCGAGCAAACGCACAGCGGCGTCCCGGCGGTGGCAGCGGCGTTTCGATGACGAGCGAGTACTCGGTAAACTCGTCAAGAGCTGCTGTGTGTATGTATGTACATTGAGAGCGGCGATCTTTGGTGATTCTGTCATTTATTCCTCTGTTGGGAATTCATATTCGTCAGATAATTGCCAGCTGCACCACTTTCACGTCGAGGAACGATCAATCTTCTGAATTTATTAACATTAATTCATTCTCACGTCCATGCATTTCTTTATTTCTTTACTTCCTCTTGTTGCTTTCCAACAACTTGAACACATTGCCAGTAGATTACTTTGAAAACACACAAGTTTCTCATCCTGGACTTTCCATTTATAATGCGAGAAGAAATTGTCGAGATAATTTAAAGAACGGAAAAAGGGGATTCTGTAAGTGGAAAGTGTTAAGCTAGCCGGTTCAGACTGCCGGTCGCCGGCTTACCGGTCATAACCGGACGGGTTGTGTCTGCGTAGTGGCCGATTCGGTGAACGGCTGCTCAAACCAGAACGAACCGACACACATACGCTTGTGTCATTCAAGAGGAATGCCTGTTGGCATACCTCTATGCATTTGCGGCTGCAGACTCGTCTACCATACCTCCTTCCTCTTTAGTTTCTATCGGCCTCAACAGAATGTTGATAAACATTTGGCCCGTCGAAATTCCTCCTTCTAACTGACTAACCAGCAACCACGAACCTTCAACTTTGAACATACTTTAACAACTCTTTTGAAATAAAATGAAATTTTCAAGGCCGGAACTCGCTCTACACCTATGCAAAAACTTGGCCTCAACAAAGAATCCGAGAACGTGTTAATCTATCGGGATATCGTGCGTCCGGAATATTACTCTTCCAGTTACCAGCTTCTCTCGCTAGTATTTACCTTGCGTACAGTCATACTTTTATCTGGCGTATGTAATTGTACCTGTTATCTCATACGGTATCAAGTTCGATTGGCGTCTTCTTTGGATCGGGAAAGTATACGGCGTTAGTCCTGGGATTGTCTGAAAAATTACTTAAAGCTTAATTATATGTCAGGGCTTTCCGAATACTTGAAAAGTAATTTGATAAGCACGCAGATTCTGTAACACACTTCAAATCCCTTTCTCTTATCAGACAAGTATTGTCCAATTTCTGGCTATGACAAATCTCCATTCTGTTTTTTTTTGGCTAAGAATGCCAGGAAAATATTCGATTGGCATGGTATTCCTTGGTAAATTACGTCAGTATGCACAGCTGGTCTCCAGCCTCTGTGAGCCAAAGATAACTTACTTATCTGAAGAGGGAGTCGGATTTAAAGCGCGAGAGCACTGTTTACGAGCCTCGGGTAATGCTAATCATTGATTTCCCTTGAAATCCTCGAGGAGGAAGTACTCTACTGGAGTCAACGATGGCTTCTGTCGATTCTCTCTCAGCGAGAGAGAGAGAGAGAGAGAGAGAGAGAGAGAGTCCATATAATCAAATAGTTTGGAACAAAGTGGACGAGTTGCAGTTTAGTCATTGAGGCGTCGCACGTTCGAGTCTTGGCACGCTGGGAGCCGATCATCGCGGTTCGTTGACACAATCTCTCAAGGATCTGCAACGAATTCCCTTTGGACGATCATTTTAGATAGCCAACAGAAGAGTAACGAAATAGTGGGAAGTGTCCAAATGATTAGGAAGAGCACTGAAACGCCATTAGCCTTTGAAAATGATTACCCTTTTCTTCGATGCCTTGTACTTCTTCTATCCCTGAAGAGCTTACTTCCGCACCCCCCTAATTCCGTCTTCCGGCCATTCTTCTTTCTTCTTTCTTTCGGCCCTTGGTTCGATGCAACAACCGAATCACGTACCCTCATAATTAATTCGCCTGACGTATCTTCAATAAAAGATGATACGTCAGGGACAACGATGATTTCACTAGCGGACTTGCACAACTTGAGATTACTTTTCTTTCCACATCGATTCGCCCTTGCGTTCCACTGACTCCCTCACTATCGAACAATCGCAGTTTTATCCCTGCGAACCACCCGCTTCTATTACGCATATCGATTCCAAGTCGATTATCGGCTGCATCGATCTTCACGTACCACAGGCGTGTCGCACACCTGGACCAATAAACTTCATTCTCTTGCTAGTCGATCGAGCTACAGGTATTACAGGTATTAGAATCTTGCTGGTTCAAAACTTTAAACGCTTCGTCTAGGACGTGCGCGCTACGTCCTCGAGCGCTAACGATTTCCTGTGGCTATAAAATAAAGTAAAGAAGCGTTTACCATCGCCGGCAATCAGCGCTCCTACCGGCAACACGTGTCTCGCTCGCCGTGTCGTTCGCCGACTGCTGTATTTGCCTGTCCCCTTGCCAAATTGCCTGTACACGAAGACTCCTTGTCAGCCTGTAACTCGGACGAGCTGTAATACTTTCCGATTCACATACACCGGAATATTAAATGAACAGTCATCTTGAATATTGCTCTGTGACTAGTTATATTTCTTTCTCGAATATCTAATAAATATTTCATTATTAGCATGGATTGTGTGATATTTTTGTGGTGCGCGAGAATCCCAACGAAGAGAATCCCTCACGTGAATGCTGATGATAAGATCGTGGTACAGCCACGTACGGGAAAGATCGCCAATACAGGAGTGTGTATAAGAGTAGTGCGGTGTGCGTTTATATGTGTGAGTCTCGTACCACGCACCAGCGGGATAACACATCTGCCCACCTTCCGCGATTTACCACTGGAATCACGACTTCGTGGAACAGCCAAGGATCTTTTTTCTCGTTAAATATCTCCGTTTAAGAGCCTCGCTTGGATACAGTCCATTAATGTTTCTGGATTTCTTCTTTTTATAAGCATTTTTTATATTAACTCGTCGTTTCTGCTGGTCTATGACGCTGTTACTGGTTGGGAGTATGACATAAAAGCATATTTTTAAAGAATTACTGTTTAGTCCGTTTTTTGTATTGTTAGAAAGGATAGAAAACAAGGAATCACTGGCTAAAGTGCCGGAATTGTACCGAAAACACTTGGAAACAGCCTCCTGATTAATAAATTTCATCTAATTTCGACGGTATTTTCCATGTTTTTTAATCTTCCTGACCTTTTCCGGGACTGACATTTGGTAGAGAATGTTTTCTTGTATCAAGGAAGAAGTGATATAAATTCCAGAGCCCTAGCTCAAAATTCATTTTTTCGCAAATTTTTCCATATGTACCCCTTCACAAATTTTCGATTTTTCGAAGGTTCTGGGACTTTGACGAATGCTTGATATTTCGATTGTTTGAGTATCAAAACGGATAGAAAACATGAAACCACTGGCAGAAATGCCGGAATTGTACCGAAAACACATGGAAAACCAATCCTGAAAAATTCATTTTCATGGTTTTTCCCATGTTTTTCATACTTCCCGACATTTTCCGGGGCTGAAATTTGGTGGGGAATGTTTTCTTGCATCAAGGAAGAAGTCATATAAATTCCAGAGCCCTAGCTCAAAATTCATTTTTTCGCAAATTTTTGTGGGTATACCCCTTGACGAATTTTTCGGCCAAAAAATGAACTTTGACCTGGGGTTCTGAAATTTATACCACTGTTTCCTAGCTAAATACTGAATCTCTGCACGAAATACCAGACCCTGAAACGTTCGGGAAGGGTATTTCAAAAATTGTAGATTTTTCTACGGTTTTCGGACTTTGACGAACGCTTGATAAATCAATTATTTGAGTATCAAAACGGATAGAAAACATGAAACCAGTGGCTAAAATGCCAAAATTGTACCGAAAACACTTGGAAACAGCCTCCTAATTAATAGATTTCATCTAACTTTGCCGGTATTTTCCATGTTTTTTAATCTTCCCAAGCTTTTCCGGCGCCGAAATTTGATAGAGAATATTCTCTTGCATAAAGAAAGAAGTAATATAAAAATCAGATTCCAATCTCAAACTTTATTTCATCTATTTAAAAATCCACGAATACATGGAACTGTTACTTGATAGAGTTGCGTTACCAAGCCTGCAGACGTCATCATCGTGTAAGAATCATCAGTAGGAAAGATGCCCGCGTACTTGGCAGGCATGCACACGGCGCGGTGGTGCGTGGTTGTCCCCCTCTCTTTTATTCTCACGTCGATCGCGTTCTTGGGACACTCGTAAAAACGTGTTGGGAGTTGGGAGGGCAAATGTTGCGCGCGTTCGCTCGCTCCTTCGTTCGTTCGTTCGTTCGCTCGTTCGTCGTTTCGTAACTCGCGTCACACGGAGAACCGTGCGCGCCGACGATGACAACGACAAACGTCGACGACAACGTCGACGACGACGACGACGACGACGACGACGACGACGACGACACGACGACGGTAGCGACGGCATGCGGCTGCAAGCGGCTGCGCTTCCGTCCTTCCCGTGGTCCGAGCGAGTAGTTTGTCTTCCTGCCGCGATCGCCCTCTTCTCACACTCTTTCTCTGTCACACAACACACACACACACACACAGACACACACACAAAGACCCAAGCTCTTTGTGGGACGAGCTCGCGAGTGATACGCGAGATTGGCGCAAGGCCAGCCGGCGATTGCATAACTCGCGTCGCTGCGAATCGTTCGCTCGCTCGCTCGCTCGTTCGTTCGTTCGTTCGCTACCAGTGGCGTACGTACAATTTTTCTTACAGGACTTAGGACGTTCAAGACAACGATATACACAATGGACCTAACATTAACAGATCCAACTATTCCAAACATCCATTCCTATCATCATAAGCCTAAGTTACGCCAGTGCTTGCCACTGTTTTTGATCATAGGTGAATGAATGGATCGTTGGAAAGACGAGTCCCTCGGGATTGGTGTGGGACGATGTACTCCAGGAAAACAAGAGAAGCGCATATATATAAGGATTCCTGTCTCGAAGGCGGTGTGTGGTGGGAAAGTAGAGCGGAGTTGAGCCTGAAATTAGAGCGAGGACTAGGCGAACATTGGAGGAGAGTCCTTAGTGGAGGTCGAGGCTCGCGGTTGCATAACCCTTGCCGCAGTCGTTCGACCGACTCTTTCCTGAATTATGACTGCGAGTTTCGAGGAAGTTTTCTTTTACTCTGGCTTCTCTCGTCGAGGACGCACTCACTATTTCTCTCTCTCTTTCTCTCTTGTTGGTTGTCTCTGAGTTGAGCCGGCGTCGAGAGAAAAGCGATAAGTTCTGAGAAGGCTCCTCTCTCGATATCTCCTGTGCGCCTCGGGACGGCCCACTCTAGAGCGCACCACTCGAATGTCTGAGCGACCGATTATCCAGGTCTGTCGGCCTGTGGGAACGTAGAGGAGTCTCTTCGTCCGTCGTAGGTGAATGAATCGTCGGGTATTTCCAATGGAAAAGAGGGCGGCGCGCACATGAAAGATCGACTGGATTGTAGTGTTCGATCGGTAGTGTTCTGGCCCTTGAGGCTGCTTCCTCTCGCACATGCCTGATGGGACGACGACGCGACTTTTTCTCGAGAAGCCTTTTCCCCAACACGAGTAGCAGGATCCTTGGGTACTTTAGCCCGCAGCAGCGCACTTCTATGTTGGATCTGTTGGAGAAGAGACAGTGGTGTAAAAGGGCCAGGCGTAACGCGAACCCTCGAAGCGTAAAGTCGCGATAAGGTTACGTTGGAAGGCCTTTCGGCCAGCGTTCTCACGATTGAACGATTTTTCCACGATACACGCTTCACATCTCTTGGCAGCGGTGTGTGCAGCACGTGCGTAGTCGTAGTCGCGTTGTCCCTCTACGCAGCTATCGGCCTCGGTACTCGAGAGAGCGTCGTCGTCAGCCCAGAAAAAGTAGGGTAGCGAGTGGAAAACAGAGACTTATCTAATCGATATTATCGAGGCGCAAATTTCTATAAGACTAATAACAAAAGTAACCGAGCCGCTATTAAGTAAGTAAGCCGACGATGATTGCCCGATATCGGGATTTGAGCTCGTTATCTGCTTTCGAGAGTGGGCTTATCTCGATGTCGGAGCAAGAGCGCTCCCACTGAAATAGTCACCATTCCCCATCCAGTCGTGCAATTCATTCTTGCATTGATCAATTTCTCGATTCATTCGATACACAGTATTTTTCACTCATTTTATCATTTTCTTGAAGAAACATACCAAGTTGTTATAACAATTAAAGAACTGTAATGATTCGAGTAAGTTGGCAATCGACGATTCGTCTGTCGCGCGAATCGACGTGTTGTTATCAGCCGCCACAAGCCGCCGTGGCATTTTTCCCGAGCAGCTCGAACGCAATTAGGGCTTGACCTATTTCGGGCCTGGGTTGCACCGGGCCGATTGACGTATCGCCGCCGTCCTGTCGTGCAATGCGAGACGAGTTGTCGTCCATAGATCGATCGACGAAGCCTGTACGCGGTGTGAGCATTCGCACGAGGATTCTACTGGTTCTCTCTTCTTGTCACTACAGTTTTTTCTCCACTTGGTACAACAGACAATCGAAACTTTGCCTGGCTAATCCTTAAACTTACCAGTCAGTGAACCCTTTGAAAAGGACCAGTGCATTTACATAATCTTTTTTAAAATAAAGTTTAAGTTAGATCGAAATCATAACGAATATTCGATCTGGCTTTTTTTTTATTTGTTGTGCAATTGGGATTGAATATTTGGGTGGAAGTATGGCAAAGGAAGATCGCTTCTATTTAATGGAGATTCATTGGTGAAAGGCGAGCATAAGTCGGGAGAAGAGGGTGCCGTTGAGCCGAGACTCGAATCTCTTTTGCGAGATGACCCGTTTTCACCGGACTAGCTCACTTAAAGTAGACGTGCAGGAACGTCTGCTTCTCAATTCGGCAAACCGGTTGGCAAACAACCGGAAACCAAGTCAGCTGTGTCGAATAGAAGATAATAAAGCTTGGGTATCTTGGAAATATTTCTACTGTCTGTCAATTGGGGGAGGAAAGAATTCACCAAATTGGCTGTACTTCAACTTCTTGGAGGGTGGAGACATTATTTAACAGAGAAAACTGTAAGCAGGTTTGCCTTGGTACAATTTGAATACAACATCTTTAGAACGAAAGATACCTGACACACCACTTTTTCTCTGGAAGGCATTCTTATTGCAAGTCACAGCCAATTGTGGCCTCTCATTTTGCAAAAAGTAGCCCCTGTACAACTTGGCTCTATCGTCGGCCGCCGGGGGGAAAATAAGAATACAATTGTCATGCTGTCTTACAATTCTTGAGAATTTCTTTTTCATGAAAACTCGCTTGACAGACTAACCACTTTCGCGAGTGAACTCTAATCAAGCAAGTGGATAAAAGATATACGACATATTAAAATACCAGATTCTTTTATTAGCATAAAAGATGACCATTGCCAATACTACAAGTTTGACAGGTGATGTGACCTTTGGTGAATCGGTAAAAGTAGGCGAGGAACTTTCGGAAACTGATTGGATCTCGAAACATGACGAAAACTTTGAAAATAGTAGTGTGCAGGCTGCGAGTAACTAGCGGGAAGTAGTTTGTCCGGCAGTCGTTGACAAGAAAGGTTGGAAAAGTGGTAGTGGAAAGGAACGGGCGAAAAGAATCGGTTGTTCGAAGGGGTGAGTTTCTCGGAGGGTGCAAAGAGGCAGAAAGGAAATATAGATGGCGGCGAGAGGGAGAGAAGTGTGCGGGTGGTGTTGTCTGTAAAGTGTGTAGACTGTAGACACAGGGCACGAGACTCGAGGAGAACGCAGCCCCGGCGTCGCCGGAATTTCATTGACGCACTCAACTACTCGCCAGTGTTTCGCGTTCCTATCCTCGCACCACAGCAGCGTCCCAGACGATGTCGTCGTTGCCGACTTCCACGCACGCCCGTCCGTCCGTCCGTCCGCTGCGCTGCGCCGCGCCGCGCCGCTTATCCTCCTTCAATCTCTATTTATAAAGATTTCCACTCTAACGAGGAGAACTACCAGCAACAACGACGCCGATCCCGCTCGACTAACGTTTCATCGCGATCGCCACTTCTTTTTCTGACGTTACTTTGACGCACTCTAAATGGAACGAATGTTCACAATCTGCCCCCGGGTCCTGTCTAGTTCAGATTGACTCTATTACACGAACATTGTTAACTCTGTCAAAAAACCGAACCTCCCAATATCGATTGATTGAATTCTTTTTTATGATTAAGAAGAGTATTATTATTATGGCCAGCCTGGAAAGTGAATCATTAATTAGAGTCATTATTGGTAGAATACAGCTGTCAGGAAACGCACCGAAATGGTTGCTTTACCCAAAGTTTTTCAATGAATCATTGAGTCTTATCAATGAGTTATTTGGAGTATTTAAAACTCGTGGAATAATCGACCTGCTTGAGTACGGCTGAGCGAGCGTCTAATCAACGAAGTACCACTTATGCAAATTCGTTTTCCACGTTAAAGAGTAAATCACCAAGCTTGACAAACCAGTCAAGGTCGGCTTATACTTTTTTTTTATCACGATCCTTATTTTAGTATTGCTTTATTTAATATTGATTCGTGATCTTTGGGATCTGAGTGATCTATGAAAGTCGTTGACGTTACATTTCTATCGATAAAAGCATGGTACAAACTATGACATCATTTCCGGGCTGCTGATTTCTCTGAGGGGAGGGGCTTGTCGAAATTGCAGAGGGCATGACGTGACGTCCGGGCTTGTAACCGAGATTCACGGACAGCCGTTTCTGATAAAGGCGATATCAGAATGAGGGAGAGAGAGAGAGAGAGAAAGAGAGAGATAGAGCAGGTGAGTTAGGGAGAGTTCGTGCCATCAGCCCCTTTGCTTGGCCTCGCATCGAGGAGTCTGTCAACCGCTGGGCGCCCACCGAGTTACGTAACCAAGCTATTCCTCCAGCGGCGTTCCAGTTTATCCCCCTTTTTGAGGAAACTTCCTTGCCACCGGAAGTCCTGCTTCCTTCGACTTCGTTCCTGTCATATTCACTATCTTCTAGCTTTTCTGGTCATTATAATTCTCATATCAAAATTCATCGGCTTTGATAATTTCAAAAATACATTTCTTCCTTGATTTTAATCAGAGTTTTTTCATCGAACCTTTTGACAAGGCATTGCATTGAAAGAAAGGAGCGGACACTCGATTTGAAAGGCGATCTAGGTTGCTCGAATAATCTCTTGCGCTAAGGGACTGCATTGTCGGTCGTTGCTGCTTCGACGCAGCTTACGTAACCGATCGTTCCAGGGGCTGTGTCTGGCAGTGCCGTGGCCAAAGCAGCCTCTCGGTGCGCTTCCAACCCCGAAATCTCTCCCTGCCAACTCACTGCCGTCTCGGCAATCTTCAACAGGATAATGTTATCGCACACTCTTCCTTTTTCCATCGTCACGGTATTTCTACCGTGGCATTCCCCAAGCTTTTGCCAGCTCGAATTTCTCCTCCACTCGTCCAATCCTATGCTCTGGCGTTTTCTGTGTTTGTCCTTTGACGCAACTCTCTCTTTCTCTTTCTCTCTCTCTCTCTGATGTCTGCTATGTAGATAGCGAGTCACTTTCGCTGAAAAGGCAGACGTGCGCGTAGATAGTCGATAATAATTCTCCGGGATATTGACGTCGAGCGGATCGCAAAGCGTTGTCACGTGAAGATGCAATTATCGAATAATTCCGGTAATGACCTGACTCACCGCAAAGGGGCGTCTGACTACCAGACAACCGAAACCACTAGTCAATACGCGTATCTTACGAGAGGCATAATAATACTGCCTGGCTTCTTTAATTCACGCAGTTCAATTTCACTTATTTCAATCTCCTTGGTAAAAAATCTGGCCACAGTTTTTCCTTTGTCGATGCCCGAAGAGAAAGATTCTGACAAAAAGGAAGAGAAGCTCGAATGGAAATGGGAGCATGGCTTCGATTTCGTTTCCAGCCGTCGAATATTCCAGCGAGCGGAAATAGCAGCGGGATCTTCGGCAAATATCCAATTTGTTTATTCGAATGGAGGTACTCGTTGGAGAATTACTTGGCTTGAAAGGCGGCCTTGCAAGGCCGATACGACGACACGTCCAACCACCCGCTGCGCCCAAGTCCAACCCTGAGGAAGGCAGCACTGCTGCTACTCGCCTTGCTAACTTGACGCTTTTCTCCATTATCCTTCCTTAAAAGCAATCCATTAGGTCGATCGTACCATCATCCCTTCTAATGTCATAATATTAAACTGTCAACTTGCATTTCATCTTTAATCAAGGATTTTTCTTAAAGCATATACAATTCTCATCCCTAGTTGGCCTTACTTGGATAAACGAGTGCCTTATTGCTTGGCTTGCCGAGGCATAGTCGATCGAACATTTCCACTTCCGTTTTCTAGTGGTCGAGCGAGTTCAGGTAGAAAACTAAGCGGACCAGACAGACAATAAGAGTGCTCTCGATTATCCCGTCGAACTTCCTCCGAGTGGAGAAAGGTTCTTTAGGAACTAGTGACTGTTGGTCTACGAAACAGTCTAGCGATACGCGCACACACACACGCACACACACACACAGAGTACAAAATGCAGAATGCAGTTAGAGGAGTTAAAGGAAGGATGTAATGTTAGAGTGAGCGAGAAGAGAGAAGAGAGTCGCGCAAGTAGAGTCGGTCGGTCGGTCGGTCGGTCGGTCGGGCAAAGCGCCGCGCCGCGCCGCGCCGCGCCGTGTGGCGCGTAGCCCAGTAGCACAGATCGCCCAGCTCAGTGATTCTCAATGTTAGCCAAAAACAACCCTTGCACTCGACTAGCAAAGAATTCAAATAAACATAAGAATTCTTAACAACAATCCCTGATTATACCCAATCCTGCCGTCTGACCAACGAAATATCTTTGATATTCAAAACCATCCCAGCATCCAACATAGAATTGTCACAGTTGAGACTGAAGGAGTATATCCGGGCGAATTGTTAGGTCTGTTCTTCTCCGCGGTAGTATTATCCTCAGGATTTCTTTGAATGAGAGCCTAGCGGAGGGTAAGCGGCGCAAGGGTTCGATCGGGCGAGTGTGTCGCCTCTCCGGAAAGCAGCGAGGCGATTCAGCAATACTCGACGACCCCGTTTCGGGGCGAGGATGTACGCGCCAACGCCAGCCGGATCTCACCGTCAACTATCTCTCTCCTCTTTCTCTCTCATTCTCACTCATTCTGCATCCTGTCTGACTCGCTCTCTCGCTCTCTCTCTCTCTCACTCTCTCTCTATCTCTCTATCTACTTCTTGTTACCGTGACCGTTGCCTCCTGAATCCTTTGGCTTATTGAACTAGCTCTGACGCGAGAGAGGTTTCCTTCCAAGCGAGATATTTCCCTGGAGAGAAGCGAGAAGCGAGATAAGAGCCAGCGAATGAGCGGAGAGATCCGGGAGAGTAGAAGTCCCGGTGTCTATGTGGCACATATCTCAGCGAGCCTTCCGTGTTCCAGCTGCTGCTGCTTATTTGCCCTAGCTAGCCTGGCCTAGCCTGGCCTGGCTCCTGTAGGAGCTAGCTGCTGGTGGTGGTTTCGGTGGGAGCAGTCGATCCATCTGAGAATCCCTGTCACTAGTGGAGCGAAGAGGAGAGCTGGAGTTTGCGCTTTGCGTGTTCTGCGCTTCGAGCTACGGGGGCGGGGGAGGGGGGGCGCGGACTGTGTCGCTCCGACGGGGGTTGCCGCCTGGCAGCTTCCACCGATGTGCTCTGGGTGCAAGGGGGTGGCTGGCTGGCTGGTTGGGTGGGTGGGTGGTTGGTTGGTTGGTTGGCCGAGCGTGGGGGTTGGTAGAGGAGCTCGGTGCTGGGCAGAGGGCGAATTCGTACGTGGTGGCGGTGGTGGTCGAAGGGGGGTGGGTTCGAAGCAAGAGAGTAAGACGAGGGACTGGAGAGTAGAAAGAGGAGGAGGAGGGCAAGTGGGGGGGGGGGGGGGGGGGCGGTGGGGTGGGGTGGTTGGAAGGCAGGAGAGGAAGAGCGGGTGGGAAGAGGAGGGGCGACATAGTCGATGAGCTTTCTCAGGTGGGTGGGGAGGATCGGGGGTGGCATAGATGCGGGGTTCTAGCGGCGAGGTCTCGTTGGACGGTGGCGGTCCTAGGTAGGCCGGCGCAGAGGGGGGTTGAATCGGTCAGAAGCTGAAGAGAGGAAGGCTGCTGCTGGGGCTTTGGTAGGAGGAAGAGGCGAACGGCAAGGGGCGGCGGCGGCGGCGGCGTGGATGGGAGGGGCGAGGGGTACGAGGCGCGAGTAGCGGCGCGGCGCGGCGGATCGGTGCTCGGTGCGCGGTGCGCCGTGCCGAGCTGTGCCGAGCGGGTTGGCGGGGCGCGGCGGGGTCGCCTGCTCGGTGGGTAGGTACGGCACGATGTTGTGGACGGTGTCGCGGGAGGCCGGGTTGCGGGGGTGTGGTGGCGGTGGTGGCGGTGGCGGCGGCGGCGGCAGCGGCGGCGGCAGCGGCGGCAGCAGCAGCGGTGGATGCGGTGGGGGTAGCCGTCGGGTATCGGTGGTGGGGTCGGACGGGTCGATGATGCCGGCGGTCCTCGACGACACGAAACGCCAGTCAGTCTCTGGTCCACCCGAAGCCGCGCTGTTAACCTTCTATCTCATCGAACACCGCTCGCCGCAGCCATGGGTGACAAGGTTTGTGTGATCGCTTAGACAACTGCCTCTCTCCTGCCTCTCTTCGAGCAGCCTCCGCGTAGAGTATCGCCATCAGCTTTCCCTGCTTTTCGCCATCGACGATCCCCGATCGAAAGGGTGTGTGTGTCTGCTGTGTGTGTGTGTGTGAGAGAGAGAGAGAGAGAGAACGAGAGAGAACTAGAGAGAACTAGAGAGAACTAGAGAGAACTAGAGAGAAGTAGAGAGAACTAGAGAGCGAGATAGAGCGAAGGGTAAAGGAGCGCGAGAAAGAGATAGAGTGTGAGAGCGTGAGAGCGTGAGAGAGCGAGGAGACGAGGGCGAGAACGAGGCCAGGCTGCAAGGGTTGAAAATGGTGCGAGGATCGAAAATCCAGGGCGAGTCTCGAGTAATCGACTAGTGGTGTCAGCTTGGCCGCACACACACACACACGGTGGATTGTGGGACTCGTGGGTGTTTTCTCATCGTGGTTCGCTGGCTTAGAGAGCTTTCCTTTCTGTGAAAAACAAAAAAAGAACAAAAAAAACGCTAGCATCCGATCTCGATCGTGAGAAGTGTCATTGCCGGGAAAACGATCGACTTGGAGTTGGAAAAATCGGACGGGCGAACGGGAAATCGCGAAAGAGGGTGAAAGGGGGTGAGACACGGCAAAGAAGGGAGAGAGAGAGAGAGAGAGAGAGAGAGAGAGAGAGAGAGAGAGAGAGAGAGAGACGAGAAATCGTGGTGTAACCACTGCTAAAGAGGAGCTTCGATCGCGGGAGGAAGAGGGGGAGGGTGGGACGCGCAAGGAGAGAGAGAGCGAGAGCGAGAGCGAGGGTGGGGGGAGAGAAAAGAGAGGAGAGAGGAGAGAGGAGAGAGCGGAGAGGGACAAGGAAGGGTAGTGCCTCGAAAAGCTCCGGTGTCTCTCCCTCTCTCCGCCTCACTTCCTCCGGCACCCCTGGTGGCTCTCCTTTCTCCCTTGCTCTCTCTCTCTCACACGCTTTCTCTCTCTCTCACGCTCTCTCTCTCTCTCTCTCTCTCTCTCTCTCTCTCTCTCAGTCACTCCTCTCTCCAGCCACCTTTCTCTTACTCCCCCTTTCTTTTTGCGTCGGGCTCTCGCGGAATCCGCTCGAAGCAGTTCTTCCCAGTGATCCGTGCTGTCAGTGTCGTTTCCAGGAACGCGAGGAGCTTCCTCGATTCGGAAAGGCTCTCCCTCCCTCTCTCTTTCTTTTTCTTTCTTCTTCTCGGACCCAACGGCGTGAAGGAACATGGTAAAGTTGATCATCTATATCATTGCAACTTGCTTCTCTTCTCTCTCTCTCTCTCTCTCTCTCTTTGTGCCTTGCGATCATTTTTTCTTCCAGTGTGACAGCTTGGTGCCAACACCCCCCTCGAGGCCTCCCGCCTCGCCTCGCCTCGCCTCGCCTTGCCTCGCCTTGTCTTGCCTCGCCTCGGCTTGGCTGGGCCTGGCTCGGTTTAAGCCTCTCGCGCGCGCTCCCAAAGGCCTGACAGCATTTCTCTAGCTTTCCAAGCAATTTTCCGCTCAGCTGGATTCGCACGGTGGCAAGTGGTGGCCGGGTTTTTAGAGCCATCCAGTGGTGACCTCGATCGGACGCGACACAGTGTGAAAATATTACCGTGATACATTACGGATCCTATAGAGAAAAAAAAAGCGACGGCCGGGGTTACATCTAAAACATCACGATGCCTCTTTACGGGCCAGTGCTCCAATATCGCGAAGCGTGCATTTTTTTCAGCCGTGAGTGCTTTTGTTCGATGGCGCGCCGACGCCGCCGCCGCCGCCGCCGCCGCGCGCTAGCCTCACTCGAGCTAACTCACCGTTGCCTCCGTGTGCCTCCCTGACCCAATTGTGCCACTGACGTACTTTGTAGGCGTCGTCGCGTGTGCGGGAAAAAAGGATGAGGGTAAGGAAAATCTTCTCCGTGATGATCTTTCTTTCTCTCGATTTCTCTTTATCTATTTGTCTTTCTCGTTCTCTTTCTGGCACGAGGAGCTTTTCGGGGCTGGAAGCTGACTCGAGGGGTGTTGGTGCGAGTGAGCAGTTGGTGGTGGTGTCGATGCGCACGCGCCTACACCAGCTGCGGACTTTCCGATGGGACGTCATGACTTTTCGCGTAAAAGCTCAATGGGCACCATTGCTAATTCGTCCAAGTCCAACTTGGTTTTTATGTGCCAGCGAGCACTTGCCATTATCGCGGAAGTGTGTTTCGGCTCATTACGGGCGCTTATGAGTACCGCGCCTTTTAGTATCATCGGTTCTGAACTCTGCGCCAATTGCGGACATAGGATCGCTCGATGGCAGAGCCGTTGCCAAAATTTTCCTTGGCTCTTTTCCGCCGATCGCCGCTTGCTATCCGTTGGCCAGGAGGTCGCTTCTGCGCAGGCCGACGGCTCGCGATATTTGCCATCGCGAAATCTCGTAACTCACATTGCGTGAGAGAGAATCCAAGGCGTTCTCTTATTTGACAATTGAGTAGAATGGCTCGTTGATAGTCAGCCCAGCCAGGAAAATGTATTTTCTTCTTGGCATTGTTAGTTAGTTCTATTAAGTCAGAGCCATTTCTAGTCGATCGATTGAAGATACTCGAGGAGGAACTAGCGGAAGGATAGGGCTCGATATTTTTAGAAAGCTATTAAAGTTTCGTGCTCTGCTAAGCTCGTCTTGCGCTCTCTCGCTGGAGACCGAGATGAATCTTCGATATATTAAAATGACAAAGGTTCCAGGCTCTCATTTTCCAGTATAGTTCAATCTTGAGCTACTATCACAGTCTTTCTATCACAAATTATAGTAAATATCGAGCGGTCTACGGAATTCCAAGATTCCTGATATTAGGAGGGATATAATCCAAACCAAAGGCATTCGTGACACACCCACGATTGCAACCTCCGCCATAGATATATTCTTTCGTGCCTTCTGCTCATATCTCTTCCATTCCTTGATCGATGACACTCGATTACCAGGAAGTTGGCTTGGAATTTGCCAGAAGTAGAAGCAGGCCAATTGCATCGGTAATCTACGAGGCAATCATTTCTACGGCAAGAAAATCATTAAAGAGGTCAGCGACGAGGTTTCTTGCATCCTGTATCGATCGATAATACCTGTACGAAATCGAGTAGGTCCTTGGATGCTCGAGTTTTTTTCACGCGTTCGAATCTTGCCATGATTATCGTGTCGGCTTTAACGAGTAAGGGCGCGCGTAAGGTGCTTTCACGCTGGCCGCGGGCAAATCGCAATCGCTCGCGGCGCGATGCACGCGAGTTCGTTGGTTGGTTGGTTGGTTGGTTGGTTGGTTGGTTGTCCAAGGACGCCGGCGTCAATTGAAAAGGTCGATCCTTTTAAGAGGCCCTTACCGACGTTTTCCATCCATTGAAATTTCTTCGCTGCGCTTGCCTAACTTCCGCCTCCCCGATTATCACTGCCAACCCATTCACTAACGCGTCCACCAACCGCGCCCGCGCCTCCTCTCTTCATCCACACACACCCGCTAGCTACTTCATCTGACACCTAACGTTCATCACCTTTTCCGAAGCCTCTTTCAACTTTATTTATTCAATAATTTTCTTTCAATTTCTGACATTAGTTACAAAATTAACAAGGATGTGCAGGACTTCCAACATTCGCGTTGCTAGCTATTGGAGAAGCAAGGACTTGCGCCCTTTGCCCGCCTTCTCCTCCTCAGTTACATAATACGTATGACGCTCCTTCATTGAATACTTTGTCCCTCTTTCTCTCTCGTTCTCTGATTCGACGCGTGTGCCAGAGAATCGATACGATTACAATACGATAAACGGGCGAGAATAGAGTCACTGTCACAAATGGTCAGCGTTAACAGCGGCCTTCGGGATCTCAGCCTCTAATGGAATAACAATCCCTCGACGGCACTTCCTGGAGTTGCGCTCGCGCGAATTCCATTCGTTCAATAACACAGCCGCCAAGTGATTTTGGTGCGGACAAGGATAGAGAGAGAGAGAGAGCTGGCACACGAGCGTGTGAACATCTGCAGTACTGTTACGAGCGCCGCGCGCTTCTTATCACGCTTCCGCGACGCGTCGAAAATTCAGTTGAGCCTTCGTCTGGCAAGCAATTGTGCGAGCCTCTCTTATCGCTGTTATCTCACTTAATCTGGCGAAGTGGTAACTTCCTCGCGTGTCAGCCTTAATCGGAACTTGGCGGCCGTTCATCCAGACTCACGAAAGAAACATTAACAATACATAATCGATGAAAGTTTAATGACGATTCTTCTAGTTTTCTATCTCTGTTAAAGGAAGTTCTTAGATCTAAGATTAGTCTTAAAGTTCTGGGTACTACCAATGGTGCAAAACGGTCATTTCCGTGAGAAGTGGCCCTCTAACGAGCCGCGTGAGATCGTTACGAGTCTGACTAACACCGGGCAAAAGGATTCCCCCCCCCCCCAGTAAAAAACGTGCTAAAAACGACATGCGTTACTCTTCCTTTTTTTTTTCCTCACGACAAGTGCCTTTACCGCAGATTGTCTGTGTTTCGCGAGCTCGAACGTGCTTGGAGGGTGGCGGACTCGAGTCGGAACTAGGACAAGACCGAGCGTTCTTTCCAACCTCGATTCTTACGGATCACCTCTTTACCTCTGACACTCGCACACAAACACCCATCATTCAAACACCCATTCGATTGAAACTCTCTGACAAGGGTTTGTAAACTATTATTTTTGAAAGTGGGATGCGCGTAGAAAAAAGGGGGGTTTGCGGGTGATCGGAGAGTGGAAGATAGAGGGCCAGGGTATCGGGGGTTGATAGAAGGAAGGGCTGTCTGACTAGATGGCGCACAAGGCAGGTAACCTGCCTTCTGGGGCGCCTATCGATCCCAACCTATTTATAATTCATCTGACATTTCGATTCGTACGATAAGCCAGTCGCCACCCTCTCTCTCTCTCTCTTTCTCTCTTTCTCTTTCACCATTTCTATGCTAGTTCTCGAGTTCGACATTCGACAAGGATGGCAATCCTGTTCTCAGAGTTGCTCGAAGAGAGCTAGTGGTTGGTCGAGAGTGGGAAGACGGTCCCGCCCTAGTGTTTGCATCCGCACGCTTAAGTCCTGACTTTAAAGTATGTGTTTTCAAGCGATGCAACTTCTCGCTCTCTCTCTCTCTCTCTCATTCTCGACCGCCACTGAGCGATCGATGCGGCTACTATATTTAAAGGCTTTTATTTCCGACACGACTTCTCCTCCCTGCCACCCCCGCTCGCCGCTCTCTTCCTCTCGAAATAACATCCCTTACTTCGGTATTGAGCGTCCCACCCGACACGGTTACCATCCCCTCTTCGTATACCTTGGTTGGTGTAGCCGCGTGAAAAGGGTCAGGTCGTGTCTTCCTTTTTCCAACGCGCGTACACCCTTCGGACGCATATAAATCTCATTGTATCGGATAATCTTGTATATCGTTGATCATATTTCTCAATAATCGTATCGCAGACCACTTTTTATCTCGTTCGTTACGAAACTTTCTTCCATCCAGCTTCATAGATCGGAAACAGCTAGAACGACGCCCACGCCTTGAAAAATCCTGCGCACACAGCTTGTTCGAGTTACCGCAGACACTGATTGCCAGTGTGGAAATACAATTTTCCAGTGAAGTTGGCTGGAAATTCTCGTTAAGGCTACTCTCGGCGTAGTCAATCCTATTTTTGGCAGGCGCAACTCGGTGGTTCATTAAATTTTTAATCAACGACATAACGAGCTGAAGAGTTCATGCTAGTAGGAACTTTGCGTGGCCATGTTGACGCGAATCGATTATAACTTTTGGAACTTTCCTGCCAAATTCTCGAGTCATTGATGATTTTGAATTACGGTTAGGGGTGCGAGAGTTAGGCTTTGTAGGGGAAGAAAGCAGTAGCAAAAGCAGGCGGATGGAAAACCAGGCGAAAGTCCGTACTTTAATGGGCCCTTGAAAGACTTCTGCTTAGGGCGTTTGTGGGTCTTCGGTTAAACCAATGTTTCTCTCTAACCGAGTAAGAGCATAATCGTCGGTCGTTGACCGACAAGGATTCGACTCCCATTGCGCGGCGGCAGCCGTCTTTCGCGATCAAGGCTGTCCAGGCTGTTTCTACTTACGCAACTATATAGTGGAACAGATTTGATTGGCAGCGTAGGGGAAAAAAGATCTGTCGACGTCAGCAAACCGGTGTGTATTTCCCGTGAATTATCGGCCGCTCGAGAGCACATCACGTTGTTGGTAACTTGGTCGATCGACATCCGAGCTCTCGCGTTACTTGTGTCTGCGATGTCGTTATTCGAGAAACCAGCAATAAATGATTTTAATGTTGAGCCAGCATCAATCGAGATAATTCTCCGCTTCGTCTTGTTTTCTTACGGCTTGTCAATATAATTCTTTGCCGTCTCGCACTCGGATCTATCGGTGACACGACTCTTTACGACCCGCTCCTTCACCACTTATCTCTCTTCGGTTCCCGGCCATTGAAAAAATACACCAGCCACCTTACTCTTTCAACTCTAGACTTTCTGGCAACAGTTGCCAATTGCAACAGCGATTTACATTGCCAATACTAGTCAACTTCTACCGGGTTATCATATTAAATAAAAGGGTTAGAGACCTTTCTCTCAAGGGGGAAAAAAAAAAAGAGGAATAGAAGAAGAAGTTGCAGCACGGTGACCTCGGCTGGCATGCGTGAAACACTCTATCAATTCTGATAATTACTTGGATGATTTGTACATTCTAGAAGATAATTGCGTGAAATGTGAGCTCCGCAAATTTCAGAGAGAATCTTATTACAGTGAGCGAGTTCTCTTCACAGAATAAACATTCATTCTTTATGGGAAGATCTAATGAGAAAGATTAGTAGTAGTGGCTGTCAAGTCGGAGGATCGACGTTCTAATCAATCGTAGAAGAAGAGACCTCCGAAGCATTGTGTCTATCGGGATCAACCACTAACAGATATAAGGACGCTAGCAATTATAAGCTACCTATTAGAACCGATTAGAATCAATTAAATTGCGCATGAGACACCGTCACTAATCGATCAATCTGCTTTGCACGTCAAGTGCTCGAGTCATTGCTATCATCTTCGATGCCACTAGAATCATTCGCTCTACTAAACGGGTAAAAGATTCAAACCTAAGTTTTACCGATCGATACTCATATCTTTCTAAAATCTATAATAACAAGACATATGTTGTGTATAGATATGTTAGTTAGCTTGGTGACGTCGAGCTTGTTAATTCGTCGAACGTTTCACTTTATCCGGCGTGTGGGCCCTTTTGTCAGCCGATTTATTATGCAATTGTGCTCGCAGCGGCCCCTTTCATTGCTTCGAGGGGACAAAGGGAAGGCCGTGAACTAGCTACGGCACTGTCACATCTATAACAGGGAATTCTGCCCTCCTCTCAATTCATTCTTTTCCTCGATAATTAAGATTTAATCAAATCTGAGAGATGTGTCAGAGTTTCTGTGTATTAATTCCTGGCTATTTCAATAGTTATTGTTAGAAGAGTTGTAATGAGCTCGTTGCTATTACAATGAGGCAGAAATCCTTCCAATTCCTTGTGGAACGAGCGAGGTTTAACTAAGAATGTCAAGGCAGCATACAATCACGAAAGCTGATTGGCATAACGTTACTAGACCAATGCTTTTACGAACTGGATTAGTTACCTCTTCTTTACACGCGACAGTTCATTCCTAATCTTTGTCTTCTTGTTTGTTCAATGGTAATTGTTAGGAAATTTGACGTGAATAGTTGGAGTGACTAATAAGCGAGTCAGGCGTACGCTCATTTACTCAATCGAGTGTTGTTCTCGGACGCGCGATAACTTATCATTTGGAATTTAGTGACGTCGAGGAATCACTGAGAATTTTAATCGGCAATGTCGTGTCGCGCCTTCTTCATTCGTGGAAGGCGCTTCCCTCGAGGAAACGAGTTCCAGTCTATTGTCCAGCGAGTAACAGCAGCACCACCAGCAGCGAGTCTCTCCTCGCTTAACAATCGTGCTTGTAATTGCATCGGCTAATTTATGCGCTGCTTCAACATAAGCGCAATCAGCGGCGAACCGGCAGCACACGCGGCAATCTATCCTAGTCGACGTACCAATTGCCAATACGGAATTAACGTTGAAAAAAGATGTGTACGATACTCGTATCGATCTTAGACAATAGAAAAGTGTGTACACCGAATTTCCCAGGTAAAGCTCGATGACGTATGCTTCGGGGAAACTTAACAATACGGTCGAACTTTATCTTCTCCGAGTTCATAGTTGACTCTTCCGCGAACTACGATTAATCCAATTTTACCTGATATTCCAGTCATTGTACACTGCTCGTTCTTTCATGTTAGATCTTTTCATTATCCAGTCAAGACTTAGTCCAAGAGAGTTGGTATCTACCACTGGTATTTACCACCTCGTGAATTGAACTCTTCGTTGTAGACTTTTCTGAATGTGTTTTGGGTGGCGAGAGGAATGAGAATGACAATAGGAGAATAGTATTGTCTAGTGTGAGAGAGAGAGAGAGAGAGAGAGAGAGAGAGTGAGAGAGTGATAGGAAGAAGTAGTAGTTGGTTGGTCGGAGACAAGTATGCCGTGGCAGAGTGGCGACCCACTGGGTGTGACATAAATACACTCAATGTCTCGAAGACTTTCAGGGACGGTCGGACGGGAATAGACGAAAATCCAATTTTAATCACGGAACCTCGACCCGCAACTGTTTTGTGCGCGCCTCCTTTTCTCAAACTCGAGACTGCCACTCTCTATCTCTTTGAACCCAAGCCGTGTCTCGTCGTAGTAGGGGCATCAACAAAAACATCAGATTTTCGTCGGTTACATTCACTTAAATGCTTTGATCATCTGACATCCGACATGTCCAGATGTTTCTCTGTTAGAAGTATCGTTGAGAGGAATTGATAGGTTATCATTAGGACGATATGCCTGATAGATGCGCCCGAGTCAGCTGTTCTCGGATCTCACCGATTATCCCGACGGAAGACAAGAGCGAGACAGAGAGAGAAAGATTTAAATCACGCGAATGGCAAGTGATCGCGCGCGCGCGCGCCTCTCGAGTCTCGAGAGTGCCGCTCTTTAAGCCGCGGAATGCTGGACTCGCACGCGAGAACGAGAGCACTCTCTCGCCCGCACGGAGAGAAGTACACGCGATCCAATTCCACCAAGGTGAAGCGCATTAACAACTTTTCCTCTGGAATTCTCGATTCAACCTATGCAACTTTGACCCGAACTAATCCAAAGGAATTTCCTCGATATTTCTCTACTTGGAGAAAAATCATTTCTTTCAAGATATCTTTCAAATATACTACTTCTGTATCTAATGGATCGATTCCGTCGATGCTGGGAGAAGTAGTATTGGCTCGGAAGCAACGGCAGTACCGGTGGCATCAGTAGTAGCAGCAGCAGCAGTAGTCAGACATGAGAGCGCGTGGAGCAGTGCGCTCGCAGTTAAACGACCAATCTCTCCCTCTTGACCCAATTCGTAAAACGTCCTGTGCCACGCACGTGTGACGTCACAGGTCTCCTCTATCAGTGAGTAGTACGTGAGGGTGCGTGCAAGGCCAGCAGCCAAGCACACACACACACACGCGCACGCACAGACACAGTCAGAGAGAGATTCTGTCGGTGTTGTTAGGGCCGGCGGCGGCAGCGGCGGCGGCGGCGGTCTGCCAGGCTGTCAGAAGCAGCGAACAGCTGCCGCCACTGCCGCTAATACTACTGTCCGCTACTACACCGACCCAATCTACTTGCGAGCAGCCGCGCCCTCCCTTTACCACTTGTAGTGTTTCCCTGCAATTCGTAGAACGCGCGATGCGTACTGGTATGCGTGCCGAACACTCCACGGCTTGCTTTCTAATAGGTTTACAGTCTTAGGTATTAGGTACCACAGCCACTCCCTTTCAGACCTCGCAACCCTACTTTTTCTTTGGCCTGGAATTACTGAAGATCCATTCAACCGTTTACCTGTCCCAAGAGAGAAATAGTTCCGAGTTCTCCTTTTTTGCAATTACAAGTTTTCCAAGTTTATCAATGATTGGATATATCGCGATGGATTATTGTTTGGATCGAAAGTCTATAGAAAATGATATGTTCGTTGAGTTTTATCGAGAAGGGGCTAAAGTAATCATCGAGTTGATCCGCAAGAAACTTGTTGTGAAGGAGTTGAGGTGGGCTGCATTAGCGAGTGATCTCGACGCGGTGGCAGGAAGTTGCCGTGACGGCAACCTTGAAAGCGGCGAGAGAAGATCAAGTTCTATTGATGTTCACGCTCGCGCTCGCGCTCGTTTGCTCCGGGGAATTAAAGACCGTCACGTTTCCGCCGGCGATTTGTCCCGCGGGATTCTCGAGTCAAGTAGTTAGTCGAGAGCGACCCCGACCTCGGGAAAAACGAGAACGAATCTAATCACGCGTATCACGCATTCCTGGACGCATTGCTAAGGCCGAAATTTACTTGAAGAGGTGCGGCGCATCCTACTAGTAGAACGTGTCACTTTTATTTCCTGAGCGATAAGCTTTCAAGCCCACATATACACTTTGCACACTTGGAGATGTCCCGCGAATATTTACGCGACGTGGAACGCGTGCTGAAAATATTGACAAATATTTGCCAGCCAGAAGCAGAACGGCTGATGTAGTAGTATAATGGTAGATCAAGTGGAATAGGAACTTCGTGCTCGTACATCTAGTACATCCAACACCTTTTATCGATCAAACTTCATCAGTTGGCGCATTCATTATTCCAATTCTACTGCAATGTTGAGAAGGGCCGTTGATCGATGAAGGAACCTAGTCGAGACAACTCTTTCTCAAAGTCATAACAAGTGCAGAACACATAACACAGATCCCATCTAGGAGAAACTCGACTTCGCATCGATCATGCCAAACCAAGACGCCCACGGGAGAACTTTGTCGAGTAGTAGCTAAAGTTATAAGGAAGAGTTACTCGTTCGTAATTTCCATTCGCCTGGAATTGAAAGGACGAGTTCGAGGGAATCGGTATTTTCTCGGAGAAACGATTGGATTCTCAAGAGGATTTCTCTCCCACGAGATTGCTCTGTTGATTTCTTCCTTCGTTTTCATCGGCTTTTTCATCCCACTCTCAATAAACATGATCGAGATAGAGTTCAACGAATTTTATCAACGGGACAATTCTTGGTCTAAGCGTTCGATGAATAAATCGTCCACCGTGCTATTCGCTTTTGCCAAGACTTCCTATTTTTAGATCGGTCTTTCGCTGTGTTATACTATTTCATGAATATATGGTACGTTCCGCACGTCGTTTCAACACGATCCGACAAACGTGCTTGAAAAACATGGCCAACTCACGAAGCGATTATTCCCTGTTCGCGTTTCAATACTACGTGCAATTTGGTTCGTTCTTTCGCCTGATAATAAAACAGGTTCTCAACGTTCAACCGATAAACTCTTCAAAATTCCAGTCAGCCTGATATTTTGCTCGAGTAAATTTGTAAAAAGAAAAATTATCCTTCGGTTCAAATACACTGCAATACTACTTTGCATTCGTAATAACACGAAGACACACAAGTGCCGAGAAGTAGACTCGCACACTTTTCAATGGCGAATTACGAATCGCGAGAGATGACAGTTAGAATTTCAGATGATTCAATTTAATCCCTCGAGTATCAGGAGACGCGGTATCTCGTCGTCGTGACCTCCGAACGATTCTGTGGAATTAGGGTGGATTAGCGAATTACCGGTGGCGAAATTAACGCGGACGAACGTCATTGTTTCTGCTAGCTCGACTCGGAGATGGATGAGGAGAATATCAGTAGTGGGAGGAATTGCCAGAAAGAAAAGGAAAAAGAAAAAGAAAGAGAATGAAATATGATATTTCGACGATTAGCAGGAATGATAATATATAATCCCTTTCAAAAAGGAAGCTATTCTCGCTGAGCGTTGAAAAATGTCAGCGAAATTCAATTGTTCCCATTACGAGAATTTCTAAGAGAAGAGAAGTGTGAGAAGAGATAAAAGTGAGGGGTGGCACACGTGTGCAGGCCTGACGAGAATTCAGCAGACAACGACCACCAAAGTACCTGCTGACCTGATTGACTACACTCTCTTTCTCGAGCAGGTGCCATCTCCCGGCTGGCACATAGAGGCTTGAAAGAAACGGGGATCAGAAAAAGAGAGTACAATAGCATTCGCACGCGAGCTGGCTAAAGTGGAGCGTTAATGACATCGGTGTACCCCAGAGAGACAGAGAGATATAAAGAGAGACGATACAGTAGACAGAAAAGTCCGACTATACATATAACATGTATCTATATAAAAAGTAGAAAAAAGGACGAGCTTTTACGAGAGACTTGTCTCTCTTATTTCCTGGTGATTCGAGCATAGCATAGCAGCCCTTCCCCTTAAATCAGTCTCATTGTCAGGGAGTTTGCTGGAAGGCTCAGCTTCCAGCCGATTGCCCTCTCCGTACATTTCCATCATTCTCCAGGCATAGCTTGCCATAGATATTGGTGTGGGAGTATGCGTATGTGTGTCCTTTGTATGCGTATTCTGCAAGCTGCGAGAACGTCGTAGCCGCCATCGTCGACGACGACGTCGGCGACTACGACGACGACGACGACGACGTTGAGGAGAGTAGTGGGTGCCCTGGTTGCGTATTGATCCGTGATAGTGGGGCGGATGGGCGTTCATAGGGGGTTGTTGGGATGGTTGAGTGTTAGATCGCATGCGCGTTTCCACCGCGGCGGTGGTTCCGTTCTCTCATCGACCCGAACAGCGGCGGCGGCGGCGGCGGCAACGGCGGCGGCGACGGGGGTGGCAAAAGCGCCGGTCAGGGAGAGAAACGAAAAGCGGAACAGGCTCTCGCTTGGATCTAGGAGAGGGTTGACAGAAATCACGATCCAATTCGGAATGGTACCGTACCAGCAAGGATTATTCGTCTAAGATAAGCTTTCGAAAGTTCTACTCCTCTAAATCATTGTGAGAGCAAATTGTACTTGAGATTGTTATAGAATGTGTAACAGTTCTATACTATTGTGCACTCTCGACACGCGAGGAACAGCTGCACACTCCGTGTAAAGAGCGAGTACTCGTATCAAGCTGACACAATTCACGACCTGGAACCACCGATGGTTCGATTTCGCGGGTTCTCTGTAATCGATTCTCGAATTGGGAGCGGCTACCGTTCCATTGGAATTGCATCCTTCAATTTCCACCGGTGGAAATGATCTTTTTTCACGATGACCTGATCGAGTTACGTAAGTTACTCGCCAGTGGGTTGTCGAGGTCTGAGGTCTGAGGTCTGAGGGGAGGGGTGGGAAGGAGGGTGGAAACTAGGGAAAGTATAACGAGGTCTCCACCACTTTCATTTGACTAGCGGTAATCTCGAAGCGAGTAGAGGCGCTGCTGGCAGGGCGGAGGTGGAGGAGAGGACGAGCTTCGTGGAAGCTTTGAATTGGGTTAAGCGGCTGACTTTGTTAGAATTTCCAGTTGGCCCGTCTGGCCCGCCACCTACCACTACCACCGTTCGTCGATCACCCTTTTACTAACACTGAAGCTTCGCTCTTCATCTTTCAACCCAAGCTACCAGACACGGCATCCTTTCGAGAGGGTTTGTGTTACGCAACTCAATTAAACTCGGTTTGCCGCGTCTATCATATATGCCGGCAGCATTCTTAGTTACGAGCGACACTCGAAAACGGAGATAAAGGGGGCGTGGAAGAGGTTGAAACTATCGCTGGCAAAGTTCCACCGGAGCAGGAACGCTAGCGGGGATGGGTTTGTTACGTTAATGAGCTCGGTAAGAGGAGCCTCCTCATATCACTCGCGTACCACCACCACCACCACCGCCCCCTGCGCCGGAAAGAGCGTATCCAACCCCTGGCGTACAAGTTTTCATCTTACATAGATATATACATTTATACTGCCGGGGGAAAGTTGGGATGTAACTCGTTACTTGTTTGTTGCTTCAGGAATTGCCCTAGTTTCCAGAGAACCGAGATATTTTTTCATCCGGTGTTGAGCCATCTTCTGCCTTCTTCTATCTTGGATAGAAGGGTGGTGTTCGTTTCCTCTTTTTTTCTGAAGGGGGAAACACGGCTCATCCATCTTCCTGGCTGTTCTCTAATCTCAATGCCTCTTTCTTGCCGGCAATGTTCGCTCCAATATCTCTCAGGATTTCATCCCCCTCTTCAACAACTGTTATTATTCCCTGGGATCGACTTCCCAGCATCCCATGCATTTTCAAGTAGTTCCAAGGAAGAAGTTCTTCTCGAGTATTATCCATGATAATTTACCGCAGATTTCGAAACGAGTGTAACCATGGTTCGATAAGTTTAATCCGTTTCCTCGAGATATTACATCTTCCGGTTCAATGAATTTTCCATTAGTCGAGTGATTCTGCTTTCATCGTAATAACGGACTCTGGCTGACTATGCTTTCTTCTACTTAAACTCGTTCTGTTATCAGCGTGCTTTCCTGCACGTTGACCACTTCCTGTCGTTGCACTGGAGAGAATGACTTCGTTGTGTTCTAACATTGTGATATTTCGCAATTAGCCTGGTGCTTGAGATTCATTCTAAATATTTCATTTAGACGCAAGAGGGTTAGTAAGTAGTTGGTGTAAGGCGGAAGGAGTTGTTTCCGTGTGCGATTAGATACTGTAGTCACAGAGATTGGGAATGTCTGACATAGGAGAAGAGAAGTCTCTAGTTTTTCTAGATCGTAAAGAACGAATGGTTCGTAGAAGAAGTTGGAATACTTCGACCTCCAAGAGAAACGAGTAATTCGATTGAGTAGTGCGCCGGCTCCATTAAACCCCGGCATTCCCATTCCGTCAATCCAGCAATGCCCACGTTCTCAACCGAGCAATGTGAATGCGCTGCTATGGAGAATCGCGCATGATTAGATAAAAGTGGAGGAATCGCTGATGGGCTCTCCGAGCGTCTTCGCTCTCGAGAAAGAGCGAGGAGGAGTACACATGCACTTCATTAGTCTCAGTTGACGTGTCTGCTCGCATATACGTACGTGCGTACGTAAACGACAATTCCGCGGTGCATTATTATCTCTCGTTGATCGTCGCACGGTATGCATGTGGCTGCTGCTGCTGCTGCTGCTGCTGCTGCTGCTGCTCGTGTCATTGAGGAAGCACGATTATGCAATTTCATCACGTACGCACCTCTCGCAGTTCTCTCGACGCTGCTGCTCACTGGCACGCCGCCGCACTCCTTCTATCTACATATACATATACATCGATGACCAGATGTTCCATTGGTCCAGCATCTATCTCATCTATCCAAATCACATCATTGATTTCGGACACAGTTCACTCGATTACCATGCTACCTCGTCGATCAAAACTGTCGCGAATCTATCAAACCTTTCGAGAACAATTCCACCCATTCACTAACCTTTGCTATTTTAATTAATAACTGACACTTGTTATCGACAGTTTTTATAATCGAATTAAAGAAGGAAGTGTAAATATAGATGGGTATCGATGATCGTACTGGGAATATCGATGGTTTGATTGGATCAGGTTGCTTCTCGATGTAAGCAAGTTTGGCTGGAAGGGCGTCAATCAAGTATTCAGCTGGGTACATTAGGAGTGGTGAATACAGTCTTGCTAATCCACACCGCGCCGGTTCAATGCGGTGTCGACGTCAATATAGCTGGCTTGTTAAAATTGTCGGCGAATAGGAGTGCACACCTCGTTCTCTCTCTCTCTCTCTCTCTCTCTCTCTCTCTCTCTCTCTCTCTCTCTCTCTCTCTCTCTCTCTCTCTCTCTCTCTCTCTCTCTCTCTCTCTCTCTCTCTCTCTCTCTCTCTCGCTCGCTCTCGCACTGTCCGTATAATTTGGATCAATAGAGAGCCCAGCCAGCGAACGAACATTCGTTACAGCGTTACGTACGCTCGGTTCGATTCGAGCCTTTTCGGTGAGGCCGGATTTAGCGGCCTTTACACACCTTTCCGCGCTCATCGCTGGATCTTCCAACGAAATTAATCGCGCGCGCGCGCGCGCGCGCGCTTCCATCCAGCTTCCATTTCGATCCAGCGATGAGAAACTAGATGATAAAACCTTGCTCTTTGTCGCATCAGGGATTTCTTTCTTGGAATTAGTAGCATTCCTGAGAATAGACAGTTGATTCCACTTCATATTGGCATTTCCTATCGAGTCAAGGATTCATCCCTCAACTTTTTAGTAATTGGACGCTTCATTTGAGGAAAAAAAAAAGAGGGTGAAATGAGGGGCGGTGGCTGCTTGAAGCTTTTGAGTTCCGAGTTCCGCGATAAATTGAACTTTAGATCCGAGGGTGGTACAATTGGTATTTGCACGAGAGATTCCACTACCCGCACTGCGGTAGATTGTGTCGGTGGCTTGGTCGGTCGCGCGCGGATATTCTCAGATCGGAAGAAAGAATTGGAATCGATTGGGTGGAGGGGCTCTAATAGTTCTCACTGCAGATAGAAATAAAAAGAAAGATCTGCGCACGATTCATTGAAATTCTCTTAACGAGAATAAGGCTGGAATGATTCATATTTATTGCAAGGAAGTGGAACTTTAAATTGGGGAGGCAACAGTGAATATTTCGATGGTCTGTTAATCTCTGTCTGCTTGGTCACTTTGTATATAATGTTGCGGTGACAACGACTTTCGGCAAACATCGGTGACTAATGCTCGGCGAATCAATGAATACAATCGATCCATTCTCTCTGGTGAATTGGAAGGGTGGCCGATTCCCTACCCTAATTCCGTGACCTGTCGTCGTGATCTTGCGCTCTTGATAATAGGGTGACACACCCTCTCACCCTTGTATTTTCACTTCCCATAGGATTTCATTCCTTCCCTTCAAATCTCTCATCGCTTTCATCCGAGATAATACTTTCTACTGAAGTATTGTTATATACTTTCAAAGCACTCTTAAAGATTGTATGGGAATAAATGTGGCGAAATTTCGTTGTCCCTTCTCATTGAATGAGCCAATGAGAAAAACCGACGAAGAGGGAGGGCTTGGAATAACCGGGGGCTATGGCTCCATTGATGGATCCTGCCGATTGCCGGATACTATTGGGCATTCAGCGACGTGCCGGCCGGGACCATTGAATCGGCACAGGAAGCACTCGTTATCCAAACACGAGCGAGCCTCGAGGTCGAGCTCTTGAAAATTAGGCTTCTGCTTGGCCGCGCTGCCTACGTGCGCTTCTTTCTATATGTATGTGTGTGTGTGTGTGTGTGTGTATAAATGGAGAAGGTCGCCGGAATCCGCGCCGCAGGCAGATAATACAGCCCAGTTTCCTGTGAATTGCGTACAGCAAATCTGTGGAAGCAGCAGTCTGACGAATGATCCATTGCAGATGATCTTAGCACGAGAAAATCGCGAGGGGATTAGGTCTGTTTCTAGTCAGACGTATCGTTATCGACAGTCCTTTGTGTTCGACTTTATTTGCCTCATCTTGCCATAAGATTTTATTTGTATTTCTTTTTTTTTTTTGTTACATCTCATCTCACGATTTTTTTTCTCACACATTTTTTTACAGCATGGCCGCTCAGACTCGTACAGGGTCGCCACGTTACCCAACATTCGCGACGACAACAAAACAGCCGATGGGATGTATAAGGTACACTCGGAACGGATGACTTCCGTTTCAATTGAGAGAAGTTTCTTCATACTTCGGCTTTCGGGTTTCGGTGTCTTTGCTTCTTTGGATCTGGCGAGATCTCCCAGTCTCTCCTCTTCATCTTCTTTCACAGCATCTTTCGATCTGTCTCTTCAGCTTCGAAGACTAACACTTTCTCGTAACACTTCTCTCTCTTCCACGGAGTTCGGACTCACTTCTTCTGTCTTCGACCTTTCTCTCCAGCAGTTCTCTCTTCACTATTATAACTATAGTCGACTTTCTTCTTCCAACAGCTGGTCACATGATTCTCAAATTGCTTCTTCTCACGATTAATCTAACACTAGTCTCCTGCGACAGCGAATTTCAAGAGACGCACGCTAACATACTATTAACACTCACACAAGGCTTATAAGGTTTATAAATAATTGAATTCTTCTGCCTAGTTTTATGGTGAGGGTGGCAATACCTTACTGAATGCTCTTTTTAATGCTTAAATAATCGATTTATGAAACATTCGGGAAAGTTTGAAGATCTTTGATAAATCGAAAATTTTTGAAACACCCTTCCCGAACGTTTCAGGGTCTGGTATTTCGTGCAGAGATTCAGTATTTAGCTAGGAAACAGTGGTATAAATTCCAGAACCCCAGGTCAAAGTTCATTTTTTGGCCGAAAAATTCGTCAAGGGGTATACCCAGAAAAATTTGCGAAAAAATGAATTTTGAGCTAGGGCTCTGGAATTTATATCACTTCTTCCTTGATGCAAGAAAACATTCTCCACCAAATTTCAGCCCCTGAGAAGGTCGGGAAGATTGAAAAACCTCGAAAATACCGCTGAAATTAGATGAAATCTATTAATCAGAAGGGCCTTTCCGAGGGTTTTCAATAGAATTCCGGCTTTTTCACCACTGACATCTATTGAATCGATTGGTTTCTAACGTCACAATGATCTGTTTGTAATTCACAGTCGCGGCGAAAGACTCCAAAGCGGAGGGGGGACAATTTAGATGACTTGAAGCAAGAGTTGGACATCGACTTCCACAAAATCTCACCTGAGGAACTGTATCAGAGATTTAACACGCACCCCGAAAACGTGAGTACTAATTGTTAAGAATAAAGAGTGGCTCTCTCTGGCTGAGTGAGCTAAATCGGTAAGTGCTAATTCTAGAGCGTGTGTATTAATCGCAAGTCTGGCGCGTCGAAGCGCATCGACCTATATCGATAAAAATAAGCATGTCGAGGTGTTGCGAGTTCGCGGATTAACGATAGATAAGATAAATATAAGAAGAGTCGATGATATTTGAATAAATTGATTTTTAATGAATGTACACAGGGCCTCAGCCATGCGAAGGCAAAGGAGAATCTCGAGAGGGATGGTCCGAACGCCCTGACACCGCCGAAACAGACACCAGAATGGGTCAAGTTCTGCAAGAATCTGTTTGGCGGTTTCGCCTTGCTATTGTGGATCGGTGCGATCCTCTGCTTCATCGCGTACTCGATCCAAGCAACGACGAGCGAGGACCCGAACGACGACAATCTTTACCTGGGTATCGTGTTGGCCGCGGTGGTGATAGTGACGGGTATTTTCTCGTACTACCAGGAGAGCAAGTCGAGCAAGATCATGGAGTCCTTCAAGAATATGGTGCCCCAGTTTGCAACTGCAATTAGGGAGGGCGAGAAGGTCAACCTGAGGGCGGAAGACTTAGTGCTGGGCGACGTGGTCGAGGTGAAATTCGGCGATCGTATACCAGCCGACATCAGGATCATTGAATCACGAGGATTCAAAGTTGACAACAGCTCTCTGACGGGAGAGTCCGAGCCCCAATCGAGGTCACCCGAATTCACGCACGAGAATCCATTGGAAACGAAGAATCTTGCCTTCTTCTCAACAAATGCCGTTGAAGGTACCGCGAAAGGTGTGGTGATCTGCTGTGGTGATCAGACGGTAATGGGAAGAATCGCTGGTCTGGCATCCGGCCTCGATACTGGAGAGACCCCGATCGCCAAGGAGATTCATCATTTTATACACCTGATTACTGGCGTAGCCGTATTCCTCGGAGTTACTTTCTTCGTTATTGCTTTCATCCTCGGTTACCATTGGTTGGACGCAGTCATTTTCCTGATCGGTATCATTGTCGCCAACGTGCCGGAAGGTCTGCTCGCCACAGTCACTGTATGCTTAACCTTAACCGCCAAGAGGATGGCATCAAAGAATTGTCTGGTTAAGAATCTGGAGGCCGTAGAAACTTTGGGCTCAACTTCCACTATCTGTTCGGATAAGACTGGTACCCTCACGCAAAACAGGATGACCGTCGCCCATATGTGGTTCGACAATCAGATCATCGAGGCTGACACCACTGAGGATCAATCAGGACTTCAATACGATCGCACTAGCCCCGGATTCAAAGCCCTTGCCAAGATTGCTACCCTCTGCAACCGTGCTGAATTCAAGACCGGACAAGATCGTCTTCCCATTCTACAGAGAGAAGTCAACGGTGATGCATCCGAGGCTGCCCTTCTTAAATGTATGGAGCTCGCTCTTGGTGATGTGATGGGCTATAGGAGACGCAACAAGAAGGTCTGCGAGATCCCGTTCAACTCGACCAACAAATATCAAGTCTCTGTCCACGAATCCGAAGACCCCAATGATCCCAGGCACTTGCTCGTAATGAAGGGAGCTCCCGAGAGAATCCTGGACCGATGCTCGACCATCTTCATCGGCGGCAAGGAGAAGGTGCTCGACGAGGAAATGAAGGAAGCATTCAATAACGCTTATCTCGAATTGGGCGGTCTCGGCGAACGTGTTCTCGGTTTCTGCGACTTCGTGCTGCCGTCCGACAAATTCCCGATCGGCTACAAGTTCAATTCCGATGACCCCAACTTCCCGTGCGAAGGGCTCCGCTTTGTTGGCCTGATGTCTATGATTGACCCGCCCAGGGCTGCGGTGCCCGACGCGGTAGCCAAATGCCGTTCCGCCGGCATCAAAGTCATCATGGTAACCGGTGACCATCCGATCACTGCCAAAGCCATTGCCAAATCCGTCGGCATCATCTCTGAGGGTTAGTGCCATCTTTTATTCTATTGGTTGAATTCTATTCTTCAGTTTCCCTGTATTTTTAATGAAGATGGAAAAGCAAGCCAAGCCAAGGGAACAGTATAACATGTAGATTTGTTCATTCAGGTAACGAGACCGTCGAGGATATCGCTCAGCGATTGAACATCCCAGTATCCGAAGTAAATCCTCGCGAAGCCAAGGCTGCGGTCATCCACGGATCCGATCTCAGGGAACTGAACTCCGACCAACTGGACGAGATCCTCAGGTACCATACCGAAATTGTGTTCGCCCGTACCTCTCCCCAGCAAAAGCTCATCATTGTCGAAGGCTGCCAGCGTATGGGTGCCATTGTCGCAGTAACTGGTAAGACTCTTGCCTTTCTTGAAAAAGTAGTCTCAGCTAAGATCATTCTTGGAATTTTGACGAAATAATGATGGGTTACAGGTGACGGTGTGAATGATTCCCCGGCGTTGAAGAAGGCTGATATCGGTGTCGCCATGGGTATCGCTGGCTCGGACGTATCCAAACAAGCAGCTGACATGATCCTGCTCGATGACAACTTTGCCTCGATTGTAACTGGTGTTGAGGAGGGTCGCCTGATCTTCGATAACTTGAAGAAATCCATCGCGTACACTCTCACCTCGAACATCCCCGAGATCTCACCTTTCCTAGCGTTCATCCTTTGCGACATACCTCTGCCTCTCGGTACCGTCACTATTCTCTGCATCGATCTTGGAACTGACATGGTAAGTGACGCTCGTCATCTACACTTTCGAGCATTTCCATCTGGAAGTGCTGGAAACTTATTTTCATCCATGCAACGACTATTCGACGGTATCTACCAGGCACACGCAATTGGTTCCTTCGGAAAGTCGTTGTTCGATTCTACTTATAACGTGCCAGTTTTTCAGCGATTATTCTTCTTCGTGTTTTTTCTAGCGATACCATTTTTATTATTGTATGCACCTTCCCAAATTTTGTCTGCTACGGCGATCGAACGATTGCCAAGCAGGTGAATTCTATCGAAGGTCCTAAATCTTAACTAATAATTGTCAGGTACCAGCTATATCACTGGCGTATGAAACTGCGGAGTCTGATATTATGAAGAGAAGACCCCGTGATCCTTATCGGGACAACTTGGTCAACGAAAGGTCTTTTTTCTTACAGACAGACTAGATCCAATTCCGATATCGCTCATGACCTACCGTAATAATTACTAGATTTTGGCAGCCTCTTTGACGCAGCTAGATTTCCAGTATACGGCTTGTTCGACGAAACCCCATGTAGCAGTCTCACTATGGCTAGAAACTTACTCGGATAATATCTAACATTTTTTCTCATCTAGGTTCCCTCTTTCAGAATAAGATATTTATAAGATTTAACAATATCATAGTTTATCTTATTCAGCTGCAACAATCTGCAACTCGTGTCTCTTTCGAGGATACATTGTTCTTTTGAAGGTACAGATTTTTGTGGCTGGATACAACTATTTTCCAGCAGTGTGACCCTTGTGGAAGGTCTGGAGAACAAATTTTAGGGACTGAATCAATGACCACGATGTGGCTATTGACAAACCTAAACTTATCTTTCCCAATTCTTCCCCCTTCCAAACGCCGATGTATTCCCACCCAATTGTCTTAATGAATTTGGTTTTTCTCAGTTAATTTTTGCTTATCTTCTACGCTTCATCTTAAGACACCCGCAAGAATACTGACTGTCATACGTGATCCTGAAATCGCACGTCCCAGGATGTGCGATCGGGACATTAATTGACGAGAGTCAGTATCTTTGCGGTTGAAGAGTATCGAAAGATATCCATGATTTAATTGTTAGCGTTGTTACTGAGCTTGTTGATAATGTGACGTCAGGTGCCAGCCATCTCACTTGCCTACGAGGAGGCAGAGAGCGATATTATGAAGCGACAGCCACGAAACCCCTTCACTGACAAGCTAGTTAATGAAAGGTAACACATCAACAACATAACAGAGCCTTGACAAAACTCTACACAAAATTCTCTTTGCTCCGGAAAGAGTCATCGATGACATTGATCCATTGGGTTCTCGAAGCTCACATTTTGTAATTCAAACGACATTGAATCTTGATATCTTTAAAGTCAAAGCAGCCGACTAAGTTCCCTCAGCTTTATTTATACAGACAACAACACTCCGAGCTTCGGGAATCCGATCACACGGTCGCGATCGCTCTCTTTTTTGCCAAGTTTCTCAAGACTATTACGATTCTCATTTTTCTTCTATGGTTACTCTAGTAGTTAGTTCGCTCTATCTCGTAAGACACTGTGTATTCGTCTCGAATACCAAGAAAGACAAATGACTCGAAAGACACACACTTCTTCCTCGGACACACTGTCAATCGTCCAACAGGCCTATCTGTCTTGGATGGCGCGTGAGCAAATTAATCCCTGGCGGGTACTCGGGCTTCTTTCGATTGACAATCCTCTTGTCTGGTAATATCCACGTCCGATTAACACTTGTACAGTCGTTCCTTGAGTTCAGGATGGTTGTGTGTAGTAAGAACAAGTCTTAACAGGCTCGACAAGTCTTTAAAGTTGGCCGGCCCGAGTGAATGTTGATCCGTGGTGAGAGGGGGTGTGCTACCTGCCAAATCGCCTGGGGGGCTTGGTATATAACGCTGGTCATATGCTATGAACCTCTTCTCTCTTTTTTTTTCTTTTTTTTTTATTATTATTCCTAACGTGCTTCAAGCTGAGTTTGGTCTTTGGGGGCGCAGCCTTCTGGCACGGTGCACACTTCCTCTCGGGCCAGTGGCCGAGGCACGGGCTGAGGCGCGGCCCACGGGACCGGGGCTAATTTGCTCGACGTCTCTCCGCTGCGATGAGCTCGTCAAGTGCGCTAGGACAAATGTGTCGCAAGGTAACAGGCTCGTGCACGCAGGTGTAACACAACTCCAGGGCTGTTTTTGGTGACTGGGTATATAGCTAAGAGCTTTATTATCCGACTTTTTCAATCTAAACACTCTGCCTCCCTATTCGAAAAGACACAGTCGACGCTCGCCTCTTCAAGTCGATTATTTCTTATTCAGTTTACCCTTGCTCGTCCAGATTCACGACATCATAGAGATACTCCTTGCTCCATGCAATTAATTGTCGGTCATATACTCTCATCCACTTATACATATAAGAGAAAGTTCTTATAGTAAAATATAGAATTTTTCACTGGTGATCGCTGACAGGACGAGCAATCGTAATAATGATTATCTCTCGAAGGTTTTCTCCCTTCCTCTTAAAAGTCGACAGTCAAGCAATCGCGTCGGTGACGATGAAGCTCGATTGTGTTAGTGTTGTTTCATTGACGCCAAAGGTAAGCCGATCTGCCTCTCTGAACCTCTCTCTTTCTCTATACTTTTCTCTCTCTCTCTCACTATATCTATCTATCTACTTTGCTCTATCTCTATCTTTCAATCTACTTTCTACACCTGCCTATCTATGATTTCTCGTTAATTTACCACCTCTTAAGCTGAACTTTCCTCAATGGTATACATGTATACCAGGGATCCAACAGTGGTGTGTGTCGTGATTGATGATGCCCAACACCTGCCGTCGGCTTGAGGTATAAGGGTCGTGCTCGCTATCAAGGAAATTCTCCTTTCAAAGAACTCGCATGATCGTTGGGTATCGAGAATCTCTCTCAGCATTTTATTTCTACGCCTGTTTCCATCTCTATATCTATATCTCTCTCTCTCTCTCCTGCCCACTCTATCTATCTCTTTCTCGATTAGTCCTGAACTTTATCTGTGCTTGCTCTCTCTCTTCTTCGAGGGAGAGTACGGTACTCTCGATTATTAGGCGACAGCATATCAATTCTTCAGCTTGAGGTACACACTGACACACAGACATAGACAGGTAGTTTTCGGGAATTAAGTAGTCGTTGTTTTTTATGCGAGACTTTTAAGTGATCCAGTCTCGCATTCTCTCCACGAAGAAGCGCAGATCAGATAAGTCAGCAATAATTTTGATCATTAGTTCTGCCATATCAGACACTTTTTGCCTTCAAGAATTATTTGGGACTCTTTTCTTTACTCTCTCGCTCTCTCTCCGAGTCACATACTTCTCCTATTTCTCACTCTTTCTCAGCTATCTCTATTTCTCTTCTCCACTACTATTCCTTGGCTGCCTCTCACGCCGCCGGCCAAAATATTTCTCCCCTTACTACACCTCGCTCTCAACAATTCGTGAACGCGACATTGTGTCGTCGTGCGTAATCCATTCTGACGTGAGTCTCAAAGCGGCGAGGATTAAGTATACAGTGAGCCATTGACTATTCCAGAAGTTTGCAAAATTGTTGATTAACGCGATAATGGAAAATCGACTTTCTTCTTACTTTTTCATTGTATTAACGAGAGACTTCGATATCAACAATTTTGCTCAAAAGGATAACTTTGGAAAAAGGGTGGAAAATCTCGAACAATGAAATTCCCCGGATAGAATTGACAGAAAGTATCGAAAAGCACTTAAAACTCTTAATCCCGAATTTCAATCTAAACATCGGACCAGCTATTCTTTCACCATCTTCCACCACCGTTCGGGCTATAATCGTTTTGTTGCCAGTTGATAGTTTGATTACAATTGCGAATAGAAGTTTTGTACGAGCGGGTGACATGACATGTTACCAAACCTGCATACGTGTAACGCATAGTTGACAGTGCCATTGTTATCGCAATGTACAGTGTGTCACTAGTATTATAATTATCTTGATTACCTTTCTCGTAATTAGATTAATTGCCAGCATTAGCTCCATCAACCTATATATGGTAATCGGTATTATTAGAATTGTTATTACATTAGTCCAGCTCATCCGCTCATTCGCGCTACCGGTCGTCCTTCGATCTCATTATTACCACTGTCATCACTTACCTCTGCCACTGTCAGCCTCACCATTTACGAGATTACCAGCAATGATCTCGCCTGACATCCACGAAAGCATCGCAAGCAATCACAGTTCCAGCAATTACTGCGAATTTCTGTATACTGGCATTTCGATCTTACTTTTTATATCTACTCTGATCACAGCTGCCGCTGCCGCATACTTCTGTATTACTACTGTTACTACTATTTACCTTATGTATACTACTTATCTACTGTTTTTTATCGCCACGACATCACCGCCAACTCTCCAAGTAACGACGAGACAGGCACAGCTCTGTACTGTTTTGGGCGTCACATGAACTTTCTTGCAGTTTTTTGACTTTCTTTACAGTCCTATCACATTTTATATTCTATATATGCGCTGCCTAGCCCGCCGCTGTGCCTCTTCTACAACTCTGCGACGCTGTGGCAAGTTTCTAAAGGGTGCTGAACGACTGAGAGCGTACACAAAAACACGATTGTGCAATTTAAAGAATCGAGTGCTAAATGCCAAAATGCGCGCAAGGGCGCGGTCCATGCATATTGTATATCGTATTAGACAATCGCAAGGGTTTATCGCTATTTTAACAGCCCGTAGTGCACGGAAACGCCATGCTATACTTTCATTCCTTAAGATTTTAACACCTGAATCATTGGTCAAAATAAGTTCATATCTTTCCCTGATAATAAAAACAAATTATTGGTGGTGGTAACTTGGCTTATGGTACTTGGTTTATTTGGGCGGATTGTCTCCGTGCACCATGGGCCTCATATATATATAAAGGTACTAACAGAGAGATGAAGCTTGATTTCAATCAAAAGTGCACGAAAGAGAAGGGAACTTGGCGGCACTCGGGGGATGCTCTATGCTATTCGAATAGTTTCGCTAGAGCATTGATAACCCTTCGTGTGTAGGGATATATCATTGAGTAAAATGAATTATCGTCAGATCGATTGATTATAGATTGATAAATAGATAAACGAGCATCGCCCAAGTGTGAAGCCAGCGAAGCAAGGCGATGAGGTAACACATTTTTGAAGAATTCGCGATAGAATATGAGCACGAGCTGGAAGGGGGACCACATTACTATAACGTTCTTATTTTCACGCTGCTTTTGACAATCGTCATCGACGATTTCTTCCATCGCCTGAAAAGAAAATCGACCAGTTCTCAGCCTCTCGGACGATACCCGCACTCTTGAAACTCCCTCGACAAAGTACCCCGGCGACCACTTGCACCGGGCGCTCTAGATTCTCGAGGGCTTTTTCCCCGACAGCAAGATAAACATGGGAGAGTTAGCGGTGTGGCATTAATCACACTAGTCGTCCGAGAAGATAACTGGTCGGAGCTATCACTTTTCTCGAGCAGAGAGCACGTTGCACGGCGTATGGCCGATCGATCTTTCTCCGAGGGTGTGGTTGCCTCTCCACCTCCTGCACAGCTACCTCCTCCGAACTTCTCTATGAGGAGGAGGAGGAGGAGGAGGAGGAGGAGGAAAAAGCCGGCAGAAAAGCGGTGCCGTGTCAAAATCACGAATATAGTATGTGTCTCTTGAGTGACCGCTCTCGAAGGGTGCGGGAAATGGGCTATTCATGGTATCTCTTCACTTTTTTACCTTCACTCGCGCGATCTCCTTGCCTCTGTTTCGCTTTTTCACGCCCTCTCGCTCTCTTCTTATCACAGACACTCGCTCTTTCTCTCTCAATCTATCTCTCTTTATCTCTCTCTCGCTCTACCTCTCTCAATCTCTATCATTCTATCTCTCTATCTATCTCTCTCTCTCTCTCTTTCGCTCGCACTTTATAACACATATATCATGTTTTTTCGCGCCCTGTATATAGTACTTTATTATACCATACGCATATTGACCTGTATGACCAAATCGAGTGTATATACTACTATTGTCTATGGCATTTTTTATGGTATCTACTTTTGTACTTGCTGGGGGCACTTGGTTCACACTTTTCTAATCAATGGTGGATGGCAGGTGCCGGCCATCTCGCTAGCCTACGAGGCACCGGAGTCGGACATTATGAAACGGCAGCCCCGCGATCCTTACAGAGACAATCTTGTCAACCGAAGGTGGGTTTCCAAACTACCCACCCACACAACGAATTCAGAGAAAAAAAAAAACCTAGCGAATCTTTTGCACTCCCAACAGTCGACAGTACAACACTATCATACACAAAGTAACACAGCAGTACTCGCACATATATACATGCACACAGCGCAATACTTGATACTTGACAATCTCGTCTAACAAGACTCACATATTCCCAATCGTTCTCGTTATGTGCCAGACACACACACACACACACACACACACACACGAATCCATCTGTTTTCCTTGGGGTGGCCAAACCCAGACGTGTCTTTCTTTGTTATTGTTCGCGCTAAATCGCCAGACACTTTTTTCTCACCGACTTTGTTTATTCCGCTTGTCTGCAAAGCGGCTTTTTCATCCACTTTTTCTTGATCGGGTTTTTGGCCACTCTTAATCCCAACACGACCACTCAAGCATACATAACTATATGTGTGCACGCATATGTATGCGCACCACTGATTGTTATACGGCAGAACAGAGTGTCTACTGATGTTGGCCTCGAATCAGTATGGAATTAGAAAAAAAAAAAAGAAACGAGAAAGAGAGAAAAGAAATGGAAAAATTCATGAGACATTCGTCTCGGTGGACACTCTGCACTATCAGACAATAATTACACAAGGCTCTAGGAAGCTAGTTGATTAGTATAGCACAGCAAGTACTTAATAGGAAAGTTACGATGTTGGGAATGCCGAATGCTTTAGCCACACTTAGAGACTGTTCACTTGATCGGCGACTAATACGCTCTGCGACCTAATCGTTTAGCTTGAACTCTACGTGTTTAGCCGTTGCACTCTTCTGTGTGCGCGCAAAAACCGAAAGGCTCGGTTTTCCCTTTCTTTTTTGTAACAACCAACCACTCAATAGAGGAGGAACGAAACAATTAGGAATCTAGAGGGAAGATAGCGTGTACAGATTTAGTGGAGCAACACACAGAGAGCCGAGCCGAGCCGAGCCGAGCTTGCTCTCGAAAATTGCACGGCCTGAGCAGCGTTCAGCAATTAACGAACCGCTACAGAACTATCGACTGAATCCTCACTGTATCAATTACTAACTGCTTCATTCGACCAATTACTCATCGAACCATCCAACCGATTCTACCTCTCTATATCTATCACTCTGTCTCTCTCTCTCTCTCTTACTCTTTTACTCTTTAACTTTCTTAGCCTTTCTATCCACTATCCTTTTTTTTCTTCCCATTCATCCTGATACTTACTAATGCGCTCGCGTGCCTGATCTCTACTACTGGTCTCTCTGTCTCTGCTTATCTACGCCTCTTACCCTCTTATTCTGCGAGACGCTCGGCGAGCTACTAGACTGATATCTAACACGTGAAATAATCGCATGCAACCAGCATCTTAGTCGATTCTGCTTACCTGTTATTTCTCAACAATTGAGAGAAGTGAAAAAAAAGTCAAGTTTGTTATAGGGGGCTCAATTCTTGCATGCTGGTTCATTTAGATCGGAGTATAAGGGAACACTCGCGGAATCGACTGCGTGCTGGTTCATATCTATGGGGACTAAAAATTCAAGCAGCTTTTATCTTGGTCATCGCCAAGTCTCACGGTTCGACAAAGTCGAGCTTGTGTGCATGCAACGGGAAGCTCGAACGAAAAGGTAAAAGGTGCACCGTGAGATTTGGCGGACGGCAAAGCGTGTGTGTCGTCTCGTGTGTGTGTGCGTGTATGTCGTATGCTGTGTGTGGCATGTCTAGGTGTGAAGAACCGATTGTTACCGTCTTCGTATCACATCGGTAAGTAATTTGCATTTTGGCCTTAACGGGTACCTACGGCTTTCGTACTAACACCACCAACTGGGCTACTAGAAGTAAACCAATTTAGGCAATTAGAGACACACACAACAGCTTCCTCCGACCTGCAAGGAAAGCCCCGAGAATCCTGTAGATAGTTGGTTTGATACATTTTTGGGATAAGTTTCTAAACCTCTGATTAATACAAGTTAATGATACGTGACAGTGATTAAGGGACGGTTCCTTGGAGGGCAGAGTAAATTAGCAGAGCCTCCCCCCTTCCAATATTGGCTTGTAGGTCATGGTATTAATATATTTCTCTGTCTCTAGGCTTATTTCGATGGCATACGGTCAGATCGGTATGATTCAAGCAGCTGCAGGCTTCTTCGTCTACTTCGTAATCATGGCTGAGAACGGATTCCTGCCCCTACATCTTTTCGGCATCCGAAAGCAGTGGGACTCGAAGGCTATCAATGATCTTACTGACAGCTATGGCCAAGAATGGGTAATTGGAGATTGCGCATGATTGAGTGCCTCTGTTAGAATTAGATGATGGATGGGATGGTTGATGATGATCGTACTATTTGTTGAAACAGACATTCAGGGACCGCAAGACACTCGAGTTCACCTGCCACACGGCCTTCTTCGTATCTATCGTGATTGTACAGTGGGCCGATCTGATCGTCTGTAAGACACGACGTAATTCCATCATCCATCAAGGAATGAACAACTGGGCCCTGAACTTCGGTCTGGTATTCGAGACCGCCCTCGCCGCGTTCCTAAGCTACACGCCCGGCATGGACAAGGGTCTTCGCATGTTCCCTCTCAAGTATGATCCGTTGTGATTTGTATGAGGCTAGTCAGGATAGAGATGGTGAGATTTTTAACTGGTGAAATGCGATTGATTACAGATTCGTTTGGTGGCTGCCAGCCATTCCCTTCATGTTCGCCATCTTCATCTACGACGAGACGAGACGATTCTACCTCCGCCGAAACCCAGGCGGCTGGCTCGAGCAAGAAACTTACTATTAGACACAGAGAAGAATAATCACACACGCAGAGCGCGCGCGCAAGAGAAAGAGCGAGAGGAAGCGAGAGAATGATGAGAGCGAGAGAGAGAGTGAGACGCATACCCACGCAGAAATACACCGAAACTAAAAAAGTAAATCACTCACGTAAACACACACATTTTACATGGGGCGTGCTACTGAGTCTATCCGTACTGTCGCGAAAAAGCCTGGGTAATGGCGGAGGCGAAGAGAAGTAAGAAGAAGAGGATGGGATGAGATTTGGAATGATTGGTTGAGCCGATTCGTCGAACGACTACGATAATGGAGTGCTATGCAACGTGGAGGCATCTGACGCGCGGAGAAGACTTGCATGCACTCTCGTTACAGTGTGAAGTACAAAAGAAAAACGTTCGTCATTTTGGCTCCGCAGCTTGCTTGCACGCGCGTGCCGGTGTAGTATTAACGATCATCGTTCAAAGATACCGAAGGATCGACGAGGAGGGTTCTACGAGCAACGTCGTCGGGAAGCTCGAGCTTCCAGGTACACACCTACACAGTCCTGAGTGTTAGAAGATTGGTGCTGCCATTGGTTTGTCGACGGAATATACTGCGAGCATCGCTGGACGATCGAATGGAAACTAAAGTAGGGCCTAAATGAGAGTGTCGACGTATGAGGAGGGCCAAGATCCTCGGGTACTTCGTATCTTGAGCAAGAACATCTACGAAGCATTCGACGAGAGAGGCCTGGAAGAGTGAAAATAGATCAAGAATCGCGAAAAGGGCGCACGGTAGATAAGAGAGGAGCGACAGGTCGACGGACCACGCGCACGTCCGTACGAACGTCGAAGGGGGACGCGAATCCGTCACACGGAAATAATTATCGATAGCACATTACGTAGACGTCTTGTGATATCGAGAATCTTCATAGACATCCCGTTCAATGTCGCTTAACGAAAAAAACTACGTAAGTCAGTACGCTGGATTGGCACGCCCTTATTAAGATTTCCGAGAAATATACGACCCATGAAAGAAGAGATGGAGCCAGGATAATAAGTAAGAGCGTATACAAAACGGCATAAGCATTAAACTGAGAAACAAAAGCTACAAAAAAAGAGGAATTCGGGATGGTAAGATTACAAGCACTGGAGTAAGAAGAGCATATTAAATAGACGTCTCGTGACACCAAGAATCTTCATAGTTGCTAATTAAATATTAATTAACGATGAAACCAGTACGCTAGATTGGCACGCCCTAGTTATCCATGATGAGATGAGGAGTTATAATAAATACTTAAGTGAAATAAAAAAGTAAAAGCGCGTTCGCAGTATTCATTATTATTATAAATAATATCGTTCGGTTTGAGTAGCTGTCAAGGTCAGAAATCGCATCGCGTAGATTCAGTAGTTGAGTCTCCGTATGAGGATTGCTGCGCGAAGGCTGGGCCGGCCAAATGCTGTCGATAAAAGGAGAGATGGTCAAAGCAACGGAGAGCAGAGGAACGCCCGAGACAGGACGAAGGGAAGAAGAAGGCAGGATACACGTGAACGGGAAAGGAGCGTGCAGAGTAGATGGATGATGGATGACGGATGATGAAGTTAGTTCCACGGGGTGTGTGTACGCCTCGGATCCACGAGCGAGATGAGACGCGCGTGGACAAACACGGGGGAACTATGGCGGCGAATGGACAGTATATAAATAATTACAAATTAAATCACTACCAGCTGACAAAGATACATAAACTAATAAAGAATACGTTATTTAATTACACGAGCGAATAGTAAGGCGGTGGTCGCGGCGATTAAATGTCGTTGAACCAGAGCAACGGCGTGCCGCGATCTTCCGAAAGGAACAAATGAATTATGAAAATGTTGTTGATTAAAAGAGGTAATAGAGAAATACGAGAGTTTAACGAAAACTAAATAACGAGCTCCTAGACCTGTTCTTGGAGGCGACAGATAGTCGAGATAACAGGATATACGCTAGTAAAGGATGATAACGACGAAGGTGAGCAAGCGAGGAAATGGGAAACGAGAGATAAAAGTAAAACATTCTTACTTAGGCGAGACTAAAAATATAAAAAAAAGGTATAAATTCATTCTCTTAGTTTTTCATAGGTTTAAACGCCAGCGAGACAGCTCGCTATAAATCATTGACCCCCGAACGCAGAACGCCCTGTACTACCAACCTGCGGTCAATCGTGTGTATGTGTGTGTCAGTGTTGAACAACGTCCCTTCGAAACAGAAAAACCGAAGGACTTAAAATGCCTGCCACGCGATTTTCGGGCCAGATCGATTCGAGCCGTGTCCTCATATGTCGCTCCGTCTTCAAGCCCTCTCATTTCTCTCGGAGCCTCCTATTTGGCCTCCGAGACAGCGGCCCCGAAAGAATGCCCGAGGCTCGCGGTAGATGCTTGTGAGGCTCGCGTTCGACGACTCTGGTCCTAAAACTACCCTAAGTGTTCAATAATCGAGGTGTTCTCGAGGTGCCGTACACGCGTAACATGTTCTTCCTTCGCCAATCCCCCTGATGCCTCCGACGACTCGGTATATCCGATAAGATCCATCGGGATACAAACTTCCTTAGCCCCTCCGATGAATTTTCTCTGTTGCGCGCGCGGGGGGCTTTGCGGAGCTGCTTTCTGGGGTAATCTCCCCAGATAAGGAAATGAGTGAGACGCGATATTAAAAATTACGCAACCGTGCAATTCTCCGAGCATAGGGGGGATCGGTGAGGATAAGCTTTCCGAATTCTTTTCGTGACATGTGGATCGCCATTGAATTTCAACAAAGTCTTTGCGCATGGAGGAGAAACTGCACATGAAAGATAGCAAGTGTACCGTCGTCGCGTTGCTCGTCGAACTCGGATGTCGGCCAGGCCCCGGCCTGTCGTAAACTGGTATCCTTCGTTTAACCACTTATCTGCTCTTCTCCACCCAAAGGGAAGTAAGGGGAGAGACGTAGGCCTCCTCAGCTAAAAATCGACAGCTAGAATTGCTCATGTTGGTCCATAGAGAAGGGCTATTTCGTTTTCATGGTGTTTCTTGGTTCGTATTACGAGACAATACGATGACTCCGCGCGTTTCAGATCGATCATTCCTGTCACAACGAAAAGAAGCTCGCCCGGAAGCGTTGATAACCGTGCTTTGAGAGTCGGAGCTTTTCTCAGGTGGATTCCCCCTGTTTCAAGATCGAGCGCTACCAGGAAAGAAGAAGGAATGGGTGCGGACGGAGAGGACAGGATCCAGCAGTCCTCTCGATCTTTGCAGAGTAGGTTTAGCAAAAGGATGGAGTAATCTGGTATAGGATCCGTGGTTGTCGACAGGGTGTTCCGTGCCCGGGGGGCGTAGGTGCCCAAAAATGCTTTGCCGTCGTGCGCCGCCTCTTTACTTTAGGCTAATAATTTAAATATTAATAATATAATAATAATAATTATAATATAATACATGTTACAATAAGATATTATTAGATGTAATTATTATATATGGTTTAGTCTAGATCGTGTTGTTGAAGAAAAAACAAAGTACGTATAAGCGAACAAAAAAATATGAAGTATGACGACGACGAGAGAAAGAAAGAGTAAAAATCAAGGAAAGTGGCGGTGAGAAGAAATTTCGGTCTAAGACCACAATTTTGCGGCGGACTGAGCGGGATACAGACGAGAATCCGCTTATGCTTTCGTGCGTGGTAATCTAATGTTTTTCAGGCAGCTGCTTCACCGTGACTTTCGGCACGATACCCACACTTTCGACCGCTGCACCATCGAATCCCCCTTCTCGATCGTGTCACATCTACAACTTAGAGATTTCCCCTCGGAACCACGAGCTTACCACCCTTTCATTTAACTCTTCTCTGCGTTTCCGGCTACGCGAACAGATTTGCGGCTGGTCACGAGCTTTTCGCCTTCTACTTCGCATCCTCTTACATGCAAAGCCCTCCGCCTTCCACTCCCGTTTAACTTGTTAGACTCCTGGGGGGAGAAGTCGCAAATCAGTTCATGTTCTGCAAACGGGCACTTCCTTCCTCTTCGATCGGTGAGATAAAATATCGCGCGACACATAGTTCGTATGAATCAGTGCGTACGAGCGGGAAGCGGGAGCAAGAGAAACGCATGAATGTGGGGGAGAGAACGAGATCTTATTAGTTTTCCGCTTTCAGTTGCTACGACCGGGCACAATAATTGACTCTTATCAATCGAGAACAATTGGCGGACGAGATACTGCGGCAGACACATGGGATAAAACGGAGAACGAGATCCATTACGAATACATTTCCAAAAACCGAAAAAAAACAATATCGCATAACGGTGTCACGAGAATTCTGTGAAACGTCGCCCCTGCACAGCCCGCCACATCACGACAGAATCATTGAATGATTAAAATATGAACAAAAAATGAATGATGTTTTATTAATATTGTACATATTTTAAATAATTGAAGACGGACAAACAGATCGTGCGTGAATGGTGACCCACGGAAAGGCGCTCCACTTGTCAGGACCGCCTTTTGGGTACGGGTCCCTTGTACTCTTTTCTGTTTTTCCTTTTAGCGCCGCATACACACTCCAAACACACACACATATACACACACAAACACACCTTAGCCACCAGGCAGATCGAGACACATACGCATACACACGACAAGAACATAGACACACACGTACACGCTCAGAAATAAAACGTACACCGCTCTACCAACTATCTCTTCTAATTGACGATTCCTTTCATATTAATTATTCTATAAGTTCTGTTTTCACACATGAAATACATTAAGGAAGAAACGAGAGACATTGTCCAACCCAAGTGTCATTACTTTTGATGTTAAATAAAAAATACATAATTAATAAAACACTCTTTCTCCTACCTCCCCGATCGACGACTATGAAATGTGCGTGCATAGGTGTGAGCTTAGGGATAGACAAGAACTCACAGTAACTGTCGTAATATTTATTACGCTTATGTACACTTGTAATTATTCCAGCCATGTTTAATTCCTATAAATTTTAATTTCACTTACGCCCATGTTGTTTTATTCTACATCCGATGTCTCCAATTTCTCTCGGTCCTTGCGAAGGTTTTTCTTTCGCAGTCTTTGTATGTGCTTCTTCAGTTTACCAGAATTCTTCAGACTCTCATATTGAGATACCAAGTCCAGGACCTTCTTCTCAGCTGTAACAAAAAATCTATCCTTATAGTAACTGGACATACATTACTTTGCGCTAAACAGAAAGAAAGTATCTTTTACATTTCTTCTTGAAGTTAGGCTTTTCTCCGTGCTTTATGGATTCTACTATCTGCCTCTTCTCTTCGCACATCTGATCCTGCTTCTGTTTGTGCCTCCGTTCTTCGCGCAATTGATTCTCAAGCCTTTGAATCAAATATTTTATTTTCTTTATGAGCTTGGGATCCTTTGCTTCCTTCAGCTCCATCTTCAACTTCTTCAGATCATTCTCCTTGAGACCATTGATAAAACTGTACGCATTCTTAAATGCTTTCTCATTAAATGTCCCGCACAAGCTGTCGAATCGTGGATCTCGTGCTATTCGCTTCTTCACTTGAATTATTTCTTTGAAACGTGACACTGGCTTTTTCGCAGACATCTCTCGTGGTCGATTCTTATTTTCCCGCTTAAAGTCAATCTTCTTGACTTTTCGTGGTCCGAACATCGCCTCATTGTAGACTTTTGTTCCGAGCTTTTCCTTCAACTTCTGAAGGTCCTCGAAACTCATCTGAGAAAGCTCAGATCTAATTTGATCCTGGTATATAAGGAAACAATATATTTACTAAACATAAGTGACACACCGTGCATAATCAAGTCGTGTTTCTACTCCAATCTTAACCTATCGGTCAATTAAATAGTGTACTGATTGTATGTAAGTGATAATATCAATAAATAGTTCTTGACAAGCAGACTTACTTTATCCTTGTCCTCGGTAAGCAGTGCATCCTCCTCATCGCTCATGTTGGATAACGATAAATAATGATAATACCAGTTGTTATGCCTCCCTCTCTTTCCTCTATCCTGTGGGCAGCCATAGCTTCTTTATTAGTTCCCGGTGAAGGCATCAGAGGGCCAAGGAGGATTCACCAATTCCTATCTTCGATTTACAGTATTACTGCCCGGCGGTTACATGTATAAGCCGATATCAGATGGGTTTGCTCGGTAAGTGCTACAGTTCGACCGCAAATTGCGTAACGTTGCCAATGCATTGACTTTACATAACGAATGATAGTCGCATAAGTGTCCTTATATCGAAAGTCATCGTTCAACATGCATATGTGCATACCCCTCGAGCTGCGTAAAAAGGATAATTGCGTTGCGTAAAAAAGAGGAGGCTGCATTGTGGCTCCCTCTGAATACACGAGCCTCAAGGTTACACCAGGTTACAGGTGTAATCCAATAAACATTATTACTTCCTAATTGCATTGATGCTCTAAGACGAGCTTGAAGGTGGGCGGCACACGGATTTTTTATCGTTAACTTTATTGCTATGTAAATGCCAAATATGAATCATTTCCCCATGGGATACATCTACAGTAAAACATGCATAGTCAAAATATCATGGCATTATCGGGTAATTAACATTTCGAGTGCTTTAGACTTATGCACAAACATTTAACAGTATAATGTTTACAATTGCAAGAAATATATATTTAAATATTTGGTCCTCAGGTGGGTCCATCTGGCAGAGGATTTCTGAAGACTTTTCTCGCAAGTGGACGGCAGGGGGAGCTTCAGTAGTGCTCAGTAGCAAACACCTAAAATGGCGGGCGTGCTGTTCGAGGATATTTTCAACGTAAAAGACATCGATCCGGAAGGAAAGAAGTTCGACAGAGGTAAGTTTGAATCAGAGTTTGTATTTTGATCCGTCCATTGTCTCGTACGCGTGGAAAATCTTTGCGGGGCTGACGAGATTTCTCGTATTGAATGTGTACACAGCGCGGCTGTGCCACTCATGGACAAGTTGCCGGGAAGCACATGGTGTGACAGTTGTATCTACGATGTTTTCACTTCTTCGTCACCATGAATGCAAGGTGCACGCATAGGAATCCCATTAATAGAACACATGTCACTGCCCACTTTCTGGTGAGTGATGAAATTGTGACTATTTCTCAAATTGCTGCAAGTGCGTTTGCTTTTGTTTGGTTGACGATGGCTGCCATGGCGCCTTATTTAAATACGTCATACCTGATTCTTTAAGTACAGGCACAGGTGCAATAAGAACTTTTCCCATAGCAATATTAACCGAGAGATACTTCTTAGCAAATATTGTGTACCATTAGCAACCTATATTAAACATTGTTTATTATTCTCAATGGCACACACGTAAAAAGTATACACCAAAACACATACTGATCATAAAATACTATGATGCCAGCAGAATTTCTAGTGCTCCACTTTATCACGGTTTCCCTTTACATTTTAATCAGAAACGCGACCAGCGTACGTTATTTACGCCACTTCCGTATGCAGTGTGCATCTAGCTATTCAGGTTCATACATAGGGTACGACCAGAGGCGAGCCCTCGTGCCAAGGTCGCGCCAAACAAGGAAGCACTGGCGAACATTATAAAAGCCATTCCTAGGCAATCCATCGAGGCCTCTGCTACTAGAGAATATTATATCTAAGCGCCCCACTGCTTCGAGCCCATGTTGTCATTAAAACTCATTCTCATTACGAAGCATATCACGCTGACATTCTACCCGGGGTGCCTGTGGCGAAAGCCGCACCAGAAGATCGTGTGAAAAAGTCGGCGGCGGGGGGCGGGGGGGGGGGGGGGGCAATATCGCGTCACCCGGTGTATTTTCACCTACATTATCTCCGTGGCCGGGGTAGGGCTTTCGCTGGCGGGTGTGGGTGAGGGTGAGGGTGTTACGCTCCGATGGGTGTTAGTGGTGCCATGAGCGCGCGCGCACTTTCGTCTAGAATCGCGCGGTCGGAGTATGGATCGGATTGTCAGGGGAGTGAGGGGTGCGGCGGGAGGGTGAGTAGGAGGGTTTGGGAGGGAGCAGTGAGAGTTAGAGCCACGGGCGAGAGGACAATTTCGGTTAGCGGGCTAGAGTAAGAGGGTAGGAGAGAGCGATCCCGGTTTCGAAGGGGTAAGGCGGGTTGGGCCGGAGTTGAACTCTCCCTCTCCCTCTCTCTGTGGTATCGAGGGAAATAAAGGACGGTGCGGCAGGGTCGTAGGATCGCTGAGGGGTCGGCGGGGCCGGCGAGGCTGACAATCTGCTGCGGCCGGTCGATGCAGCAACGGTGCCCGCAGCCGCAGCAGCAGAGCGGCGTAGCATAGGAGAGGAGTGGGGTGGGGTGTAGTGTAGAGGCAGCAGCTCCGATCCGAGCACATCGCATTCGCGTAATAGAAGAGAGTACGAGGGTTTGCGGGGCGTGATGTCGGTGAGCGGTAGCAGTCGAGGGAGAGAAGAGGAAAGCCGGGGGAGCGAGCGCAACGCGAGCCAGGACGCAGCTCGCCCGAGATCTCGAGGTTGGTGGGGGTTGACACGGTCAAGGTCAGCCCCCGTTCCAAGGTCGCGGGAGATGTCATCTCAGGAGGGAGCCGTGTCGCCGTGTGCGCGGCTCTCCTTTTCTCTTTACCACCTTCTCTCCCTTCGACCGAGAGCTTCTCCGCCTGTCTCCCTCGATTTCCCTCTGCCACTCGCACACACACACACACACCACACCCTTCTCCCCCCTTACTCCCTCTACTCTTTACCTACCTAGAGTACACTAAGTTCTGCCTCTTCATCGACGGACTCTCTCGCTATGAGTAGACTCCTCCGTTAGATTGATCTTCTCCCGATATCTCTCACTCTAGGCTCACAGATATTCTCTTATTTCTTTTTGAACCCTTCGATCTAATCTAATGCTCTATACCAGTATAGGACGTGTTCGGTACTCGAGCGGTATGCAATTTTTGGAACGGAGCGTCGGACTTCGGCTAAAGATAGCTACGTACGTGCATTCCAGCTGGTGTAATTTTGTACTGCACCTATGCAGCCTTCTCGGTAAAATGTATTTTCGCCTCGCGCTGACTCTTAGCTTCGTGAATTTTGTATTTAAAGCCATGAAGACACGAGCCGATGCACATCGTGCATCGCTTCGGAACGTGACTTTCTTTGGATGATATTGCATGTCCTTGGAATAACGAAGGCTTGGAAATTCCAAGCATGATCTTTTAAAAAAAAAAGACGATTAATGTGGAAATTGTATTCTTTTTCCTTTGCCAAATCATACTTGTCAGCACGAACCGACTATGCTTTTCGAACAACTCAGAAAGACAGGGATTCATTTAACTTGGCTCAGGCACAAAGTACATTCAGCATTTTGCCCACTTGACAGTCACATCCTTTACCTGGAGAGCTCTCATTCGTCGATACAGACATCACGGTACTTTGAGAAAGTTTAAATCCTGTCGCGTTAGAATATATAGGTCAGGACCCCAGTTTCCTATTAAGGTCACAACCTTGGCCAACAACTGCGCCAGCAGAGGCTCCTCTCTCCTTCTTTCCAGGTTTCCTATAAATTTACTGTAATAACATCACCAACCCCACTCAGCGAACTGCCTTCCCAACCTTTTCGTTTTAATAACTTTTACTTTGTTATTTCCTGGAAAATGCATGTCTCTTTGAAAGGCAGGATGGTTCGGCTGGAAATCGATAAAGTTGCCGGGATAGTTTTCCTATATTCACGAAACATAAATATCTTGTCGGGACGCCGGTGGGCAAAGAAAAACTTTAGAATTAGGTCTCTCTCTCTCTCTCTCTCCTTCTCGTCCGAAGAAGCTTAAAGTTTCATCCGGATCTACACTGGTTAGAGATCGGCTCTCGCGCACTAGGTCACCTTCCGCTCGCCGGGTGGCCGAGGTAATACGAGCAATTTACCCGGACAACCTTTAGCGGATCGCGCGCACGAGCTCACAATTTCCTCTTTGCATCCGACTGTCGAAGGCATGTGCTTTACCTCGACTTACCCATAAAGCATTCCCTTCTTTTATCTCCCCCACTTCCTCCCGCTACACACAAATTGATAGACATCGGCCAGGAAACATTTCCACTCCCGTAACTGTTCCCGCGAGTAACATCGCGCAAACTACATCCATGGTTTTCTGCAGGTGTTGGATGTTAAATGTATATCGAGGGCAAAGATACGCGTTACTTGGAAATTTATAGTGTAAATAAATTTAATGTATGTTTCTCTGAATTTATCTGGAGCTCGGTATTTTTGTAATTTATTTATAAAAATAGCAGTTGCTATAATTTTTGTAAGGACAGGTTATTCAACAGTGTGTGAATATTTGTGAATTGTATGAGAGCAGATATATGAGTAACGAGGTAATAAAGAGAATCCCTCAGCGCGTGCACATTATGTCAGACATTCAAGGCAGATTATCCATTTAATCTGATAAACGATGTCGAGCTAATCAGACGCCGACGACGTGCAGCATGAATCTTGAAGAATCCGAGGAACACGTAGGACCTCCTGACGTGTCCTATCCACCTCGGCTGTCTTTTCGCCAGTCCTCGCTCACCACTCGCCTACTCTCCTGCCCGTTCCATTTCACCGTGACCCACTTCCAGCAATCGGAAGAAAGGAGGAAGTGTAGTTGCAGCAGCCCATAAGACCAGATGAAACTACTGAAGTCTGAAAAAGGTCACGGCTGTTTCCAACTTAAATACTCCTGCCTTTTTGCGACACCAAGAAGTACGATAATTTCGAGTGAATCTAATTTACTTGGGAATTGAACGAGGCTTGAATTATAATTGCTTCAAGTCCCGAAGCACTCGATGTAATTTGAATCCGAAGAGAGAACGTCTCGCCAAGAGACGCACGTGTCCAAAGCGCAGTCTGATAATCGATACGCCACATTCTCTGTTCACTTGACTCATAAGTAACGGTGGAGAGTCTAGTCTCGCCTTAAAACGAGAGACCGCAATAGTCGCGCGCTGCATTTGCGTTGGCGCGCTCGACGATTCCTCGCTGCACCGAAGAATGCAGCAATGCGTCAGAAGATTCGATACGCGAGACAACATGTAGATACATATAGCTGAGAGAGCAGGGGCCGCCGGGAATTGCACGTGTACAGGTCGCTATAAATCTAGAAGCTTCTCGCACACGGCACAAAGGCAAACTTATTTTGCCACGAAACAGCATGTATTTCGAGCGACGGCAACCGATCCTCGCTTCGTATTATACGCCGCGTTATTATCAAGAATAAGAACTGTCTCAGCAAGAGAAAGATATTGAACTAGTCCCACAGCTTTTTCTAATATCCACCCAAGTGCTCTATCAACTATATTCCCCATATCGGGAAGAGTCTCTAATGCCTGAAGCACTTGGATTCCCCAGAGTGTTGTATCTCTGGGACTCAGCGTACCGGATGTGCCGGTGGCATTGGTGGCTGATCGGCGGGAAAAAGTCGTCCCAGCTGCGGGAAGATGCGTCGCAAAATCGCGAGTGTTGTGCGTAACACAGAGAGTGGTGGAGCGGGTGAGCGTGTAGGCGAAGGGAGTCGGGAGTCGGGACAAGAAAGAAGCCGGCCGGCGTACGCATGGAAAGAGCAACGAGGATAAACTCGAGTCAGGAGGAAGCAAGCAAACGAGCAAGCGAGGGGGCAAAAGGGGGACGCGCTAGCGGAACAAGGATGGCGAGAATTCGCGCGTTCGAGAGAGTGAGAGGAAGTGAGCCGGTGGGGCGGGAGAGAGAGAGAGAGGGAGAGGAGTGTAAGCGCGGGTTAGCGAGATAAAGAGAAGCGAAGAGAAGCAAAGAGAAGTGAAGAGAAGAGAAGCGGCTAGAGGGGCGCGGTGGCCGGTGCCGGCTGGCTTCGGCTCGTCGACAGTTTGGCGTTCGGTGTTGCTAGGCGCGAGGGCCACTGTCAGTGCCAGTGCCAGTGCCAAGGCAGCAGCCGGCAACCTTCTTCCGCGACGCCGACGCCGACACGACGCCGACACGACGCCGATCTCTACGTCTACTATAAGTATACGTTTGTCCGCGCGCTCTCAACCCTTCCTTTTCATCCATTCATCATTCCACCTATATCTCCGAATTGACAACTTTCCCAAATGCCGCCGGGCAATATTGCATCACCGCGCTACGTTTTCCACATCGGACGCGATGCATTTTCGAGACTGTTCCGGCGCGGAGAGGCCGGCGCGGCGCGCGCGCGCCACTGGGCCGTCTCCTGCGGCTGCGTGCGTGTGTGCGTGAAGTCTCGTGAGAGCAACCAGGGAACATGGAATCCCGCGAATACGTGGACGGAACTGGACCACCCTTTTGCCGGCCGGTACATCGTTCGCTGGGGACATTTCCATATGCTGAATCCAGTTCTCGCTGGCTGCAATCCTAGCGATCGCAAAAGGTAATGGATTTAAGGCCCGGCTTTCTCAAATGGCAGAGCGAATAAAATTCGCACGTTGCTGCGCGGGATTCTGCTATTTTTAAGGGGTGCCGCTCAACGTTTAGCGCGCCAGACTTTGCACTTTCTGTGTTTGAAAGTACACAAGATTTCTCCCAATTTATTGTGTGTCTGTGTGTGTATGTATAGATTTTTTGCGCAATTTATTAAGTCAAGGATGACGCATAGAAGTGCCAGGCCAGCCGATAAATCATATGGACTTTATTCATAGTCTTATCTCAGGTGGCCCAAGGGCCCCTGCTATTGGAACGATTATTCATTCCAACGGAAACACTAAACGATACTCGAAATTACCCCGATGTCTCTTCAATAATGCAGCCCGCTATTTCAAGAGCAAGCCCCCTTAATCGAAAACCAATAGGGTATCGGACAGCGAGCGAGAAGGAACACAATTAGCCGTACTTAGGGCACTTACGTTAGTCAGAGTCGCACACATCGGTATATTACAGCGGCAGCTGTATAAATTTGCTCAACAATTCACCTCGTTCAAATAGAACATTGCTACGTGTTCTCGTCGGGGATGAGTGGATTCGACCTTTACAATCGAGAGTCGTTCTCGGAAATTTTGCTGTGTGCAAAGTTGGACTCGCCACCGACGCCGCCGTCGTCATTCCGAACACAGAGAGAATTGCTCTCGCAATTCCCCTGTGAATCCCGGAGTCAAAGGGTACTTACATTCCCCGACGCGAAGCGGTCAGTTATTCCACGTCCCTTTTTGCAACAAAAATCGAGCGTAGCCAGAGAGAACAATGGGAAGCGAGAGAGGCGCGGCGCAGCGCGGTGCGGTGCGGTGCGGTGCGGCGCCGCACCGGGAGCGTGCAGATTAAACAACGGGCTCGTCGAAGGTCACACGAACTGAGAGAGCGAAGGGAAGGGAACGCGCGCGGGGAGTATGCTCTATTTTCCGTGGCTTTTAATCAAAGTCTAGAGACAACGCTTGCGTGCGCATACATGTATGTATGTGTATGTGCCATTGAGTAGCACAATTGCGCGAAGGCCGCCGCCGCCGCCGCCGCCGAATCACCGCTCGAAAACCACTCAATCCGATTTCACCCTCCTGCAAATCGGCTCTAGTATAACGCGTGTGTGTCGCATTGCTCTTGCCTCTCTCTCTCTCTCTCTCTCTCTCTCTCTCTCTCTCTCTCTCTCTCTCTCTCTCTCTCACACTCGAAGCCACCGCGTCCGAAAGCTGATGCTGCCCTCCTCTTTTGTTTACCAGCAGCTCTGATTTGACAACGACGTAGAAGAGTCGTCAAGGGAGAGCGAGAGAAAAGAACCGCCGACACAGAAAGTGCGTAGTTACGCTATATTGGTCCGATTGCGCTTCGAATACACTCATACTTTTAGACAGCCTTCTTTAACCTCTAACGAGTTATAGCATCAGGTAGACTAAAATGAATATGGAAGATTTAGGTTTAATGAAATATCTCTTTTATATCAAAACATCAAAATGCCAGCGGACTTTTTAGACCTTCCATGTTCCATTTAATGCAATCGAGCTTTGGAATAGAGAATACGTAATGCAAGCAGAGTTTCGGCTTTGTTTCGCGGATGAATCCCGGAAGGCCTAATTGGTCGATGGTGGGCATATACCCACTGGCGAACTATGTATAGCTTATAGAGGATGGTTTATGTAGCTGTGTGTCGATAACAGAGTATCGGCTGCATCAAAGGCGGGCGTGTCAGTTAGTACTGGTGGAGGGCTTTGTTCTGGCTGGCAGCGTTACCGGGGAAATGGGGAAATTCGCTCGGCGATAAATCAGATAGGGGAGGATCGAGGATGACGGAAGGATTCGGAGACAGGCTGGTAGACTCGTTATCGAACGGCTCGTCCCACTGGCTACACATGTTTTCCCTGGCTCTCCGCGCGAGGAATGTCAATTGCAGTACTCTCGGGACGTGTGCGCTTCCAACGATCGCACACTTATTGCAATAACTCATTTGTATGACCATTTTCTACTACTTCAGGGGGAGAAAAATTTTCGATTTTTTGAAAGTTCTTGGACTTTGGCGAACGCTTGATAAATCCATTGTTTGAGTATCAAAACGGATAGAAAACATGAAACCAGTGGTCAAAGTGCCGGAATTGTACCGGAAATAATTGGAAACAGCCTCCTGATTAATCGAGTTCATCTAATTTCGACGATTTTTTTCATGTTTTTTGATCTTCCTCACATTTTCCGGGGCTGAAAATTGGTGGGGAATGTTCTCTTGCATCAAGGAAGAAGTGAAATAAATTCCAGAGCCCTAGCTCAAAATTCATTTTTTCGCAAATTTTTCCATATGTACCCCTTCACAAATTTTCGATTTTTCGAAGGTTCTGGGAATCGGGCGAACGCTTGATATTTCGATTGTTTGTGTATGAAAACGGATAGAAAACATAAAACTAGTGGTCAAAGTGCCGGAATTGTACCGAAAACACATGGAAAACCAATCCTGAAAAATTCATTTTCGTGGTTTTTTCCATGTTTTTCATACTTCCCGACATTTTCCGGGGCTGAAATTTGGTGGAGATTGTTTTCTTGTATCAAGGAAGAAGTGATATAAATTCCAGAGCCCTAGCTCAAAATTCATTTTTTCGCAAATTTTTGTGGGTATACCCCTTGACGAATTTTTGGGCCAAAAAATGAACTTTGACCTGGGGTTCTGGAATTTATACCACTGTTTCCTAGCTAAATACTAAATCTCTGCACGAAATACCAGACCCTGAAACGGTCAGGAAGGGTATTTCCAAAATTGTAGATTTTTCTACGGTTTTCGGACTTTGACGAACGCTTGATAAATCAATTATTTGAGTATCAAAACGGATAGAAAACATAAAACCAGTGGCAAAAGTGCCAAATTTATACCGAAAACACTTGGAAACATCCTCCAGATTAATTGATTTTATCTAATTTCGACGGTATTTTCCATATTTTTTAATCTTCCCAAGCTTTTCCGGGGGCTGAAAATTGGTGGGGAATATTGTCTTGCATCAAGAAACAAGTGACATAAATTTCAGAGCACCAGGTTGACTTTTGGATAATACAGTCCTAATACAACTACCTTAAATACACAGAGTGAGCTTAGAAAATCGTATAGAACAGTTAAGTTTACAAGGCGGCATACTAGAGATAGTAAGAAGCGCATAAAACCTACTTCATAGTCATCTGCCGTATGCTTTTCATGCTCCACCGCAGTTGATTTCACATTAGCGATCTTACCATTCCAGTCAGAGTGGTTGGTGAACTGCGTGACAGTACTGTTGTATCCAAATAACCAATTTCCTTGGTTAAAGGCTGACTGAAAAGGGCGGACTAATAATTTCTGAGTGTACCGTTAAGTTCGCATCGTCGGCCAATAAAACTTCGCGTCATTTGGCCCAGCGTGAAAGGAGAGGGAGAGAGAGAGAGAGAAAAAGGAGGATGATGAAAGGTAGGAGAAAAGTTTGCGGCATTTCTTGATCGTTCGGTCGAAAGTTTGGCGAGCAGCGGAGCAGTTGGCGTTCCCAATATCGGATAGTTATTCCGGGGCCGGGGACGGGAACGGGGACGTAGTCAAAGTGGTGGAACACACACAGTGTGTTGGAGTGCGTCCGGGAGAGGCCACAATTCGCATGAAAGAGCAGAGAGCGAGCGGTCTGCTTTCTCTCTCTTTCATACCACTCGACTGGAGAATCGTGTTTCCTTGGCCGGTCGACCTTGAGACCAGCTGACAAACCGAGGAAGAAGAAGAGGCTGTGCTCTCCTCGGACGGGGGATTGCGCAACGCTTCGAAATACCATGGTTTCGGAACGCCCACCCCACCCGTCTGCTCGCCAGTCACCCTCATCCATCCGCGCCTCTTTCTTTCTCTCTGCTAGCCAGGCCGACGATAGGAAGATCATCTGCATCACTCTAAGTTCATAAGCATAAGGAAAAAACACTCTGAAAAGTGTGCAGCCAATATGTTGGCCTCGATTTTTTCCCCTTTCGCTGTCTTTCTTCTCATATCGCTCTCTCCAGCTTTTACGTCAAAACGTCCTATGTCCACTCAGCTTATTTTCGTCACTACATTTCGTTCTCTTGCCAACGAACGCATTAACATCACAGCTTTCGGAAGTGGAAATGAGAGATAAAGATGGACGGCAGTGATCAATGAAGTTTTATACTCTTGTATGGACTCTTATAATGGCGAGAGCAAACTTTATTAAAATCTAAAATGACGGCCTCCAGCTGCGCGCCTGCCAGTTGAGAGTTCCAACGCTCTTCTTCTGTTTTTTTGTTGTTGTTTTTTTTACGAGGTGCCGACGTCTCGGATTTTTTCCATTAACGTTTTAATTACAGCAGCTTCGTCGTTGGCAGGGACTTTTAATTGGGTGAACTGTGCGAGCGTTTCCCCTGTAGCGAAAGTCGTACTCGATTTCCAGTCGCTCGGCTGAATATGCGATTGGATAATTCGCTGCGTCCTTCGACTCATCGAGTGGCTTCACTGACAGCCAGCCAGTTTGGACGATCTGATTTCCGCAGTGAAAACTAGATTATAGAGAGTCGACAGTATCCATCGTAGAACATCATCGCGGTGTATTTCTCTCGAGTAACTTGGCGAATTTCAAGCTCAATTGATTAACAGTTGGACGAATCAAGAGTACCTTTTAATGGAACATTGAAGGGTGCCTTGATAGAGTAACGCTATTCCAAGAAGAATATTTCCTCTAATTCACTCCACTACATCCACATCGTACTGGATTTCTATGAATTTCCCATTGAAATGAACATCCCATTATTACACCCTAGAATAATCATACTTCGCCAAACACTAGGGAAATACAATTCGAATCTGAATTAATCCATTTCACATATCTCTCACGCACCAATTCCATGTAAATACCTAGGGACTAAAACAGAATCATAGCAGGAATAGAGGATGCGCAACAGCGGCAATGGCGAAAAACTGAGAATCGATCACGTCTGTTAAAAAGAGAAGTACCACCAGGAGCACACTGTGCTTGTACATAATCTTCTAGTATTCAGTAAGAGTTAAAAGGTGTCCGGAGGGGGGGGGGGGGGGGGAAGGGGAGGAAAAGTCGAGAAGAAAGCCAGGAGTAGCAGCATCGACAGAGAAAGTGCAATCTCTGGAGCGCGAGGAGTTTGGTGTGGCGTGGAGGGCGAGAAGCAGAGATAAAGAGCGAGAGAGCTTATAACACGAGCTAACTCGGTGGCGCGCGAGATGCGTCACACCGGCCGAGGGGGTGGCGGCCACCACCACCACCACCACCCGTGGCCTCCACCGTCGCTCTTTTGAAGGTCAAGGTTTCCCGCCCCTCGCACCGTCGCCGTCGCCGCCGCCGCCGCCGCACCCGACACACGCGTACGCATTCAAACACACCAAGCAGCCACACAGAGGAGGACACATACTACTTGAATACGTGTGCGTCGATCGAAAGAGCAGCACGGTGGGCGCAACGAGATGGAGGGAGAGGGTTCGATATATATCGAGGCTAGATAGCGAGGGGTTGGCAGGCGACGAGTCCTAGAGAGGGTCAGGAGGGAGTTGGCAGTGGGCGACGTGGATAGCGTAAGCAGAATGGGGGGGCGGTTGGGTCGGAGAAAGGTATATCGATGGGAGGGAAGGTGGTTAGGGGTGGTAGTGTGGGGTGGCGGCTGTCGATGTGTCGGCAGTGTGAGGTGAGGTACGCGTGGGTGGCCGGGGGTGTGTGCCAGGGTGGCGAGACCCGGTGCCCAGTATTTATAGCGCTTGCGAACCGGTCGATAGTGGATAGCGACACTGCGCAGTTGGGAAGCCGTCGCGCCAAAGCCTATCTCTGCCACCCTCTTTCCCCTCAGCCGCCACTACCACTGCCACCATCACCACCCCTTTCTCTTTCTCTCCCTGAGGCCTGCCTCCTGTGTTTCACTCTCTCGTCCTCAACCCTCAAGCCCCGAACAGCTCTCCAACTTCTGCCACGCGCGACCTCTTACTCGCTCGACTACCCCTTTCCTCTTGGCCCACCATTTCAATGTTCTTTTTTGCTGAACGGCCGCACCGCACCGCACCGCGCCTTTAAACTTAATTCCTCTTCTTTTTTGGCACTACCGGCCAACGAAGAAATACGACGACCGTGAGTAACTAAGGGGCGGTATATTGGTTATGGATGTTTCGGAAGGGATATGTCGATATTGGTATTGATTGGTGATTTGTTGAAGCAACTTCCTTGAAAGGACTACCAAGCACGCGGTTATGTCCATTCGCTTGTAACATTAGAGACACCCGCAAAAGGTTACGAAAGTGAGAGTGAAGATGGCAAATCCCTCTCCTGGGTATAGCGCGTAAGATCTCTATTGAAAAGTATAATAGAATCACCGAGTGTTCTGGTGACTAGCACTGCTATCAAGAGAACAATCGTGAGAGAAATGTAGAAGATAAAAAGGCGAGGTTCCTGTCACACTGAATAAATAAGGCAAGCCTGTGAATCGTGAAGAGCAAAAGGGAATATCAGCAGTTAAACGAAGTAATACTCAAAGGAGTAACGTTAACGAAGAAAAAAAGGATGTATGCGTGCACTTGCTCCGCGTAGAAGAGGGTCGAAAGTGCGGGATGGATTGAAGAGAGAGGGAGGAGCGCGCTTGTGTGAGAGAGAGAGAGAGATGGTGGATAAAATAGGAAAGGAGGGTGAAGAGTGTGGTGGTTCGCCAAGGGTGGTTCAGGCCCGCCCCCGGCTCGGTGGGGGCCAAGTTTCCATCCCTCACCGAGCGGAGGGTTGCTGCTCGCCCCTTCCAGGGCGAAACGCGTCGAGGTACGGTGCGGCGCGGTGCGGTGAGGCGACGTCGCGAGAGGGGTTCTGCGAGGAAGGGAGGGAAAAGGAGAGTGGAATCCAGTGGGGATTTTCGCGATATCAGTGGAAGGGTAGTTCGCTAGTGAGACAAAGTTAGCTGAGGGAAGGTGGTAGTAGTCGGCCAGCCAGCCAGCCAGCCAGCCAGCCAGCAAGGCTACCAGAGAAGAGAGAAAGAGAGGCAGAGAGGAGAAGGCAGTCGCGCAGAGGCTGTGCCAGAAGCAGAGGGGTGGAGAACGGAAGAGGGTGAAGAGAGCAGGGCGATGAAGGAATCAAGTGGAGAACGCAAGTAGCCGGCGAGCTTGAAGGTTGTTGTTGTTGCCTTGGCTGACTGGCTGGCTGGCTGGCTGGCTGGCTGGCTGGCTGGCTGGCGATTACCACGCACGAGCACACACCCGCAGAGACACACTCACACTACTTGGACGACCAGCTGTTAGCAACGTCAGCAGAGAGGAGCCGCCTTCCATCGTGCACACACGCTCTGCATCGTCGTCGTCGTCGTTCCCGCACTCTCGAGGTACACGCTAAACGACTTTGCTACTCTGATTGATATGCCAGATAACCCGTAATCTCCGAGAGAGCTTGGCACTGCTCGGCAGAGGCAATTCCCGCTAAAATTACTACAGTGGAAAACAACAAAAAAAAACAGGGTATCGTGCCTCTGATATCTGAGACCGAAGCGAAAATTGGATGGGAATAAGACATGAGAGAGTGAGAGGAGGGGATTCTGTGTACCTAGCCGAGAAGGTGGAATCATTAAGCGGATCTAGAATAACGCCAAGTAGTTTTCTCATGGAAGAGGGATCAGTCGAGAGAGACTGAGAAGAGTTGGTCCAAGTGTTCTATCCACTTGATGTACTCTCTAAACCACCCCTATCCTCGGCCGGTAACCCCTCTCTCGCTCTCTATCACGACGATTCTACCAGAGTCAAAACCATCGTTGAGAATTCTTGATTCACCACAGCAGAGATCAACGGGATCCTCTTCCACTGGGCTCTGCATACTTGAGAAAGCTCAGAGATAACGATCACAGCTTCACCTTGGCGAATCTGCGCAAACGTAAGTGAGGCCCCGGTGAAAGAAGGGGATGAACGGAGCAAGATAGAGTATGAGTAGAGTCTGATAGAGTGGAGTCAAGCTCGGCAAATCTTCTTCGAGTGTCGACGAGAGTAGTACTGCCGAGGCATTAAGCTTCAAGAGTGTCGTATCTTAGACTTTTCTCTCGTTCTCTGTCTCTCATCTTTGCGCCCCACTTTCATCCCACATGTTCAACCAGTTGATTTACAAAGAAGAGGATAAACCATATACAAAACAACAAAAAGAAATATCATAGATGGAAGGTTGGAAGGAACCAAAGTCAAAACGCCACCCCCTGTTGAGAATGGACAGTGCGAGGGAAATGGAGAGTGCGCAGGAGGAGAGAGAAAGTAGGAGCGGGCGGGCGCGGAAGGGAAAACAGCAAGTGGCTGGCGAACAGGTGGAGGAGAGAGAGATGGAGCGGGGACGGGGTCGGGGTCGGGGTCGTGGTCGAGGTGGTGGTGGTGGTGGGGGTGTTCGGGGAGTCAGATGACTAGAAAGACGCGCAGAACAGCAGTGAGAGCGCCCGATAAAGAAGACACAGAGGAGAAAGAGATAGTGGGCGCGCAAGTGGGAGGAGAGGCCAAGAGGAGATGCACGGAGTGTGCTCCAGGGGGTGGTGGTGGTGGTGGTGGTGGTGGTGGTGCTGAAGCGGAGACTAGGTCTGAGGGGTGGTTGGGTGGGTGGGCAAGCTGACGGCAGGTCCCGTGCGTTTCGTTTCGCTGGAGAACTCGAATCGCTGGACGACCGTAAAGGTTGCCGTGTCCTCCTCCTCCTCTCCAGGTGCACCTGGAACCATCGTCAGGAACCAAAGAATCCACTATCAGTCGATCATTCGCCATGGTAGATTGGTACTCGGATGGAGAACAACCAGGACCAGTGAACACTCGTCGAGAATTGCTGGAAGCTGAAGTCCCCGGATGCAAGAGAAAGCTCTCCATCGCAGTTGGAAGATGTTCATTGAAGAGGAGGGTGAAGGGTTCGAAGAAGGTAGAACCTGAAGAGAAGCTGAAAGCCAGCAGCAATTAAGCAGCAAGGATCGAGTGTTCCGAGCTTCGGATACACTTGAGTCTAGAACTGCGTGCGAGCGCGATGGGAGAAACCAGTGTGAGTAATCGGAGTCAGTAGATATAGCATATGGATTGTTATTTAACTGATTACAAGCAGCTCGACTAATAGTAACGTGTTCGAATCAAAGGAATTTTCGCATTGTTCGAAGCAAGATCGAGCTTGGTCGGCTTTATCATCGTTGCTCGTTATCGGGTACTCGTATTTCTTTCAAGGTCAACTCCTTGCAAGTGCTCTCAGAGGCCCGCACTGTAATCGATAGCGATGCTTTCGATGAGCACGTTGCCGCGCTTGAGCGACTCGAATCTTGATTAGAATTCCCAATTTCCGTGGGAGTGCGTGGTCTTCTTCCTTCCTCTTCCTTCTCCGCATCTTAGCATCCACCTCGTTCGTGTTTATGGTTTACAAGTCGGCGGTGAGTCATATCCCACTTATCGGCAGACAGGAGTCTGCCGCTACCGCTTCGCCATATGCCTCGTTGTGTTGGTGCGTCGGTGTGTCCCAGGCCGTTTCCGTGTCTCTCCCCGGCGTAGTTGTGCGTTGATACGCGTAAAATACACGCGTTATGCAATGAGAAAAACGAGAGTTAAAGTGTAAATATGCGAGCGACTGTCTAGTATCGTTGACGCATTATTGCGCTTGGCATAGTCCGACGCTGATCTTCTTGATAGCCCAATTCCGATTTCTCTTATTCCTATTCCATCCTAATCTGAAGGGGATGCCCTTCGCATTCCGAGAATTTCGGGCCTCTCGAAATGATAACCGCACTTGGCCGGAGTGTGCCGCCATTCGCGGATACTCACTTGGCGGTTATCGCCGGCCGGGGAGTTCGCCAATCGATGGAATCAATATCGGCTGGACCTTGATACAATACCGCATGTAGATTTGACCAATCCAATTTGGACGGCGGCCGCCTATATCTGGCTGGAGTATCTTGAATAATTCTTATTTTATTATTTTAAAAATACTTTTCATTCGGTTATTGACTGGAAGATAAAGTTCATAATAGTAAAGAGGAAGTCCATTGATCGAGAGAAGTATTTGTAATAGAAAATTGACGTGCGGTCAAAGTCACGAGGAGACCTCGAGAATGCAATCAGTCACGTTGGCTAAAGAAACCTCATTAATTCCAGCGAGCTCAGTGATACGTTCTACCATTGGTTCTCGGTGCTTGTACAATGACTAGGAAATTTGCCTCTGTTTCCCGTGTACAATGACTTATCAACGAGTCGTACTATTTCCAGAATTTCAGAGTTAGAGAAACCCTTTTCGGATAAAGGGAGTCTATGAAATTGTGGCATAGAAGTTCAAATTTGTACGTCATGCACAGGTGAACCCAGTTTGAAGTCGTGCGAGGGGAAAACTTGTTCGCACTTTTCTCCTCATTTGGAAGCAGGTACTTTTCGAGGCATAAGCGGCTTATGCTTGCCGAGGGAGCGCGAACTTCTCTTTAAACGGAGGAAATCCGGCAGCTTTTGAGCGGTAAAACTGGCGTGCGCCTGAATTTTCCTTTCATTTCAATGGCGCTCACCTACATCAAGCTCTTCTTTGCCTTTCATTACCCTCCACTTGGTTATACCGTTTCACTCTTCTCGCAATGGGTGAAGCACGCGGATTTTTACACTTTGTGCTTCTTACCCTTCGGCCATTTAACGAGATGCAACAGACGGAAAAGCCACAGAGAAGTGTCGTGTCACCAGTCGATTGCGATGATGCGACAAATATCTCTCGTGTCATGTTTACCGAGGACGAACATAATTAAAGCATTGGAATAAAATCATTCTTTTACATGATATTAACGTATTACGAATCTTAAAGTTAAAGATTCATTTTCATCGAGAACAGTCACGTTCAGTGGCAAGTGACACTGAGAACATTATGGAAATGGAGTTTTCCTGCGTGGTGTGAAGTAGGATAGAACGAGGCAGGCTTCGGGTCGCCTCGCCACTATGAGTCACTCTTAATTATCATCAGGTCGGGTGATAATGTCGCGCGAGATATTCTCGTGGGCGAACATCGGATATACGACACCGCTAGTCAACCAGTCTTCACGATCTCTAATCATGATTGTTTACTGCTTTTTTGTTCTCGATCCTGATGACGGTCCTTGTTGGCGATCGATGATGTTTCACAGTGAGCAGACTCCACTGCGAGTCCGAGTCCTTCAAGATGGATCTCATCCTGGACATCAATAGCTGGCTCTACCCAATGGAACTTGGTAAGTAACTTTATTCATTTTTATTCTTTTAGATTAAGATACAAATATCTGCATTGTTATCCTTCGTCCTGACAAAATTTCTGAATCGACGGCTGAAAATACATGTTTCCCTGTTCGGAAATGCACTTGGCAGTCTGAGCTTGTTTTGCCAGTTCACCGAGGGAATTTTCGAGAGTCCTCGTTTCCGGTCTTCTGACGCACGCGAGGAGGAGACGACAGAGTGTACGTGCCAGAAGTAGGCGGGAATGTCGGTGGCGTAGTGGCACGAAACATTTTCCTGTAGTCCAAGAGAAAGTGGCCCACCCCTTTGCGTCTACAATTTAAGGAGATTGATCGACATATTCTCAGCGATCGATGCGTCTAACGATGCTTAACAAGATGAAAGCATGACACGTGTCTCGCTGCCTAAGGCACACGTGCTTCTTCATTCTTTCTTCTTTTTTTTTGCAAGAGTTGCCCTTTGGACGGCTGCCTTAATAGACATTCGTTATAGCCCCACACTATTTCAATAATGCTAGTCGATACACCTGTCTCAAGGTGACCCGTCTCCAAAATACGCCCTGGTTAATTTCACAGGTGAATTCTCCCAGAGCGTTTAACCATTTTTTTCCTATTGCTAAAAAGAAATTCACTTCATGCACCCTTCGTTCTGCACTCTTTCGATTTCGGTCGATAAATATTTCCCTTCTAGAAACTTATGCTTTCGGATGGTGGACGGGTTTACTGTGTTATTAGTGGCTCTTACAATTAAAGGGTTAAGAAGGGAAAAGGGGTGGGGGGTGGTGTTGGCGGAAGATTGCACAGCCTCGCGAGTGCGCCCAAGGCCACGTCACGCTGCAGCAAATCTCCCCGGCCTGGTCCCCCATGCGACCCTTCCCCCCCCCCCCTCCCTTTCCCTCTCTATCTCTCTCTTTCACTGGCGGTCAACCCTTAAATATCGTCATTTTGACTGGTTCCACGGCCGGTCCTGGATGTTGCCAGTGGTTTGTACGCAGAAGAGGGGGGGGGGGGGGATTGGTGCGTCACACCCACCAGAGTGGCCAGGCTGGGAGGATTCGAGGGGCTCTCGCAATACCGTGCAGTCGATTCCACCCCCGTTCGCTCCCCCCGTGTTTACAGATTCATATCCGCCTCCCTGCCGAGTTCTCCGGTGCTAGCACTTTGTGCACGATATTCCTTCCATGTCCCAGTCAACTTTTCTTGACTCCCACAACCCTTTTCCTAGTGAATTGAAAGTCTAAAAAAAAGAAATGCGCTTTGAAGAATATTAGAATTAACCGAGGTATAGTTGCGCGCTACTAGAAAACGATTAGCCAATGGAGAACGAGTGACAGTATTCCGCGGGGCTGCATAGAGAAATCTTAGTTGACGGGCGAGAGAGAAAGGGGTAGTGTGTGATGGAAGAAGTGCGCTAGTGTGTGAGAAGGGGTGGACGGGGCGTGGGGGATGACGAAGGTTAGTCCATAGGGCCAGGCGAGGAGAGTCGGCTGTATTGACGCGCCGCGTTCAGGCTTGCGCGAAATGACGCAATCCCCTGCCCTCTTCCACGTCCCCTCTCGCTTGCTCTCACTCGCTCTTGCACACTTCGTCGTAGTCATAGCCCGCTCACCTCTCCTCGGACACCCCTGCCCATCTCGTCGCACCGCACCGCACCGCCCCGTCCCGTCGATCCTGGTAAGCGCCGCGGCGCGCAGCAGCGTGGCAGCGCTGTCGTTCCGCCCCTCTTGTGCCGCCGCCGCCGCTCTCCCGGCAGCCTGGCCAAGTTCAATGCCAAGGTCAAAGCAGCCACGATTCGCGTTCGTGTCGGTCGCCGCGCCGCCGTGCGCCGCGATACTCGTTCCCCCCGTTGCTAGAGTGAGAGAAAGAGTGCGCCGCGAGTAGGAGAGCAACGGGCAGTGGGGAAGGTGCGAGGGAGAGAGAGGGATCGTCGTCGAGACAAGTAGTGAAGCGAGAGAAGGCGAGAGAGGAGTGCTGCGACTCTCCGTCACGCTGCTACCGGCTCCCGAGCATCTCTCGGTGTCTCCTCTCGCCTCTTCGTGATCAGAGGCTGCCTGCTGCCTGCCTGCCTGCCTGCCTGCCTCTGGCGTACATATTCCCTCGTCCGACATTCGATTAGCTGGCTGTGGTAGCTCTTACCAGTCGGTGAGGCGCTCGCTTCGACCACTTCTTCCGCGATCGTGCTATACTGACCCAGATACCGGCTACAGTGTTTTCTGCGATCGGTCTCCAGCATTGCAGGAGAGTTGCATCAGTTGGGGTTCGGATCTTGGAAGGATCGAGGATCGAAGGAGTATAATGTGAAGGAGAGAATGGTAAAGTCGAAGATGAAGATGAAGTCTTGGATCGAAGAGAAGAGGTGTCTGGAAGGCGCGTGGGCGTCGGCTGGCGGTGGGCCCGACGATGTGGCCGAAAGTACAGTGCGCAAACGATATCCCCGACGGTACTCGACGCCTCGACGTCCTCGCTCGTCATAGTCATTGTCGCGGTCGTCACGGGCCGTCGGCGCGCGCCGGCCTTCACGGACAGTCAGCGGCAGGTGCTGCGCGCTCGAGGAGCTGCTTCCTGGCTATCGCTGCTATTGCTGATACTCTCCCGCCAGGCCTAGGACACCTCGACAATCCGATGCCGGGCAACGCTTGAAGGATGCGCGTGCACCCTAACAATGGATAAAAACTATCGCTCCGGACCATTCTCCCCCTGCCGGATATGGACCGACCCGGCCCACCTCGGCGCCCACCTTGCTTGCCTCTCCTCTCCGCCGCGCCGTTTGACGTCACCCAACAAGATGGCGGTTTTCGGTAAAGCCCGGGCAGTCGGGGATCCTCGCTGAGTCTGGCTGCCGGACCTTCCACAGACACACCGGGGGTATGTCTCTCTTCTCCGCGAGATAACATCTCACCTACAAGCATTATACTCTCTTAGTAAGCGTTAGATCATCATCCTTCGCTTGCTCATCTTCGCATTGAACTTGCATCCAACATTTCACCATTCATCGCTCTCGGCGATTATCATCGGTGTGTCTTTATAGTTGTGGCTCACGAAAAGTGAGCGGCTAATCGCGGCATCGGGTCTCTCGGTTTCGCTAAGAATCGCCGCGTGCGATCTAAGTATAGTCGAGTGAAAAGCGGTGGTGGCAGCGCGTTCAGTGGCGAGAATACCGTTCGCAAGGGCGAGCCCGGCAATGTCAAGGTTGCCGCTGTAAATCGCCAACGGGGCTGAGAGAGAAAGAGCGAGAGAGAGAGAGAGAGAGAGAGCGAGATGGCGATCTTATGCTGCTCCGGTAAAGATGGGGGAAAGAGGGAGAGAGAGGGAGAGAGAGAGAGAGAGAGAGAGAGAGAGAGAGAGAGAGAGAGAGAGAGAGAGAGAGAGAGAGAGAGAGAGAGATAGCTAGAAGCCAGGAGGCGCGCATCGCTCGACCGGACAATCTATAGCCAACGG
>OU343039.1:16010029-16294359 GCA_910593735.2 Ectemnius lituratus | reverse complement strand
TAGCCGTCCGTCGATATACCTCGTACAGAGTAACCTCCTTCCATCAGTCGCCCCCTTATTCTTCGCTCTCCCAGTCTCCCTATCTCTCGCGCGTCCTTCACCCTTTCTCGGCCGACCTCCTCTCTCTTCCTCCCCTGCCTTGAGAGCTTCGCTTCACAAGGAAACCTCGGCTCATGAATCGAAGCATACCTACGGTTCCGGTTATGCCAACCCAATAAGAATGACACAAAGTCTCTGCAGACTCCTCTCGGTTGCAATTGCCGAGCAGCACAAACCAGCCTTAACTGCTTTTCCCTGGCATTTCGCATTTCGTTCGCGCGCGTCCGAGTGCGCGCTCACTTTAAGAGAGCAATTTCCGGGAGCACTCGTGCCTTGCCGATACGTCTTGCGTAATCGTCGGCGCAGTGCGGATCGCTGTCGTGCTGCGACAGAATTTCCTGCCTTCTTCATTACCATTGGACATTGCTCAACTTGGCACCACTCGACAGGATATTGTTCGTATTGGTGGATGAATAAAAATCGGTTACATAGTTGCGTGGTGGTAGTCGTTCTAATGCGAAAGAAACTTCCTACGCTGTGTGCTGTGTCATTGGGCAGAGTGTGCGCGTTCACTTTTATCCAGTGGAGCGTGAAGAGTGCGAGACATATGGAGAGCAGCATGGCCATGGTCAGGTAAAGAGGAACGATGAAAAGATAGATTGATCGGAATAGGAAGGATGCAAAGGACAGGGCGTATCCATCTGTATAGTGAATCGTAGAGGAAGACGGGCAGATAGAAGCATTGCCATGTATTTTCGTTCCATCCGCGTAAAATCTATTATTGGTGGCATCGTCTTCCTGTGTCGTCAGAGCTGATTTTGCTGCTTCTCGTGAAAGATCGATAAAGCATACCAGCAATGGCATGCATCGAGAACAGTAACGAACAAGGATACAATTTTCTCGGATGATTGGACAATGCAGAAATAATAATAGAGAATTTAAATCTTTCTGACTAGAGATGGATATCTGTCTGATTGCAGGTGACAAATTCCGTCTGGTCTTGGCGACAACATTACGGGAGGATGGCTATCCAGATGGCGGCGAGTGGAACGCATTGGAGCAAGAGGGTGGCTCGAGAGCGGACAGCTTCGAGTACGTGATGTCAGGGAAGGTCTACCGGATCGAGGGTGACGAGGCCAGCAACGAGCCGAGCAGTAGACTGTAAGTGGAATCCTCTTTTTTTCTCACTTCAATACTCCTCGCCCTTGAAACCTGGCAGACTAAAATATCCCTCTTGAGCTCTCTCTCTCTCTCTGTCTCTCTTTCTTTCGCCACACTTGTGGAGCTTGCAAATTCAACAGTTCTCATACGAGGAAGCACGGCTATTTTACGCGTAGCGAACATCGTTTATTTTACTCTGCCACGATTCACACGGCGTTGGATGTAATGTATATATCTGTTGGCGTGTCCATACATAGGTTGTGTGCATCCTCTCTTATGTGCACGCGTGTGCCACGCCAGCAGGCGCGCGCTCACTGACGTAATCTTTGTACGCTTGGGAGGCGCGCAGATGAGCGTGTGCTCTCTTTTTCGCTGTGATCTCTGATCGGCTCGCTTCCAGTGCTCGATGCTAGTATAATTACTAGATCTAAGAAAGAAATAGTGAAGAGTATCGCAACTGGCTCGAATGCTCGAGTGGTTCGACTGCAAGTCGAAAAGCCCCAATCTATGCGAAGGAAAATTAAGATATGCCGAAGGACACTGATAACGACTGAAACGTACATCGGGCAGGTTGTTTACCGGTATGAGTAGAAAGTATTCTCGAAAATCGATCTCCCAAGCAATGTAGAATTGAGTCGGGCTAAAAAAAATCGTCGACTAGATTGACGTTAAGTGCGACTGGAGATAAGTTTCACAATTGCATAAGGAGTTGGCGTGCGAGGTTGCCTCTTGAGAGAAGGGGTGAGACTCTTCTTCAAGCAGTTGGCGTTAGAGCTTTGTGAGAAAGGGTCCCCGCGATAACCCCGCTTTGACCGACTTATCGTGTTAACCTTGGAGCACCACTCTCTTTCTCTTCCTTCTCACTCACTCACTCAGCTTTATAGTCCGCGTATACAACGCGAGTACTTCTGATGTGTGATTGCTGCAGGTTGATCTCGATGTGTGTGAGGTGTGCGGTGCAGTGTGTATGCTTGGATTGTTATTAAAAATAGAATGCTACACCGTAGACATGATAAGATAAACCGAGTAAACTCGCAGGCTCGTGTAGAGTGTAAGGGGTGCCTTAAATCGCCCATAGAAATCCGCATAATCGTTCTTCTCTTTGCGGGCGTGCTCGTCCCGTTACAATACTCAGTTTTATATTACTGTTTCCTTACTGAATTATCTTTTTAATGCTTAAACAATCGATTTATGAACCGTTCGGCAAAGTTGGAAGACTGTTGAAAAATCGAGAATTTTTGAAACAGTCTTCCTGACCGTTTCAGGGTCTGGTATTTCGTGCAGAGATTCAGTATTTAGCTAGGAAATAGTGGTATAAATTCCAGAACCCCAGGTCAAAGTTCATTTTTTGGCCGAAAAATTCGTCAAGGGGTATACCCAGAAAAATTTGCGAAAAAATGAATTTTGAGCTAGGGCTCTGGAATTTATATCACTTCTTCCTTGATGCAAGAAAACATTCCCCACCAAATTTCAGCCCCGGAAAATGTCGGGAAGTATGAAAAACATGGAAAAAACCACGAAAATGAATTTTTCAGGATTGGTTTTCCATGTGTTTTCGGTACAATTCCGGCGTTTCTGCCACTGGTTTCTTGTTTTCTATCCGTTTTCATACACAAACAATCGAAATATCAAGCATTCGTCAAAGTCCCAGAACCTTCGAAAAATCGAAAATTTGTGAAGGGGTACATATGGAAAAATTTGCGAAAAAATGAATTTTGAGCTAGGGCTCTGGAATTTATATCACTTCTTCCTTGATGCAAGAAAACATTCTCCACCAAATTTCAGCTCCGGAAGAGATCAGGAAGATAGAAAAACATAGAAAATACCGTCGAAATTAGATAAAATCCATTAATCAGGAGGCTATTTCCAAGTGTTTTCGATCAAATTCCGGCTCTTATGCCATCGATTCTTTACTTGTTACTCGTTTTAATACTCGGACAATGGATAAAAAACAAGAATTACAGGGTTTCTTCATGTTCGAATGATTGGAAGATCGATTGTCTTCCATGACTCTTCCATTACTCCTTGGTTGGTAGAGCTGACATTATTGGTTTAGTTTGTCAGAGCAATGTGTGTCATGTTTGTATTTCTGGCGTTCCTCGATACTGAACCATCGATTTATCGACCGTCTTGTAGCCTGTCGTTCATATATTATTGCAACTGTCCTCCTGCACGTTTGAGCCAAGAACAGTGGATCATTCGTGTTTCGATCTTTCGAGGTAGAAGATTTCCTATCTAAGAATTTTACCATTTATAAAAACAATGGCACACACACGAAATTGTACATCAGGATTGAAATGATGACGAAGATATTATAGCAGAGACAAGACCGAAGGAAAAGTAGAGCTGCATCCGGCCTTGAAGAGGCCAGACCCATAATTGACACTTGAGACAGGAGGCCTGAGCATCCTCTTGGTGGTCAAGCACGCGACGGAAGGTCACTATGAAGATAAGAAATGAGGACAAAATGAACTGGCAGCTGCATCAACTGATTACATCGTACACGAAGAAAAGTCGGTTTATTTCATTCTGTAATTCCAAAAAGCTTTCACTTTGAAAGGGGAAAAAAAAGTGATTGTCCCCAAAGCTTTCCTTTACTTTTCATCCTAACGAGGGTAACATTCATCGACGGTAGAAGATTTGATTATCAATGGAAGAGGTTCGCATACTTAGGAGGCTCTACCGGTAATGAGATGTTCGCTAGCTAGGATGCAAGCTCTCGAGAAAAGCTCACTGCCGGTTCCACAGTGGTGGAAGATCGTGTCTTCCTAACAAGAAGCTATCGACCACGAAGAGAGATGCTGCGGCAGAGCTACAGCAGCGATGATATCTCTACTTGCACGTCGGTAAAAAGGTGCCTGCGAAGAGCGTTGAAGAGCGAACGTGTGCTCTCGGAGAACAGGGAGCCACTCTGCGTTCACTCGGTGGGTAATGAAACGGGTGAACACAGCTGGTGGTTTCTCAGTTTTCTGGGGGCGTTGGCAACCCGTTACCTTCATCCACTGGGACCGCTCGATATTGTCAAGCACCTTGGCAAAGTCACGCTAGCAATAGGATAAGAAATAAGACAGACAAGTCTGGCAAAACATTGAAGGATAAAGTTCTCCAACAAATCGTGACTATTTAAATGCATCATCCATCTTTCCAACCACTATCAAAGAAGACTAAAAAAACCTGGAGCATTCATCTGAAGATACTTGAGTTTAGATTACGAGGATATTATCTGGCACTTTTGATATCATTGGACCAATCACCGCACGGGAAGGGTACTTAGTCGTCCCTTCGATGGTTGTTTGCCATCGAAGTATCCTGGTGTGCACCACGAACGCGAGGTCAAACGGGGGCGTGACAGTTGGGAAATGAATTATTGATCGGGGTCGACTCGAGACCCTACAATGGATATAGCTAATCCCCGTCAAGCCTGGCAGTGCCCAGGCAACCAGGCAGCCAGGCTCTCCAAGCATACTCGCACTCATGACACTTTACAGCTCGGTGGATCGGATTGTGCATCCTCTTCCTTGTCATTTGGCCTTTGACATCTGACGTATTCGTCTCGATTTATCCTCAGTACAAACTATGTTGCATTGGTAGCTCTCTATAAAAGTTACAGGTGCTCTCTTCCATTCATATGAAATTCTCTTAGAGCAGACACAACAGGAAAGATTCTTCCAGACTGATAATTGCATTAGAACGCGAGATATGTTGTTATTAAATTAACGCTGATAATAAATGACTCGGTTGTTGGTTAAATGTGGTGGGAGAGAGTGGAAAGAAGCAGATTCTCTGCGTTAGAACAGCTGATGAAAATTATTGTAGACGCCTGCGCGAAACAGGATGGCGTGAGCGTTGTGGATCTGGATTGGCTGGTGGTTGAGTGGCGTACACCAGGCTAGGACGCGCGCAAGGTCGCCCGGGCTGTCAAAATCAGCTGACGCTCCGGCGAGCAATCAGCTGATCCTCGTGCTTAGAAGTCTTCTCTCTCTCTCTCCCTCTCACCCTTCCACAGACCTTACAACCTTTAGTTGGGCTTGCGGGTTGCGGGGTGAAGCGTGCGCCGCGCTTCCTCCTTGGACGTCTGACTAGACGTTTACCTTCCCTACTGCCACGGTCGAGCGTCATCATTTCCCTGCGGGATTCTCTCGCTTCTTGTTACATATAACCATTCTATTTTTCTTCTCTCTCCAATAAATCATTAGTATTATATTTATTAAGATTTAACCATTTGAAAGGTTAAAAGGAAATGGAATAAATCCAGCCATTCTTTTTCACTTTCCGGATAAAAGGAATTTATAGTGGCTCTGTGTCACGATTGAATTCGTCGGTGCGTGCTAACGCGATTGCGAAACATGGCACAGTTATTAAATTCACTCCCGCTTGCGCAATGCATTTCGGCCTGGCGTTTTGACTTCCGCATTCAATAGCAACCAAGCGGGCGCGCGCGCGCGCGCGCACCTTACACATACAAAAATATACGACGATGCTTCTCAATCGAACGTGACTGAACTCTGTACGATAGAATTGCTTGCTTCCTTTTCCGGTTGAAATGGAATCTTCGTATTTTCATTGGCCACACTGCAAATAGGCATGTTAGTGCTCGGTTGCACTTTGTCTTAGATCATTGACGTTTGTTTCTCCGATGGCAATGGAGGATTGCAAGAAAGCAGTTATCTACACAAAAGGAAAAAGAGAAAGAGAGAATGTGTGCGCGCACATTTAATTTCCTCGATGCGTCAGGGCGGCGAGCTGTTGTTCGAGCAGGTTTCCTGGCACGAAGGAGAAGCCCAGGGCCGAGTCGAATACGCCGCAAGTCGTAAATATAACCGATGCGCGACTCCTGGCGGAAAATTTAACCGCCGCGTCATTCGACGTTGCGTTACAAGAAAACTCGAGCGGCTTGAGTCCGCGATATATAAGAGGGGGGTGGCGAAGGGGGGAAGGGGGAGGAGGGAGGAGGGACGGGTTGGGGCGCAAGGGGCGCGTAAAAATGTCGCGAGTTGCGGCTCGCGCACGGCCAACCAGGAATAAAAGAGACAGAGATATGCTTTAACGAGCTATTATTACGTAAAGCTGTGTGCAGTGTGTGTAGCGTGTAAGTGTACGCACGCGTGTCCAGAGTCGCAATTAACAAGCAGCATTTTTGGCAAGTTGCTCACTTCTCAGCATTTTCTTTATTTTATTATACCAATATATCGCGTGGAGTTGATATTTTATTAAACGAGAATGAAGTCGACTCGAGTTGGCACGTAAAGGGAAATGAGAACTTTTTTTAGCGAAATATCTTTATCGTCGAGTAACGATAATACATCGTGAATGATATGTTTCGTGCATTACTGCGGTCAGCTGGTAGCCTTGTGTTTTAGAGGCGGTCTCGACGCTTGCATTGCATATGCACATGTCTGCTCCTGCTTTTATAATGGCTGGTAGAGGGAGAAAGAGAGTGAGCGCAAGGAACATGCTAAGAGCGGAAGGAGGAAGGGAAGGCAAGCACACTGTCACGTAACAGAAGCATTACGCAATAGGAGAGCCGAGACCGTTTACTAACAGCTGATCTTTTCTAAGCGTTCTTCCTAGTTCCTTGGTATACGAGCCACGAGAATATTTCTGTTTTGCCGCGCATGACTTCACACTAAGGAAAGACGAGACGAGTGGCTCGCGCTACTTTACCGTTCTCCTGTCATCGCAATCTATTTCCCTCGCTAATGTCAGTCGCCCTAGAGTCATTTTCGAGATAGGTATGCGCATATTTCGTGCTTACTGGCGTCATCGAATAACACCTGCGCTACATCCAAAGATGTTGCATTACATTATTTTATAGATATTACGTTGGCTAGTGGAATCCTCTATAGCGTCGATCTTCCTCTTAGAGACGAGTCTCTATTTCTAGGACGTCGGCGTGCCAGGTGCTTGCGCAAGTCCAATTTACTTGGGTGACAAGTTCCATCGCGGGTTTCTCTGCAAGGGTGTATTTCAGGCCGGTTTGCATTTCGTGATGCGTTGGCTATTATCGAAGAGAAAAAAACGAATATTGTCGATAACTCGTTCATAAGAAGACTGATCATGATTTATATTTATTTCTTACCTTTTTCTTCGTGTCTCGTTTCTTCGTCGATCGATCCTTGAACTTATTAGCTTTCTTGCCGATTCGAGACCACCCTCGACAGGATTATTTTCCGGGCAATCGCCCGTCATCAAGCTACTTGTCCGCAATATGATTGAAAGCCTTTAAGAGCCGAAGCGAAGCGCGGCGCGTCCGCTTTCAAAGAGCACTTGGCAATTAACGCCCTCACCCACGCGCAACTTCTAATCCGCCTCTCCTTGGGGAAGTAGCTCGAAGGACTAATGGACAGGAGCTCGTCTATAAATAAATCTGTCGAAGCCAAATGATCGAGCTTCATTTAACATCATTGATTACATCTCAATGTTCGACCTGCCCCATTATCACTGACACTAACCCCTTTTCCAATGTTATTTGAGAAAGGTGTTGGTACTCGTCGTTAAACAATATCCGGCGAGGATTTCGAGGTATATACGCAGCCTCTCTGCTAGCTTGTGTTCCCGGATGCGAGCCAGGTTCTATCTCCCTCTCTCTCCCTCTTGTTCTCCGGTTCCCAGGGGTGACCCAGTTCCGTTTATCCCCTCGCGGCTCGACCCACACCTGCCTGGCGAACCTCCACCACCTACGGCCTTTTGCTACACCTACGCCAAAAGTACAGCGAGAGAACGATCTTTCCAGATGGAAGCTGGCCTCTCCTCTCTTGCACCATATACATAGATTCATACATTTATCCAATTTTCTCCCGCAAAATCCCTCTGGTACATTTATATCTCTAATTGCCGCTCTATCGGATGCACGTGCCTGCCACTCTCTTTTCATTCCTCTCAGCCTGGGCTTCTCTGAGGGAGAAAGAGAGAAAGAGAGAAAGAGAGAAAGAGAGTAGGGGTTGCGCGCGGTACACGTGGAACACTCTCGGCAAAAGGCCGGGCTCGCTAGCGCGCGCACCCTCGCCAGGAACACTCCTGGGAAAAGGTCAGACAGTCAGAGGCCACCTACGGCAGAAATTGGGTCAACCCCTGCCTCGGAGGCCCCGAGCGTGGTGATCCCCACTTTCAACCCCCGAGCACCCCTCGAGCATCATCCCTCAGTGGAGCGAGGAAGAGTCCACCTTGTTGCGTGTGTTGTAAGCCGCGCTCGTTCGCCCGTCCTACTACCTGCGCCAGCAGACTCTCTCTTCGCCAGCAGCCTCTGCTACTGCTGCTACTGCTGCTGCTGCTGCTACTGCTGCTGCTGCTGCTGCTGCTGCTGCTTATTGCCCGGCTGACTGACCACCTAGTAGCTTCTCCGCTCCTTCCCCTCAGGTTTCGATCATCGTAACAGAAACACACACACACACGATTATTCAAAGGTATGATCCAGCGAAACTTTTAAGAAATCAACTTCTCGATGTCCTGCTTTATTGTGAATGTTCTTCTTTTCATCTTGATTGTCGATGGCGCTTTTCTACTTTTATCGTGTACACATATTTAAGAATGTGTACTCTTGTATTCTCGTGGGACACAAGGGTTCCTCTGAGAATGAGAGACGGGGGTGGGGAAAGATAGTGTGGTGTGTGGGTTTCGATGATGGTAGAGATGGGTGGAGACAAACGCGAGTGACCTCGTTCCTTTTAGTCCCTCGAACAGTCATGGTGTGTTAGTATGTTTCAAGGTCGATCCTACGTAGCGTAGAGAGAGAGAGAGAGAGAGAGAGAGAGAGAGAGAGAGAGAGAGAGAGAGAGAGAGAGAGAGAGAGAGAGAGCCGGCCTTCCTGCCAGCAAACTCTCAAGCTATAGAAGAGTAGCGAGCTTCGATTACTTCCGATCGATGACTCGTCTATTGCTCTGGCTCGCTACTAGCTCTATCAGTCTATGTGTGTCTGAACACCCCTTCTTTCAATAGAGAGAAAAATTCCGATTATGCTCGACCACTCTTCCTCATTCGAGTACAGTACGAGTATGGTCCAGGAATTATTGACGTCATACCGCGAGTAGTGGATCGTAATTGACAGATCACCGATCTAGATAAGAGGCTTCAGAACTGCTGTTATAGTTACATCTAATTTTAGTGAGAGGGACTTGGAAATACGATGGGAATTTCAAATTGGACAAATCATATTGAGATTCGCTCATTATATTTGTAAGGAAAAAATGTCATTGGTGAGGATGAGGGTTGACAGGCGCGCATATCGAATTTTCCAGCAACTCATAAACGGCAATCAGATTGTATCTGGAGAAATTAAGGTCAAGTTAAGCAAGGCATTAGAGGATCTGGAGGCCCATCCACTACTTCCTGGGAGGAGGTGACGGGGGTTGCTAGAGAGGCGGCTTGTGTTAGCCAGCTGCCAATCGCAGCTCCACCGGCGCGCTCGATCCAATTACTCCGGGCTACTACCGCCTGTCCTCGGGAGAGTAGCGCACCCGGCCCGCTACATAGACATAGCTCTCCTGGCGAATATAGGTCATACAAATTGATTGCAGAATGCCCTACCCTACAAAATTGAACGGCGGCCACTCGTGAATACCTTTCAGAGTCGCTCATCCCCCCATCCATCAGCATTAATATCTGGACCGCGTAGATGCATAATATTAATTTAGCAACAGCTCCTTTCATCAGGATTTATTTATTCAATTCGTATGATTTCTTTCAAGTAGGTATTTTCAAACAGTGACATTGAAGGGTGGGCAAAGTATTCGTTTTGGTAAGAGAATGGCGACTTTCGCCGAGAGAGAATCAGTCTGGAGCAAAGCAAGTTTCGCTCTCTCTTTTTCCCTGTGGCTCCTCTGTATTCCACTGGGTGGCTCACCGAGGGCCACGTGTTGCTTCGACTTCCCTCGTTTCCCCTTCGAGCAGCATGCGCTCGCGGCCTTCGAGTTCTTCGCCAGCTTGGCAAGTAGAAGCGGGCCTTCGATACCCAGCCTGAAACTCCACTCCCTTGAGTGAACTATATACTCTCCAGCGTTCAACCATCCTGTGGCTGAGCGCAAGCAACATTTTCTACTGAATCCAGATTAATTCAAAGACGAGTGGGTATTACTTAGAGACTTGTATGATTAATCATTGATGTATTCTACTTGCGAGCGAGAGGAAATCGCCATCGTTGGCAACGGTTGCCCGATAAATTGGCCGGTAATCTAATCGACAATGCTTGCCAGTAGTAGTAGTTACAAACGGTAGCCGTGCACAGCCGCTTTTCGGCGATTGGACGATGGATTTATCACCGCGGGAGAGAAACCCCGAGATAGAAGTGCGCGGCTTCTGTGGTGGTGGTAGTGTTTGCCTTTGTATAAGATTGGACGAGAGCACCGTGCGCATTCCTTTCACAATCTCTAACGATGCCATTTCTTTTGCTAGCGCTATTCTGCATGCCAAGTGCGCACTGCGTGCTTGTCAACTAGCCAGCCTCTCCTTCCAACACGTGCACCATCTCCTATCATAGTTATGACAGGTGCCCACATGGGTTTCGATACTTAATTTACCATCAAGATAAACTATTCCTCGTATCGAACTCATCACAGATCAATTTATTATCGTATCACTTAGAGGAAAGATCCAATCGAGTGTTTTTACATCTCGTACATTATGTTTTTATATGCTGGATATTATGACAGTCCTTATGCAATAATGGTACGATTATCTCGAATTCGATGGACCAGTCGACCATGGCAATCGTTGGTCGTTCGTATGTCCTCCCGGCGGGTTCTATCGAATGGAAGGGTCCAGGTTCTCAACGATAATCGACTCTCTGGATGGTAGGACCGGTGGGTGTGGGTGGTGTTACAGGGCTGAGTGTGCCAGCAGGGAAACAAGAGTGATAGAGGGAGAAAGGGGGAGCACGAGAAGGAGGAGGAGAGTAGGATGATGGAAGGAGATGTTGGAAGGAGGAGAGGGGGGGGATTACCAAGGTCCTCGGATGCCTGGCAGCATCAGTTGATCGGGCTGTCTCACTCTGGACCGGTGACAGGAGAACGGTGAGAGAGCGAGAGAGGGATTGAGAGAGGGTTCAGCCTGGGCAGGCAGAGAGAGTGGGATGGTAGCTGTTGTCGGGAAGGGGAGGGATGGGGGCAGTGGAATGGGGACCGAGGCAGGCAGGCAGGCAGGCAGGCAGGCAGGCAGCATATATGAGATTGCGAGGGGCGGCGGGGTGGAGTGGGGGGCAGAAACTGGCCGCGACCGAGAAAACGGCGACGCAGCAGAACGCGCAGGTGCGCTCTCCTATCGTCGCGATACGTGTGCCTCTACTCTCTTCTCTCCTCTCCCCTCGGCCTGTCGCACCAGCCAGCCTCTCTACCGCCTCCTCCTCGCTGTGTGTGCCTGTATCTACTCTCCGCTGGCTGCTGGTGTGTGGTGTTCACTCGGAGCAAGAGAGCGAGAGGGAGATAGAGCATAGGCAGTTAAAGGCCCGTTTACACATCGCTGCCAGGAGCGCGTGCCATCTTCGTCGGGTGGTGGTGTCTGCGGGTCTATTTCCGTTTCTCTTTTGGCGGGTGCAAACGCGCAAACGTTGCGAACTCGTCCTTAGCTTGTTGCCGCCGCCGCCGCCGCCGCGTTCCGATTGCCGACGAGGAGGGTTTCGTCGGTGTCCAGTTGCTTGGGCTCTCGCGCGTGCCTTCCTCTGTGTCTCTCTGTGTGTGTGTGCCTGTGTGTTGCGGAGCAGCCCGCGCCACAGAGAGGCAGATTCAAGTAAGGGTAGTAGTGTATGTGTGATGTAAGTGTGCGATACGGTGCAGCATCAGGGGCTGACTGAGTGGTACGAGTGTGTGTGTGTGTGTGTGTCTCTGTGGGAGGCAGTGGCAGTGGTGGAGAGAGAGGTCTTCTAAGATTAAGCAGCGGGGTCCAGGTTTCTCATCTACCTGGCAAGGGAGGCTGCCACTGGCGCGCCGCGTCTTATTTTACACCAGGATCTCCTTGCATTTGGACCTCTACGGATTCCCATCCCCCGGCCTACTTCCCTTCTACTGACACCTCCACTCATCTCCTGCTCTCCTTGGCCCATTTTACATTTCGTGTAATGCCAACCACGAGAGCAGCTCCTCTTCCCATCTCCGTATCCTTGCATGCGAAATCTGCTCCACATTCCTTCTTCTTCTTCTTTTTTTTTTTCTTTCAACCTCACGTTGCTTTACTTCGACCTTAGTCGGCTGCTGGCAGTCTCGCTTGATCCCCCCCCCTCGACACGGCCTCTCCCTGCGGATGAATATCGGTGAGCAAAGTCCAGGTGACGTCACATCCAACATAAGTAATTTGTTCCTGCAGTTTGCGAGCTTATTAGCCGTCCGCAGAATGCATTCGACCGAGGACATCGTATTTAGTGGCTCTAGTCATCATCGTATTGGTAGAGAGCATTCTTTTGATCGATCCGTTAAATGTCATGGAGCGAACCAGGAGGAGGAGTAGGAGGAGTAGGAGGTGGAGGAGGAGGAGGAGGAGGAGGCTCGCGAGCACCCACCGCTCGCCATCGGCTACCCCGATGATCGATCCAAATTCAGGGACACGCTTCCGCCGCTCTTTCGATAATTAGCGCTAATTATAATTCCTGCGAAGGTCGCCCGCACAGAAAAGAGACCGCTAGAAGCGGCGGCATCAATGTCGGGTGAGACCAATAGTTCATCCGCGATATAGGAATCGACCCTGCTGTCTCCAAGGTGACCCATATTGTGTCTCGCTTTACTCGCGGAGCTTTTACGCGCTCTAAAGTAATGACGCAATGTCGTTGTTACACCTGCTGAACATGAGTAATAATTCGAAGAAGTCAAGGGTGTAAATTTGCTATGGATTAAAAAGTCTTGCCACAGTCGTACGAACTGGAAATCCTCAATTTCCGTTCCGTGTTTACCGTGTCAATCTGTTTTGCTAACACAGAAGTATTTTTAAAGGCTCTCGCGTCCTGATAAAGTCGAATTCCAGGTCGTTATCGCCAATGAGAAACAGGCCGGCAGTGGCTACCGCGTGCAGCAATTCGAGAGAGTGAGAGGTCCGAGTTAATCTCATGGAAAATGCATCTCGTTTTATTTTATCAATCATTCTGATAAATTCTCTGCCGCATTGCCATGTTAAGCTCGCGATTAATACCGAGCGAAATCTTTGTATTATTGAAAAAGAGTTCCAAGTAGAATTGGTCCGTGGTCAGACCAGAATTTATGGTAGTAGTGGCTGATGAGGAGAGCACCCGGTTAAGTTCCAAGTGTATATCGCCTACTTTGCTCCTCGCTCTTGTTCACTAGAGGGGAAATCTATATACGATCTGTAGATCTGCCTGAGGTGCGACGCGCGGACCAGATAACCCTGGGCTTTTTCGCAAGCGCTAGTCCCGAAGCTCTGGTCTCAAAGACACGAGGGAATTGTGCCACATTTTCGCGCTCTGTTGGGGTTGGCTTGGCCGCTTCTTTCGGGGTTACATGGATAGAGAGAGGGGGGGTTGAGAGAGAGAGAGAGTGAGAGAGAGGAAAGGGTGAGGTAAGCAAGTAGAGTAGAGTTTTGGACGCCGTGGCCGAGCGCCACGCATCTTGGCAGCTCTTTTTCGGCCAACCAGTTGTGTAACGCGTGCCTCTCTACCACTCGGCGCGCACCGCAGCACCGCCTGGTCTGTTATCTGGCCGAAGGGAGCTTTGCCGACGCAATGTCGCCGCGTCTTCTGCCCGCTCGCAGCTAGTTCGTCTCGCGAGCCCACAGACAACGGACTTTTTTTTCGACCTCAGATATCCTCTGCGCATCGAAGCAGCAGATACACACACCAGACCCGTCCTAGACTCTCTGCCTCTCGATCGCTTTTTTCGGTATAGTGCTTTCGCGAGACAGTAACATCTCGGTCGTTGATTAAGCTCGACAGCTCGGATAGTGCTGTATCTCATCATCATCCCGACTGGGTCACTAGGGACGCGACGGTGTCTCGCGAGATTTTCATCGATCGAAAAAGTAGTTCGGTGGTGTCAACGAAGTCTGACTGGATATCGCTCCTACAGTCAGTGTGGCTGTTTGTCTTCTTCTCGCGATCAATTCGAGAGAGACGCGAGGGGCGGCGGCGCGCGTTTTGTCATTAAAACAACGTCAGACTCGTGTCGGGAGGATCCATCCCGTGAGAGGCCATCACTGTGCCCTGTGGCTGCGTTACGATATTCGAGTGGAAGGCAGAATCGATCGTTAAGCTCGTTTAGCGACAAAGTGGTCCAATTACTCAGGTCTCTTTTGCGAGCCGAGCGAGTGAGCGCCGCCGCGCGGCTTTACCCCCATTCGACGAAACCTACGTAGATCGCGTCGGATTTCCCACGTGTGCCCTCGCCCGTTCCTCTCTCTTCTTCGTCATTCTTTCCTCGCTTCTTCTTGCACTCGCTTTCCCCTCTCATTTTCACTGTACCCTGCGCTCCTCGCCCCCTTCTCCTCTTACGTATATCTTCTCCATCGCCAACAACAGCGTCGTCGAGCAGAGTTCTATATTTGCTCTCTTGTTTCCTTCGACTTCTCTCTTCACTGGTGCCTCCCCCCCAACGGGAGACCGAATTGGCACGCGGCTCCGAGTCCCGAACCACTCGAGAACCGACGTGTGTCAGGGTTGTGTAACGCACACTCCGAATAGAGCCTCTTCCCTTCACCCTCGATCCAATTGCGCGCTTGTTTGTCCCCCTCGGTTAAACTCCATTCTTCATCTCCTTGGTTTCTCCCCTCTTACTTATGAAGATTAACTTCGTGTTCTGTTTTTTTTGTGACCGCCAGCGTTGAAGCTTCGCTGGAATTGGTAACCGAAACATTCCAACGCTGACCCGACCGGGGAAGTGTGATTCATTGTTGCATGGAACGAGAGAGAAAGATAAGATGTTCTCGGTTGAAACGGAGAGCTGGAAGACGCTCTAGCTAGTAGTATAAGCCAATACAAACGTGGATTGTGTAACATAGCGAAGGAGGCTGGTAACGCCTCGTTGGCCCCGCGTCGCTCCCTCACCTTGTCTGCCGTCGTACCGTGACTCTCTACTCACTGCTACTACTACGGCTACTGTTTCTATGGCTGAGAGAGCTAGCATAGTCTCCTCCTAGGCGAGTAGGGCCAAGCCTGGCCAAGCTCTAGTCGCCGGCAAGTCGTCGTCGCGATCGTGCCAACTGCCAACGTTACCGGCTCTCTGTTTCTCTCCCTCTCTCTCTCTCTCTTTCTCTCAGTATTCCTATCTCCTCGGATTCATCATCGTTTCCTCACCTGTTTCACTCTTTATCCTGTTCTCTCGTCTAACCACTAACTACCATCACCGTTAGTTCGTGCGTCACATCTTCCCCGGACGTTTCAAACTCGATCGAGCCCGTCGATCACGCCTTCCCATTTCCTATTAGCCCACCTGCCCCTCTTCTCTCCCACCCTTCTCAACTTTACTAGTTCTCCACTTGGTTAAGATTGAAGTCAAAGGATTATCAAGGGTTTCGTCATATTCTTCATGGCTCGCTTGACAGCCAAGGTCGTGTACGAATTGTATCTTTGATGGTTTGATTGATGCAAGCTGAAAAAGAAACGGTTAAAGAAATGTTTCTTCCGCGGTTCGGTCGAGTTCCGGCCAAAGAGATCCAATTCGGTGACTAGGATATAAATACTACAGCATCCTCTCTCGCGTTGCTCTTCTTCTGGTGGCTGCCTGCTAGCTCGTTTAGTGCGCGTGTGCGTCGATTGACAGAGTGGTGGATGGGTTGGATGGGGTGCATGTATCATATATATTCGTTGGGAATATAATTCGTGTACTCGATGGTCGAAATCGAGCGAGTGTGCTGCTGCAACACGCTGCTCAGCCAAATAGGCTTTCGTGCAATAAATTCCTGCACACACGCTGCTGCCGTCGCCGTCGCCGCGCACCGCCTCTGCCCAAGGTCGCAATTGTGTAACACACACTGCGCTGCTACCGCCGCCGTTGCTAAAGTAGACGGACTGCATAGGACGTGAATTGCAATTATTGCGAGGCTCTGTCGAGCATCGCACACATACGCACACTCTCGAGCAAGCAAGCACTCATGCACGCACGCATGCACGACGCATTATGTGTCGCGTGGCAGATCGACGCTTCATCGCTTCTTACTCACAATTATTTTTCGACCAATATTACCAACGGAGAAATAAATCCAGAGAAAAAGAAAAAGCTTTCTCATTCTACTTATATAACAAAGCCTCTCTCGAGGGAATCGTGCAAGCAGTGGTTGCTTGTTGCTCTTCGATTTTACCATCCCAATTTACGGATTTCCATTCGAGATGAATCTCTGTTCTTAATAAAATGATCGATGGAAATGTGTCCTTGTCGGGTGGAGTAATAGAGTTGCAGAAATCGCGTTCGGTCATTATCGCGTCTCCGCACTCGGTTAGTGACGAATCGTGGTTTTCCCTCTGGGTGATTGTGTAATAACGGAATTGGAGCCGCTCGCCACCTCACTCGCTCGCTCTCAATGTCCAGAGTCATTCCGGGAATAGGTTGATCGGGCGAGGAAGAGAGAGAGAAAGAGACAGAGTGGAATAATCGGGGAGATGGCGGGAGCGGATTCGTGAGTAGAATCAGCAAAGGCAGCCAGGCAGGCTTTTGCAGTAGTGTTGATATTGGACCACAAATACCATCGGGTAATTGTGTCTCTCTTCTCACTGGATCGTCACGTAACACAAACATTATGAATGTGTTGGTGTCTTTGCTCTTCTTGATAGAGAAGAAGGGGCACTGATGTTTTGCTGGTCATTACCGGGTTCTCGAAAAAGCTCGAAGTAACATCGAAGCCTTTGAAATGGAGGTCGGCAACGGCGATCGTGATTAGAGGCGTAATTTCCTCAAGCCCGTCACCGGTATTGAGTTACACGGACACCGGCCGTCTCCGGTTATACATTAAACTCGCTCACGTGTGCGGCTTGCGGTGCGCGTCCCCACCTTACTTTTGATGGACGGTAAAGGGCGTCGGGGAAAATCGAAGCCGTGGTCTCTGCGGTCTCTTATGAACCAAGGAAGAAGGAGAGATGGGTGGGGCAGGTTGTGTGCTGGTTAAGAGGAGAACGATGGGAAAGGTGGGGTTTTAAGAAAGAGGGGAGAAAAAATGGTTAGTGGGTTCGAAGAATCGAAGGAGAAGCACGTGGGTAACCACGCGAACTCTCCACTTCACGTGACGCAAGATCAGTGTAAACGAAACGACACGTGTACCTCTCTTCTAGTCATCGTGTGGACATTGCCACTCGAGATAATCTTCTTATCTCTAATCATCCCATGGAATTTCGTTTTGTATTCGTATCCGACATTAACCGAGTGTTAACTAGAATTAAGGTCAATCCTTGTTTTAGTTAAAATTATGAAACGGGTAATGGTTATGATCCTCGGAAATTGGTTGTGAAACGAAGTGAATAAGGTGTGGGTAAAGTGTGCGATCGCGCACGAATTAGTGAATTACATTATCTGGTTGTCTGGTAGGAACGGTGCACCGACGCCTGGGCGTCGCGACACACCGGAGACAGTTTGTTCTATTATTAGAAGCATCGTCTTCTCTATCTCTTTCTCCCTGACTCGAGCAGTTCGTAGCACTTTGTGGAGGGCAAAATAGCATCAGCTGACATCGACGGTGTCGACCTACCGTGAGGAAATCGGTGCCACCGTTTCGCAAGTTACCCTCGGTTCGCCTATCTAAAACATTCGTGTGTCGATGTCTCAAAATTATAATTACCAGTTAACCGAGTGAAATGAATTAGTTTATTCTGTGTTAAATGAGAAACGTGTCGACTGGTTGACCTGTGTAAAGAAGCGTTCGATGCAGCGCGAGTTAATTTGCATCGAAATGAGTAAGGCAGACAGAGCTGGTCGAAAGGAAAGGAGGATGGGGAGGGAAGGCGAGTGTAGAAAAATAGTAGCTGTAATGGAAGAGAGAGAAGCCGTGATAAATATCCCGAAGAAAAAGAAAGAGTTGGGTTGCGGGAGTGTGAATAAGAAAATGGAAAGATGGAGAAGGAGATGAAGGAAGGATAAAGAGCAGGAACGAGCTAGTTGCGGAAGCGAGCCAATATGAGATTACAGGGCAGTTGGGGCTCGTGCCAGATGCGCGTTTACACGGGCCCTGAATGCTGTAAATGCACTATCTGGTACGACATCTCTCCTGTCGCCGCCACCAGTTGAGGGTCGTCGAGTGGGCCGCGTATACTGGCCGAGTGAGAGAGCGCTCTGCCACCTTTTCCGGCGGGCGGACGACCGAGCGACTTTAACAAAGCTCTCCTTGGAGAAAGCGCGCTCATCATCTTTTCTCAGCTTTTTCTTACAGCGAACACATTCCACCACTTCGAGGACCACCGCACTTTTGCGTCTACCGCTTTTTTTCACATTTCTGACTGTCTAATAGGCGGAGAGAGGAGCTTTGGTGCCATGGTCCTTGAAACTGGACGAGAGAACCCTTTGATCGGCAGACTTTATTTCCATGTCATTACCATAACTTCTCGATCAACAAGCCTCTATTGTTCTAGCTTTTAATCGAGTTCAGTCTCGATCAAAGGGTTCAACATAGTACAAGCATGTTATGCGGTCGGAGCTTTCGATCGGCGCCCGTTTACACAATTCTCTTGCAAATTCTTGCACGGAAGTATTTTTTGCCACACGCTCTAGTTTTCTCTCACTATTTTACTCGCAATCCTTTATATACCAGTTGTCCGGTTCTAGTGCGGGCTTTACTGTTTGTACATTTCTTGCACTCTTAGGCATTGCAACTTTTGTAAAGTAGTTCTTAGTCTAGTTTAAGAGATCCCAGTGTGGAAGCGGCTAGATATTCTGGTCTGGAAGAGGAGAAGGCAAGCATGGGAGGATGTAGACAGCGTGCAAATCCAACCTTCGCGTCTCCATCCTCCTGTTTGCATCATCGTGTAGACCAGACACAGTAAGTGCACCTACCGGAGAGGTTCTTAAGTCTTTTACCTTCGTACGATGTATGCTGCGATTGCGCACGTGTGTATGCGTGTCCTACGCGCGCGCGCGTGTGTGTGTGTGTGTGTGCTTCTGATGGTGGCACAATGTCATGTTACGTCACGGAGAAAAAATCAGGGAACAATTAGATGGACACGTAAGAAAAGATACTGACTGATATCGCGTTACCGAGCTCAAGTGTTCACCTCGTATCATGTAACTCCGTAATGTATCGATGTTACGCATTCTGTCCGGCCGAGGAGGATGTTAATCGAAGTATAGCATCCTCGCATCTTCCTATGTAGAAATCGTATCATTGAAGAAAAATCTAATTGAAAGAATAAATCGGGTGACATTGTGCAGTGAGCGTTCTAGATTCAGGAAATATTCTCTCCATGCAATGTCGAGAACACCGCATCAAAGTTGCGGAGAAAAACTATGAAGTCTAGGATTAGCATCGGATTAAGGCATTCCTTCTTATGGGCGCTTGTTGCACAGTGGACAGTATTAAATGATAAATTCAGTTGATTCTATAATAAATATTTGCCACGGTAGAAAATGGCGTATTCGTTGGTTTTTTGTTAGTGAATGCTAGTTAAAAGTTAGGAGCGTATTTTAATGCGTCACTTTTTTCAAAGCGTTATGTAAGCCCAGGCCACGCATGCCCCACCTCATTGCAATCGGATCGCATCTCCCGATTTCCGAGCGAGCACAACATCCGAGCGCATTGCATTTAGCGATTTTTCTGCTAGCAGAATGCACCGAGTTATCTTGAACAAATGAGAATCTTGCTAGCAGCGACAAGCGCTCGTTAATTCTCTCTGTAATTACACAATACTCGATTGTATGCCGAGACTCGCACGAAATTCTAGTGTGGATAAGATCGAGCTTCATTTTCTCTCTCTCTCTCTCTCTCTCGGTCAGTGGGTACATCGGAGCTGTTGGCGCGAGGAGGACGACGCCTATTTCAGCCGACACACACTTCGGACACGCTTATCATCACGAGTTTTGCCGCCACTGTACTTGTAATGAGAATAAACGTCATGATCTCTGCATTCCATCTCCCATTTCATTTCACCGTGTCACCTCTTTTCTACTATACAGCCACCGCCGCCAGCTCCGTCATTCGTCTCCACTCAACGTCGCTTCATAAGAAAGGATTTCAATTAGATCTCTTGTCTTACGCAATCCAGGCCTAACGATCGCGAGTCGTCGCGGCCTCAGGTGGTGGAGTATGTCTTATGTAAATGCACGCGGTCAAACCTGTTTTGTATCGTCTCAAATCGTAATGTCAATAAGCGCTTTAGAAGGCAACATCTTCATTCCGATCATTACATCTCGATCTAAAGTATAGTAGTTTAAATGATCAGTAAAGGAAATGCGAGCGTATCATTCGAATAGACGTGGTTCATTAGAATTGATAGTAGATCATTTTCAAAGTTCATTTCTTTCCTCATACATCATCCATGGATAAAGGTCATTGCAAACAGAGAATCATCCCCTTAGGATCCTGCGGTTACTTATTGGCCCGGATAGGACTCTTGTCGGAAAGTGAAGCGTTCATAGGGTAGACTTCCGCCAGCCTAAGTGCGGCGGCATGTAAATCAAGCAATTAGTCTAGCGTGATTGTCGGCTGGCAAGTTTGCACTCGTATACCGAGGAGATTGCGAGGTGGAGGAGTTGTAGTACGTGTCGAGTAGAGTCGGTATAAAGCGTCTCCTTCTTACCGTTCTTATATTATATAAATTGTTTAGTAGGCATCTGCAAGATAGTTGGATTTCTGCATACCATCGATTATCATAGAGCTCATTCCCGTAACGATAGAGCTACTCTATCATACCGTGGATGTATTTGAATAGCGAGGCTTTATGAGTCACGGGCGCGTTCGAGAGATCAATCTTCCTGGAAGAAGAATCAACAGCAGCAGCCGGACCTCTGCACTTCTCAGTTCGTCTTATTGGCGATCGCCGTGTTGGCAGTGTGGTTAGCTGGTTGTGTGCCAAATTCATATACACGACCGCTATCGGCACTGCAATTATGACGATCGCAAGACACCTACGGGCAAAACATGCCTCGTCGTGAACAACCGAGATCCCCTGCGAGACACTTGGGAAACTTTAGGTGTGATATTTCTATCACCTTTGCGTCAATGTAGCCGCGCAAGCTAATACACCTTGCTTCCTAGAGTTTATTAGATTAGTAGGGATTTATTTAGGAGATTTCCAGCAAGCACAACTTTTTAAATATTTTCGAACATCTCGTAGGGCTTGCATGCTCTTCGACACTTATTAGGATTTTAGATTGGTTGTCAGTTTGGACGAAGTCGCAGCCAGGACATCAACTGTAATCTACTTTACTGACCATGATTTCTTATTTCTGCCGTAGATCTGCCTACGTATCCTTTGGCGGTTTACTCATGAGGCTACAGGGTGACGCAAACAACCTACACGGTTTCGAGATCGATCAACATATGTACCTGCTCATGAAGAAACTTGCATTCTAATGCCAGCGATTATTCGTACTCCTCAGGTTCTCGCTGCGCTTACGCCTGCGAAGCCTTACAGTTGTAATAGCGTCATTTGTAAATGATCATCCGGTGTATAAAGATTGGAAGAGGATAGGAAGACTTTCCATGGCTTCGCCAGGCATCTAAATGCACTGACATTCTCGGAAACACAGTAGCCATATTCACTGCCGTGCAATTCTTTGATTATGACGTATTTTAATAAAGATATTTTTCCACACCTGACATTTTCCTTTCTTACTACCAACATCTCCCTTGTTATTTCTCTGGTATAATGCAGCCAGGAAGAATATATCATCGATAACTCCACGGTTCGCCGGGGTCGCATGCAGATCAATGGAAGAACTGCATAAAGATACTAGTCTGTTTGACAAGGTTCCAAGATCGGGCTTGCTCTCCAAATACGCTGGCGTGTGCCACAGAAATAGGTGCCAGGTACCACACATATTGCCACCTGGCGCACCCTAATCCGCTCGACGTCGCTCTTATCTTCACCGGAGACTTCAGCTTTGCTGCACAGTACATGCGGTTAGCTAGCCGACTTGGTATAATTCCAACATTGCGGTTCCCTGTCGAGACTAATAATCAATACCATTGATTCTTCATACTCTATCTCGAGGCTTTCTTTATACATATATTGTAACACTTGATTATGAATGGGCCGGCTAGAAGTTAGAATTAGATCAGCAGTTAAGCATTATACGTGAATGGGTGGATCAATCGGCAATCTCGAACAACTAATATCTCGTTACGTAATACAATGGACAATACGAGCGTGGCTTAATAAGAGTCTGATCCTAAATAGATTGGCCCAATAATATATAACTCGCTCGTATCAAGCCGGCGCAGGATTACATAATGAATCGTTGGGTACAAGAAAATTGCACCTTCGAACGCAATTCAGAGATTCGAGGAATTCACACGATAACAGTGGATTTATTTTCATTATTTATTCAGTACGTATTCAGCTTAGTGGTAATAATGATTCTGATGCATTGATCGAATGCGGTACACACTGCCAAGCCTTGCTTATCGGGACTCCAGTCGAAGGAACTAACTGGCTGTGTGGAGAGCGTACTATTCTGCAGAAGATTCAATGTTCCAGCTACACCTTGCTCTACTCCATCAGCGTCAGTTGTTTTTCTTTTCTCCGGATAATTGCTGTAAACGTAAATCGAGGATGAGTATGATATTTATATTTTTAGTAGGACGGAAGTAGTATCGACATACTATTTCCAAAGGCACAGGCTTCCTGCACCGCCGCAAGTCATGAATATCTCGCGATTCTGTGGCAAATGCTTGACTAACCAGATGGTTGAGTTGTGAGCCTAAAAGTTCGATTTGTTATTCTGTAAACTGACCCGTTCAAACGGAATAGAATCTAATCCATTAATTAATACCTTCTCTGCTAAATAAGCAAAGCCTTTTTTGGGGTGCTGCGTCTTCAAGTCGAATATATAAAACTTAGATTCTAGCGTAGTGGCCACTAATTTATTCATAGGGATATCCTTCCTGTCGAACTCAAGGCCACAAACCCCATTCTTCAGATTACTCTCCCACCTCACCGACATTGCCTTCAGGTCAAACATCTTGACGTCACCGTTATCGTATCCAGCGGCTACGACCCTTTCTTCGGAATTATATGAATTCCCGAAGGCGACGGACCAACAATCCCGCCTTGTCTCACCCTCTTTTGGTTCCATGATCGCCACGGGCCTACCTTTTTGCCTGGGATCCCATACCTTGACACTTCCATCCCTCGAACCAGTCACTAATTCCGGAGCACCGCAACCAACACTTTGACCGGCAACTCCGTCGATCGCGTTTATTATTTCGGTGTGGGCATTCGCTGTGTAGATTGGTATCGAGGGATCCTCCAAGTTGTAGATGCTCAATTTACCCTGATAAAGACGATCTTAAGTCTTACTAGTGCGTAACGTTTAAGTATGCGTTGAGCTACACTAAATACAGAGACACTGCAGTATTTCGTACTCCATAACAGCTGATATTTGTGTACAAGGCGCACCTTAAAGTCACCTGTAGCTAAGTGACGGTCTCGTAAACTTGACGCTTTAAATGTGCCACACTTGACGGACTGAGATCTTTCGATATCTTTGACAAGTTTCAACTCGCCGGATGAAACCTCGTAGATCTGTATGATACCGGTACCACGCGGCCGCGAGCCCATAACCACAAATTTCGTGCTGCACGGTATCCATTTTGCATCGAACAACGAATAATTCACCGGTTTCTCGATGTGACATATTATTTGGGGCTTTGCGAGATTCTCCATATTTGCACGACACAACTTTTCTTGGTAAACTCTTGGAACGTCAGGGTTCCCCGCACCATTGACAACCCGTGTTTGAAGCGTTTGAAGTATCCATAAACAAACATGCGCGCTGTCTATCGCGAGCATGCGGAAATGCTGTGATCGGAATTCGGAAAGCGGAGTACTAAGGTACATATATAGACCGTGCAAGACACAAAGCGAGAAGTACAAAATTATAAAACTTTATTCGTCATTACGGTAGCAAAGTTTATCTTATAATTAATTGTATAAACTTAATTTTCTAATGAAAGTTTACAATAATAATTATATACCTTAATCTTCATTCTCTGTTTCTACATCCTCATCTTGCTCAACAGCTGCAGATCCTGGGGACTGCAGTTGTTTTTTAAATGAATCGATGTACCTCATTAGTCGTTTATCTGTGTCGTTTACCTAAAAGGATAATATATCTTTTAACATGTAAATTACATGATAGTAAAATCTGAGCATGGATAATTGTTGTACCATTGCTGTAACTTTATTTAGCGCCTCTAATAAATTCTCCTTTGCAATATTTTCCTCGATTTCCACTCGTAGATCTTTTAAAGACTTGATCAGAGTCTCTTGGTCTATCTTACTGTCAGGAGTCAATACTTCACTAAGAATGCTGAAAGCGAGGCTATTGTGTGGGCAATAATTGTCACTGCTGGCTTTGCGCAGATCATGCCTGGTTAAGCCTAAAATAAACTGCGATACATCGTAGAGATCGATCTCTTGTAGAGGACTCATCTCTGGGGCACTGCTTATAATTCGAAGTGTTGGCAAATAAGCTTCCTCCAACATTTCTTGGGCGTCCGGTACTCTTAATATAAAATTATCGAAGAACACGCTTAAGCATTGGCGCATGTAATAGTCACCGTCGTTCGCAGGATTGTAGCACAAAACTATCAAACGCGACAATAAGAATGGACTACTAATTCGACGATTCAATAGCAGCTTGCATAATCCTTCTGCAGCTACTGCTCTTAAATCTTGATTCTGTAATAATAATCAAACTTAGAATCTTATTGTAATTTTCTTCTAGTGTTTGCAGTTGTAAGTACTAACATGATGGTCAAGGAGGCCAGCCAGAATTTTTATAAAACTACAGTTGGGTGCATCAGTAGTAGTGGTATTGTTACTAGACGACAAAGAAACATTCTCATCTGTCTGACTGGAGTATAGCTTAACTGTACGAGATTTCTCTCGCTTTGAAGATTCGTCTGGATTCTCCATTATATCAAAATATTCGAGACCATAAAGTAATAGAAGGTCGAAGATCGCTTTTAGAGCTGTGACCCAAATTTCCAGGTTTTCTTGGGCCAGCGAATATTGTAGGAAAAACGACATAATGCGAGCTTTGGCGAGCTCTTTATCTAATAGACAGTAGATACCTATTGCTTTTAAAGCTAATATATGTACGTTATCATCCTCGTGCTGAAATAAAGTTCCAATAAGTATTGGTCAAATAAATATAATTTTATAATACATACATCTAAACTGTCCAGCGCAATTTGCATGACACTCCTGAGTGTTGGTGTTAGAGTAGTAACAGGTTGGATCATAGTGCACATAATAGTAAGACATTTAACCATCGTTTTAGGATCATTCTTTTCCTCCCTGTTATCCTCATTCAGCTCTAATCTTGGTTGTTCATCTGTTAATTTCGCGATTTCCTCACTTAATGCAGTTATTTGTATCTTTATGTCATTTGCTTTTAGGTAATCCTTCGCTTTAATAGCTTGGTATTCATCCTCAGACAGGTGTAAAAGCTTTACCTTCAGTTTTGCTCGCTGAAAAATATTTAGAAAGCCATATATGTCAAGGCTCAATTCTTATCAATATCATATATCTTGTATACAGATAATACACATACTTGCATATTGATTTCATGTTGTTCAGTCTCAGAAACTTGATGAACAACTTGTTGAGTTTCTTTCATAGGTAATCTGATTTCACTTATAATGTTAGTTAATGTATTCAATCGAGTATTTGTATCAGGTACTACTTTTTCTAGATGTGTTACAACAGATTCTATCAACTTTTCAGAGCAGTGGTCAGACATTAAAGTATTACATATCAAGTCATGCAGCCTCTTTCTGCCCACTTCATCCGATAAGTCATGTATTCTTGCCATTTCAAATAGCTGCAGCAGAATGAACATGTGCATATGATTTTCCCATACTTCATATGTCTTGGCTGTCATCATAGTGAGAAAATCTGAGATATATGCACAGAACATTGATAATTCTGGAATTATCCTTTCCATCTCATCAGTACAGCCTTCTGTATGAAGATGCTTTACTAAGCACTTCCAGTATAAGGCATTTTCACTGCAGAGTTTTGATATTGGTATCAATTTGGTTTCCTTATCCACAGGTACTTGTTCCAATAGTGTGCCCAATGGAGTACTCCTAAAGTTCATATGTTTTAATGCTAACTCAAAATGATATCTTTAATTTGACTTACTTAAATAAAGTTTCCAATGCCAATGTAGATGTATCAGTTCCTATTTCTGCATCGAGTGATCTGGCAAGACTAATAAAATCTCCATTTAAATGTCTTAACCATGATGGCAACAATACACTTTTGACTGTCCTTTTCACACTTTCAGATCTGTCTTTGAGACCATCATTTAACAATTGGTCTCTCTGTTTAATTGTCAATGATCTCACAGTAATTTTGCTGATAAATTCATAAGCCACTTTTCTCACTGCCTCATCTATATCTCTTGTTCTCTTTAATGCAACTTGCAATGTTCTTTGATTCTTTCCCATACTCAATATTGCTGCTCTTCGTACTTCTGCCTTAGGATCTTTGCAGGCATGAAAGATATACATCTTAATGATAGGACATTGATCATCAGATGGGTCTTGAAGTCTATGCAAAGAAAATATCGCCTGAGCCCTAACTTTTGCTGACTTGTCCATTAGTCGGCACATCATAGCCACTGTGATTTTGTCACAGAGTTCATCATCAATGAATGCTTGTTCACCCATTGTATTCAACAGCATATTTAAGAAATGGCAAATTCTGAATCTCACAGCCGGATCCTTTGCAGTATGATTTGTCAACAGGAAATTAAAGAGTTTCACTAGGAATCCACACATTGGTTCCACAACATCATTGTCTTCTGGACATGAATAGAAGCTGACAGCAAAGCTTGCTACGAATTGCAATGTATTTTCAACATGTGGATGTCGCACACCCACTGTAAGTGGTACACGAAAGCAATCGACGAAGGCATCCCAGAAAACTCCCGGCTTTTCCTAAAATTGTCAATTAGTTCTATAACATAATGTAATTTCAAATCATAGAATCCAACCTCGTATCCTTACCCGCTCGTAGCATTTCTTTAATCTCTTCAAGTATTTTTGGTGACACGTTTTATTGAACTGCACATTATAGAACACCGCACTGAGTATACTGTCTATGTCTTCAACCATTTCATGTAGCGTTTGTATACAAACGTCGCGACAAAATACAGTAGTAAGAATTCGTTAGGAGTTGAATTATTTGGGCTATTTAAAATAGTTTAAACGGTTAACGATAAAACATGAATAGATGGCAGCAGATGACAATTCTCTAGTCAGAGGAATCTGATTCAGTCGGTCCAGTCGGGATCATCGGATTAGAAGTACCGTTTCCCTAGCGATGAAAGCAAAGTTATTGTATTGGTTTGTATGTTTACATTTATATCAATTAAGATCAGCAGGAGCAGCTACATTTCGTCACAACTAATGTTTTCTATTCTCTACAGACACTTTTTGGGAAGACTTGAAGCTGAACTATTTATTTAGGAAATTGTTATTCCTATACGTGTATTGAATTCGGCGTGGTACACAAAACTTTTAGTCGAACGGTTAAGATGTGATTAAGTACCTTTAAGCATACGTATTCCATTTATAAAATAAAGATTTAAGTAGGGTGGAGGCTTAAAAAAGCTCAGTGTTTTCATTATTACCCTCGAGAACTGTCCTAAATAGATTGAGTTCACCAATATGGATAACTCAAAGAAGTCTGACATAGAGGTAATTATAAACTTAAGTAGAACAAAGCTTTGTCCAATGAAGTTTATACAATATTTTTATTTGGTAATCCTTCAGCTGGAATTTGAGCCACCACCGATATGGCCAGATATAAAAACAGAGCTAAGGGAATACATAGAATGTATTGACAATCTTCCAATGTATAATTTGGACAATGCACAAGAATATTTTCCAAGGGAAATTGATATCCTTTCGTTATTGGAATTTGATCTTGCTCCTTTGGATACTACATTAAGATTTAATCGTGATCCTGTTACTGGAGAACTCAGAGATATGTATGAAACTCCTATAAAGTCAGCAGAAGAGACTGCAAGAAATTCTATGTCTATGGGTCGTGCACCAGGACCATCTGTTGAAAGCATCAGAGGTAAGTTCTGGCTAAGATAATCAGATGAAAAAAGTTGGACTCCTAATGACTTCTAATAAATCAATAGGTAATACAAGCAATTTACCATTTTGGCCTGGTGGATTTAATGAGCCTGAAATGATTGAGGATCCATCTACGGAAGAGCTAGATTTTGAGAAAAATTTAAGGACCGTGGCAAAAGGGTTTAGTTCTGGTATTGAGTTCAAAAGTGATAATTGTACTCCAAAGGATGAACAGGGAGATGAATCAGAATTGTTGGAACAAGAAAAGGATGATACAGAAGTAGTAGTAGACAAAATTAATTTAATGTCTATAGTGAATGAAGAAGGACATATGTTAGATATTTGGTCAGGTCCTAAAGATGAATCAAAAGAAGAATCTTCGCAAGATTCAAAGCCAGATGCAGCAGTTTTGGATGATCTTAGTCCAATTCTATCCAATTCTGATGTTCCTGTTTTAAAGATTTCTGAAAAGTCTTCAGAAAATCCAAAATCAGAGTGGGCTGAACAAATTGATGTTTCTGTACCAGTGACAGACTTTGACAAACGTATTCCAAATCCTGCTCTTACATTTCCATATGAACTTGATACTTTCCAAAAGCAAGCTATTCTTAAGTTGGAAGAGAACTCAAATGTTTTCGTGGCTGCTCATACCTCAGCTGGGAAAACAACTGTTGCTGAGTATGCAATTGCTTTGAGTCAAAAACATATGACAAGGTATGTGATAATAATTTCACATCAATTAAAAAGGAGGAGAAGCTAAAAAAATATTCTTATTGAAGGGTAATTTACACATCACCAATTAAAGCATTGTCGAACCAGAAATACAGAGAATTCAAAAGAAAATTTGACAGTGTGGGACTACTGACGGGTGATGTACAAATTAATTCATCAGCTTCATGTCTCATAATGACTACAGAGATTTTACAATCAATGATATATTGTGCATCTGAAGTATTAAGGGATCTAGAATTCGTAATCTTTGACGAAGTGCATTATATAACTAATGAAGATGTATGTGCCATATAGTGAGAACAGAAATGTCTTTGATTAATCACTGAATAGTGTGAAATATTTTCAGAGAGGTCATGTATGGGAAGAAAGTGTTATTCTTTTACCACCAACAGTTTGTATAGTAATGCTTTCTGCCACTGTGCCCAATCCCATTATATTTGCTGACTGGGTTGGTCGTACAAAACGGAAGAAAATGTATGTAATAAGTACTGCCAAGCGTCCAGTACCGCTTGAACACTATCTCTATACTGGAACCGACGGCAAAACAAAGGATGACATATTTTTGGTCATGGACTCGACCAATCAATTTTTATTGGATGGGTGTGTAGCCTTTTATTCGTTTGTATATGTCGATCGGGAAAATGGTTGTAAGACAGATATTTTAGGTGGTATAAAGCTTCGAATGCAAAAGCACCGAAAACTCAAAACCCAAAAAATCCGGTGAAAGATGTTAAGCGGAAGACCCAATTAGCACCAAAGCAAGAACAAGTCCTTTGGAATGCTTTTATGACTCATCTTAAAGCAAATGTGAGAAATTTGCAAAGTAATTGGGTTCCAATTGTTGCCTTACATCACAATATTCAATCTTAATTTCAGAGTATGTTACCGGTTGTGGTATTTATGCTATCACGAAAGCGATGTGATACGACTGCCGTCCTATTAAGAAATATCGATCTAACAACTCAAACTGAGAAACACTCTATTCGTGTATTTTTCCAAAATAACATAAAACATTTAAAAGGCACTGACAGAGAATTACCACAAGTGTTAATGATGCAAGAGTTATTGCAGCAAGGTATAGGCATACATCATAGTGGAATACTACCAATATTAAAAGAAATAGTCGAAATGTTATTCCAAAATGGTGTTGTAAAGGTCAGAGTCACTTAGTAATATTTTCTTCATCATTTACAAGTTATGCTTGATTATCATACATCGAATATTCCAGTTACTATTCGCAACGGAGACTTTTGCCATGGGTGTCAACATGCCAGCTCGAACAGTAGTGTTTAGTTCTGTGAGGAAATACGATGGTAATAATTTTCGAATGCTACATCCGACAGAGTACACTCAAATGGCAGGAAGAGCCGGCCGAAGAGGGCACGATACTGCCGGCATGGTTATCATTATGTGTTCTCTCGCAGTACCACACTTTAATGAACTGAAAGCAATGATGTGCGGTCAGCCCCAAAATTTAGAATCTAAGTTTAAAGTAACATATTCAATGGTACTAAATTTACGAAGACTGAACAATTCTGTCACTGTTGAGGCGATGATGCGCCGATCTTTTAAAGAACTGTCATTTACGACACAACAAGGTACAATCCAGGCTCAGTTGAAGCAAGTGGAAAAAGAATTGTCTGACTTACCACCACTTACGGACATTCAAAACAAATTTGCTGAGTTTTATCAAGCAGCTGTTGAGTATATAGAATATAATCAATACCTAAAACCAATTATATTTGAATCGCAACGACGAATTATAAAAAGCCTAACGCCTGGAAGGGTGTTGCTTGTGTCGTACGAAAATCACTACAACAAATTAGCACTGCTGCTAAGTATGGAGCAGACAAAGAAGGGTCAATTCTACAAAGTGTTAATCTTAAATAATCGAGAATCGTCTAAGAACTATGAAGAAAATTCGTCGAGTGATTCGAAGTTAAGGAATTTAAAAGAGTGGTGTGAAATCATAGCTTTAACAAAGAGGGATATATTTGTGCCAATGGGTGTGGCTTCGTCAAATATAATAGTAATAAATCCTTGGCATATCTTAGAAATAACAAGTTGTCAAATAAAAGTTGAATATAGCTTGGTGTTGGCAAACTGGGAGAAGAGGCAAATTCCAAGATTTCAGTAAGTGACTTAAACATTACTTAAAATTCTAGATGACATTTTAGAATGACTAATTATGAAAATTATGGCATACAGGAACGATCCACCGGGTGAAATGTATGAAACTGCTGTTAGAGAATTAATGACACTCTCCCTAAACGCTTCTCGAGATCCCGATGTATTGCAACCATACACAGCTATCAAAATAGATTATGACTGTGATGCAAAGGTCGAGCGCTTAGTGCTACTAAAGGGTACCGTGGATAATATAAAGTGTACAGAGGATCCCAATTTCGAGCAGCAATTTGAACCAGTGTTCCAGAGGAGTAGATTGGAACACAAAAAGAAGAACTTTCAATTAAAGTGCAGTGACCAATATTTGACTCTGTACCCTGAATATATAAACGCTGTTGCTCTTCTTAAAGAATTGGGATATATTGATCATGATGAAAGGGGTTGGTTGTCATATGCGTTTTTTTAAATGAGCTTAGTATTAAAAAGCTTAAGATGATAATGTGATTTTTTAATTACAGTTACTTTAAAAGGCAGAGTTGCTTTGCAAATGGGAAGCAATGAACTGCTAATAACAGAATTAATATTGAAAAATATATTAACTGTGCTGCAGCCAGCAGAAATTGCGGCTTTACTATCAGCACTCATATTCCAACAACGAACTCAAGTTGAACCGACACTAACACCTCAGTTAAAGAAGGTACTCACGTGACTTTCCTTCGTAAAAGCCGTATTTTTACTATTTTTGTTATCATTTCTAGCAATGCGAGATCATACAACAAATACACGGTGAACTAGAGGCTTTGGAACAACATTATCATCTGTCTACTTTACTGCCCTTAACTTTCGGCTTAGTAGAAGTAGTATATGAATGGGCACAAGCAAGATCATTTGCTGAAATTATGGAGAAGACGGACGTTCAAGAAGGTATAATAGTCCGATGTATACAGCAGTTGAGTGAAATCTTGCGCGACGTGAAGAATGCTGCTATAACCATCGGCGATCCTGTTTTACGAGAAAAAATGGAGGAAGCTTCTAGAGCAATCAAACGGGATATAGTTTTTGCTGCATCACTTTACACTCAAGAGTAATTTGTGAAATAAACTTTATGTACAGAATTTTATTTACGTATATGAGTGTTATATACTGTCAAACCTCTGTCGAGATATTTTTACAAGTCAGCTTTGTAAGATACGTAATGAAACCTATTGACATCATGTTTTTATAGTCTTTCTTCTGTATGTTCACTTTCGGAATTCCAATCATATTGGGGAACATGCTACTAGTAAAGCTAGATTTTTGTACATAATATTTAACAATAGAGACGCGAAATGAGAATATAAACATGTGAAAAATATTGATGAATGTATTATAATCCAGGATGGTTATATTAATATACAATGCTTATTGGTACAAAATATTATTATCCTAATCTTTCAATTCTCGGTATTAGAGCGCGCGTTGATCCGCGTTGTTTAGATTCCCTTGTCCTTTATTTAATTCTGAGATGCATGCCCACTGTCCTTCGCTATTTTCCCTCCAAAGAGAAACTTTATTATCCCCGCCACTGACTGCTAAAATTCCTCCTGTCAATGACCAGCTGACATTCCAGATTACATCATCGAAAACATTAAGAATATTTGGAGTCCAACTAGCATAATCATTTGAAGTCCATACAACTACACGGCGATCTTGGGAACAGGAAGCCAATGCGGCTCTGGATGGTCCAACTGCCGGTGCCCATGCCACATCCCTCACCTGTATGATAATCACAAAATCAATGACTTTCTACCCTAATGTCAAAATTCATATACTGAACATTCCTTACCCAGTCACTGTGAGCTTCCAATTTATTCTCTTCGATCCACCTATCACCTTCCTCCTTCCAAATTTTAACTAAATTATCACACCCTCCAGTGGCTAGTCTTTTCACAGGTGTGCTTCTTTGATTCACATTGGCATCAAAATTTGGCTCTATTGCTGGACACCAACTTACAGCGTTACAGCCTATTGTATGAGCATTTGTAATTTTCTGGGTCTCCCATGAATCACCATTATTGGTGAGAATGGAAACAGCACCATCCGAACTTCCACAGGCAAGGATCAAGCCAAATTCGTGCGGTGCCCAGGCCACTGAATTTACAGAAGAGTCATGGCCAGTGTGTTCGTATATTTTTGTCCACTCTACCAACTCCTTCCAAATGATGACTTTCCTGATAAACATTCAAACGGAATACTATCGATATTCGAATACTAAAGATTTTGCAGAAATTTCATATTCATAATAGGGGAGGAATCAGAACCGGCTGTTAACATACCGATCGTAACTGCAGGAGGCAAGAAGGTTGCCAAATTTAGGATGAGCCCAAGCGATTTGCCACACTGGGCCGACGTGTCCTTTAAGATCGGCGACGAGACTTTGTGAGCCGTTCTTTAAGTCAAAAATCTTAACTGAATTGTCACTAGAACAGGTTGCTAACCTAAGCCCGTAGTAGTCCATCTCCGCGGCATGGATCATATCTTCATGCCCGGTGTCAACGGTGTTCAAAACGGACACCATTTTTTCGACTTTCTTATGCCTCGCAATTCGATTATTACCAGTCAATAGTATTCAATGTATGAACTAACCAGCTCATCAACTTAATAATAATACTCTGGGTTATGTTGCACAGTGCCTGTCACTACGTGGAAGCATGTGCGCCATGACGATGATGATGTTATCCGCGCACACCGTCATCGCCAATGTGTCGCTACTAGTCTTTATTCGAATTCAATTGTTTCCCTCGAAAATTACGCCATTTTTTCCATCATCTGTCACTCGCAGGTGTATTTCGGTTGTTCTTATAGTGACACAATATACAAGTACAGTGAGAACTATTATTTGCTCAAATATCGTCGACTACAGAACTATTTTATGACGTACAATGTTCAGATTGCAAAGGACTATGCTGAATAGTCGGGTATGTAGTAGATTTCCCAGAGGGATCTAATGCTCATGTGTGGGATAATTTGAAAGTCATACTTGCATGTAGTGCATCCCGAACGTTAAAGGTTCAACAGTGTATACCGGTTGGCGAGAGCTGATTCGCCCGGGGTCACAATTTGCATTCAATTTTGTCCTTCTAGGATCTCCCAGCGGGTGGGAAGTAACCGTAACTCGAGTTTCAAAACCATGAGAGCGTAGAGCGTCCAGGTAGTTTGGGCAAGTGTGTAAACTATCTAGTATATGTTGGTCCATCACGCTTCACGAAACTGGTATGCAAACAACACGGATGTCTATGTATGCCTGCCTGTCCCTAGCACCATCAGGTTAATGCCACCACTTCCGGCAACGTGCCAATAACGTAGGTAACTGATATGGATCCAACTATATATATGTGTCCTGTAATCGCTTAACCCCCTCTGGACCCAAGTGCTACGAAATATTCAGCAGACAGTTTGATCGAGAGCCAATTACTAATATTACCACCGACTATCCTTCTCCATTAGGTGCATAAAGGAATCAGTGCCGGAAATCGCTTATCGATGACAGAAACGCCCAGAGATCGAACTTCCATCGTCTGATGAAGCCTGAGAAACTCCTTGAAGAAGTCAATGGATCTCTAGGTTCCTGGAGTTGATCTTCGCGTAAGTCTAACTTTTGGCTATGTATTCTCTCGGTATTTCTGTCCCTCTCTACTCTACTGATAGAATAGTGTGTGCATAGTACACTCTACCAACTGAAGCTCGACTACTTCGCAAAGACTTCGTAATGCTACTCCTATTACGAGAACCGATAATGGTAGTATCGAGTGTAGGAATTCAAGATGAGGCTAGAAATTTGATTTCAATGATCCTAGAGAACTTCTAATGGTAATCGGTGAAGTCAGTCTATAGTTGTTCGATACATAGGCTGCATTTTAATAAATGCTTGCGCGGACTCGCTGCCCCAGGCAGTTAACAAGGCTGGGAAAAAGCGAGCGTTACGGAGAATAGTCCGTTCGGGCGGAAATTCAGGGCGAAGGTTCCAGAGGTTCCGGTTGTGGTACAGGTCGTCGCCATGCAGACGTCAGAGCGGCACTCAGATCCGGGCGAAGAAGTATTGGGAAGAATGGAAAGGGGAATGTCGGTCACTGGGCCTTTCCTCACGACTCACAACGACGGTACCCCGGTTTAGCGGTTGCGGGCCACCTAGGAATGTTGCAAGTCCACACGACCAAGAGTCTCTATACTCGGCATGATCTTACCTTGCCGCTCCTTCTTCCACCTACTGAACTTGGTATCAGTAGCAGTCTACTCTAGAGCCTCATCCCTAGGTCTACCATTTGCCCACCGTCTCAATCGTCCGGACATCGAACTGAGATTCCAATCTAGTGCAGTATGTAATTATAAATATATGAAGATGAAGAAGAGCACTGTTTTTGGAGAGCTTTGGTCACTTGTTATAGAACACTGCTGGTTTGAAGAGCCCTTTTTAAATCTCTTCCTAGTAGAATGCGAGCTAGCATAGGGAAAAGGGTTTACTCTTTTATGTAAATAGAAGACCCTCTGTGCAACCCTTGAGAGTTAGTTGCTGGGGGGCTTCGGCTTAACGAGAAGATAACATTTGCTAGTGAGATAGCCGGAAGCAGAAGTGTCATCAACAGACTTCATAGAAGAGTCAAGGATTTCGTAAAGAACGAGTGGCTATTGGAAGTGAAAAGGACCAGCCGTATCCCGGCAGTGGATACGGGCGCGGTTCGATGTATGTTTCTATGCTCTCGCAGTGGAGGATAACGCAAGTACCGTAAAGGTGAAGAAGCGGGTCGTTCCCGGATCGAATTCCGCGCGTACCGCCACTCCGAGGCACATTAATTTTCAGAGAGCGCGCTAGAATTACGCCGGATCCTTTCTCGTGCGAGAAAAATGGATGGCGAGAGGAGGATAGGTGTGTATGAGTGTGTGTGTGTGTGTGTGCTCGATCCTACGTGGCCGCGCGCATCCTGGAGCGCTCGTCGTACACACCGATGCAGCCAGTGCGACCGCACTTTTTCGTGTCTACGGGCAATGCTACGAGGGAGTACCGTAAAGTTGAAGCCGCCCGCAATCGAATTCCGCACGTGTCTCAGCAAGCCGCATGAATTTTTCCACTGAACTTCCGCCATCGATGTCGCGCATCCGGCTTTCTCTATAAAGTATCTTTCAGATCCTCTCAATTTCTTCGAATTAGAAATATCAGACGACCCTTTTAACTTGTTCAAACTTTATAGGATCCGAACTCAGATGAATGAAGGATAACACGTCACGATTATACATACATATAGTAATGATCACAATCATTATACTAAATCGATTATTTACAGCTTCTATGGAAGGGTGAATGTGTTCAATGGAATACTAATAAAAAGGGTCGAAGTTCACTAAGACTTGGTTCGATCTAGTTGCGCGATGTAATAGGAGCCGTTGCTCTCTGAAGTTTCCAGTCTCGGTTGTTCTGGAACGGTGTACCCGACAATGTTCCACAAGGCTTTAAGTCGAAATCGAAAAGATGTGGATCGCGGAGGGCGGCAGTGGAATTTCTAGAGAATAGGAGCGATGCCCTGGAGGGTTGGCTGACTAGGAGCGCGCGGCCGGATTCGATTAAGGGGCGCCGCTCTCGGCGAGAGGGATCGATTCTCACGGTGATCTCTGGCGCAGCAGTAACGCAGCGTCGTGTACACGTGTGCGCCTTAACGTATCGTACGTATGCGAAATTTCGTTGGACGGAAAGGATCGAATTCGATCCTTGGTGGCTGCGCTCACCGGCGATAGCATCGGTCACCAGAGGCGACGGTTCTCTCTCTCTTTCTCTGTGTGTGTGTGTGTGTTGTTGCCCCTGTGCGTGAATGTGAGAGTGTGAGTGTGTTCTCTCGACGCCAGGGCCGTAGAATTCTAGAAGGGGGTCATCATACGAGGCCGGCACTCCGCCGAACGAACGCACCGAGCCAGGACACAGTATACCAACGTCATTCGGCGCGGACTGCTGTGGCGAAAGGCGCGCGCGCTAACTCCGAGAGACCGGCACCAACTTTTACCACTCCGCTTTTTTCACCCTTTACACATTCTATCCATTCTATCGTTTACCGTACTCGTGACCACACAGTGTTCCCTGATACTCTCTCTCGTTGTTCAGGAAATAATTCGTTACCAGTGAAACGGTCAATATCGGATTAGAAATTCGACGCGGTGTGGCACGTATTGGACGAACGAACACTAGAGGATAACTGAAATCGAGGTAGGTCTAGTACATAACGTTTAATTGAACTCTTGAAAAGTAGTAGATTCCCGTTGGGGATTATACAGGTAATTTACTATCTTTCTCGAGGATCTATAATTAGATAGAACTGTCATGACAATATCGCGCGATTCTTGATCTTCGCATTCACTCTGCCACCCGATGCAAACTGCGCGCGAAATCCCACTATCTATATGTTCTACGACTGACTTAACTTAGAGATTTAGATTCCTTTCTAAGGAGAGGAGATCCAGGAAAAAGGTTTCGTGTTTCGCATAGGAAATCCTCGCTTTGCGAATCTCCTCTGTTTTCGATTTATTTGACAGACATTCTTTACCCGATTAGTACCAGGTATTCTAGATATTTGTTCACTGTATTATTTATACATGGTGAAATTCTTTCGCGATTCTTCGCCGGTACTTGTTCAGAACGCGTACTAGCATATACGATGTCAAGCGTTTACTTTCTCGTTGGTCGATTAGAAATTTCATGGCACACCTTGTCAGGCCATGTACCTGACCTGGCACAACTGGGGAAGACTGAAACGTGTATTGATAATTTCTCCTTAAGTAGAGCTAGCCGATCCTCTTCCCCGCTTTCAAGGGTATTTAGCTTCTTTGCAAAGGGTTATATATAATGGAGGCATTCGGCGCACGTCGAGATTAACATGATATTGATTTTATGCATTCATAATATCGCGTCAGAAGCGGGACACCAGTGAAAACAGCGGCAAATAAAAGGGATGGAAGTACGAGAGAAAAGGACTGGCGCGATTTCCAATTCAATTTGCGAACCAACGGATTTGTTGTTACCCTCAGCGCACGCCAATAAACCTATTGTCCAATTAATACGAGCCAACCAAGTGCATTGATTTCACTGTTTGTGTGTACTTGCGTCCACCAGCAATCCAAACAAACTTCGCTTCGTTGACTATCACTGAATTACCAAGTCGCTTAATTCCCGTGAAATCCGCTCTCCACGCAGGTATATACACGAGCGCGCACTTTCTACCGGGCGAGCAACTCGCCAATGTAATTTCAACGTGCGCTCAGGTTTTCCTGAACCCGAGTAGCCTCTTGACCACTGCTCTACGCAACACACTCTTGTTGGCTCATGTACAATTTTACAAGCCATTCAACCAATAGTATATGTGTACACCTTTTCCGGAACCTCATAACATTTTCGATCTGATTTCTCACATAGGTGTTATTTCAATTCAATAGAAGACACAAAGTTCTGATACACTACTTGGAATTTTCTGTCCTTCTGTCTTTCTCTTTCAATCTCGTATCTTGTACGCGCGAATGTGTTCACGTCGAGAAATCAAGGAACCTAGTCTCTTCGGGTTGATGGTTGAGCCGGCAGTCCGGTCTTCTTTTCAAGAGATGTTCGCCACAAAGAATTTCCAATAGCGATTGGCGAAGAAGTCAACCGTTCGTTGGCAGTTCTCTTCGGGGAAATCGTTTACTCTCTCGGCTTTTGTGCGGCGACCGTCGACATCAAAGATGTCATTACCGGCCTTTCCACCACCCCCCCCCCCCCCCCCCCCACTTGCTAGAGTCTTTCTGAAGCCCACGGTTGCCCGCTTTCCCATGGAGATTAGATTCGCTAACAGTAACGGCAGCTATCACCTTTTTTAATCAAACGTCTCGGACGGCTAACTTTCCTGTTGAGAAACTTTTTCAATTTCCATACACTACGTTCACATCATCACGATTGCCTAGACTAGTACCAAGTTGTATGTAGACACGCTCGTTCCCTAAATTCTAAGAGACTTTCACGTGAAATTACCCTTCCCTCGTCTTGGCAAAGATGCAAAGACATCGAGGATGGTCGAAAGGCATGATTTCTTCCTTGGACGCCTTTTCTCGTGCCACTGGGGAATCTGCTTACGTCTGAAAATCGGAATGTCCTCATTTATTCGGCGGGCAAAGGCGCGCTCGCGCGCGCGCGCCCGCGTCGACCTAACGAGATTTCGTCTGAAAGCCTGAGAGATTTTTCTCTCTGGTCGTCTCGAGAGCAAGCTACACAGCAGTTTTCCATCTCTTTCTCGCTTTAGGCGAGCGTAGTCTTTGCTTACAGTAATGCAAGTTGATGTAGCCAGGGCTTTGTTAAATGGAAAAATAGGAAGGAAATACAGGGCACGGCTGTTGCTTCAACCTAGCAATAAACATGGACGAAAATATGCTCTGCCAACCAACGACGAATCTCTCTTTCATAGCGCGTCTCTGCTCTAGAATATTTTCGCTTGGCAGCAACAGCACCACCAGCACGAGCAGCAGCAGCAGCAGCAACGCTCGGTTGCTTCAATAGGCAGAATAATATTAGCAAGTGCATAGAAAAATTCTGCTTTTCCTCAGCCCACCTGGATATCTCTCAACTTTCTATCGGAATAGATGCCCGAGATACACCAACATTGTACAACCATACATCGTGATGATCTGGAACGCATGATAACACTCGCACTCCATGTTTTTCCGTATGTAATCCACCAGCAGGTTATAGAGCCGCCGCCGCCGCCGCCGCCGCTGCTGCTGCTGCTGCCGATGTTATATCAGCGTGTTAAACAGATTGGAACAATGACCCGACGAGTGCTTATTCCTGACACCGATTTCCATGCAAGAGCGCATTCTCGTGTGCAGCTTACTCCCGGCACATTTGCAGGGCCTGCATTGTGTACAAACGCGTCTCGCGACGACTCGCTTCCATACTAATTACCAGAACGAAATCCTACCTAACGATATATGTCTTTGTTTCTTCTTGGAAGGGGAATCTTTTCTATTGAGTGTTGAGCAACTTTTGAAACCTCGTTCGAAACAATCATCGATTGGATTAAGAAATCAACCAGGTACCCATTAACACCGTCCTATCTTGGATTGAATGTGTTACTTGAAATGAATGGTAATGATGGGCCTTGTAACACTCATAAGAAAGGAAGCAATATGAATCGACTGGAGAAACCAATGATTCTTTGAAACGGTATAGTGTAATGGAATCGCGATGTAATGACAGAGGTACGTGTGTAGGAAGCCAGTTAGGAAGACTAGCTGCAAAGAGAGAAAGAGACACTGGAGAGCCTCCAGGCTTATGAAAGGTGCATACCGTAAGAGGCTAACGGCACGTAGAACAACACTCGAGCAGGTTGCAAGAATAACTAAAAGCGGGGTGAAAACGGTGTTGAAAAGACACTGGCGAACTTAACGCAATGCAGTTCTGTTAGAATAGGAATCCAACTAACGACTAATGGTAGACAAGATTCTAAAGTCTAGTAATTCGGCGCAATGCCAGTGGAAGAAATACACCAACGAATACTGAAAGAGTCGTATTAAAGAGGACAGGATATTCGGAGAAGAGTTAATGTAAATGGGCCAATGTGCGATGAGAGAGGAACGTTGGATTCGACGAGGAAACCTGCACGCCATGCTACGGGCACGGAGCAAGGATCACGAAAGAGCGCTCTTTTGGCAGTACTGGAGAGAGGAGCGTAGCACTCCAGTCGAAATTCGTGCCAGATGGTTTCCGTATTCACTACTACGCTCTCCGACATCTGTTACATTACTCTTTCGCCGTACGGGAAGCACTGCGGCATCGAGCAGGCCCTGGCGGTTGGAATAAAACAAAGTCGGCGGTGCTTGAAAATTTCAGGACGACTAAAATATGTACATGTATGTACCGGCAGACAGAGTAAAACGTGGAGGAGAGAGTCTGTGACCTGTAATATGTCGAGGAAGTTCAGCCGCTGGTGAAGCGTGTAAACGGACGTGGAATTAATTTATTATTTATATGAAAACTTCAGCGACTTCTACATCCAGCATATTCACGGCGCGTACGCTCCTGCTTTTGCCTCCTGCTTCGTAGATACATTATTCTCGGCAGCTGCTGGAAGGGAACACCGCTCGCCAACTATACTGTATCGTCTTGATAATGAATACTCGTTAAAAATGGAAATTGACTCAGCCAGGACATAAATTGTACTGAATTTAGATAGGTAAAGTTACAAGGTATATGAAAAGGAGTACAGGGATTTTGTATGGCTGTGTGTAAGTGGCCTACAATTCGATTCCGGTACCAAGCGTTCACCGTGGGACGATCCTCATTCACGATTTCGAATGGTTACTCAGTCAACCAGTCGCTGCATCAACATCTCTTTCTTTCTTCTGGGACATTGAACGCGCAAGTCCAACGTTCGAAAAGTAGACTTTTACGAAAGTGTTCCACCGATGACGTCGATCGAAGTCCTGCCATACCTTGTGTTCGCTTGCTCACTGCCACTTGAACATACTCGCACATATGACAATAGAAAGTTAAGGCGTTCCAATGAAGAAAAGAGGGAGAGAAGCGCCTCGCGACCCGGAAGGAACTTGGATGACGAAGTGACCCACATCCGGTAGATCTCGAAGCCTCGAGAGAACTGGCAATTCGTGTCGTGGGCCTTCCTTTCTTCGAGTCAGCCTACTGATTCCAAGCGAACAAGCATATCAACCAACATTGGCAAAGCCTGATGAAATACCTGCCTTGGTAAATGGTTTATGCATTCTTCGTCAAGCTCGCTCAACTGCTTTTAAAGCGATCGGAAGGTCCAGTTAACCATGGCGAGGAATATATATTTCATCGATATTGATTATAGTACAATGTTCACTTTCTGAAATTACATTTTTACGAAAATTGCGCGAACGGTAGGAAGAATGAGTGCAATCAGGACGTGATTACCGCTGTAATTAGCTGGGCGTCCAGCAAGCCGAAAGCAGCCTGGCGTTACAGGCTTTGCCAATGTATTATTCATAGCGGGGCAGGATAGCACCCTAAATTTCAAGGCTTTCCGAAGGATGTAACCGACGGTAATTTCAGCAGGGAACACTCCTGCCGCCACTCCTCGCCTGGCGTATGAATCACGAAATAACCTGATGCAAAGCTGAAACACGTTTTCTCTTTTCACGTCTATTCACGCACATACCTTTTCTTCGCTTGGTATTATAACATTGCGCGCGGATAAAACAATCGGTGTAACGCGCGGCTGGTATTCAAGCTGCCGGCAGCAGCGGCGGCGGCGGCGGCATTCTTCTACCCCAGCTGAATAAAGATACGCACGAGCCACGTTAATTAGTCCTTCATTCCCTTGGGGATAATGGAGCCGAAATGTCGAGAAGCAAAAGTAAGAATAATCTTGGCCCTTTAATCATTTTGCCGCGGCACTCCGATGGAAGCTGGGGGGGGTGGGGGGCGGAGGAAGTCGCGCGAAAGAAGCCACGTCTCACTTAAAACGAAGTTGTAACGAGAGAGAGAGAGAGAGAGAGAGAGAGAGAGAGAGAGAGAAAAAGGGAAGAGAAAGAAAGGAAAACGTTCCGACAATTCGTAGATCCTGAAGTCAGGTTGGTTGGCTGGCTGGCTTCACCGCCTCATGAATAACGTAGAGGCGAATGCATTAGAATATTCCCGGCGGCATAACGAATAAGGGGACATAACTTCCCATTGTTATTCGTCCTTTTAAAAGGGCCGAGAAAGAATTCCAACTCGACGACTCGGTGGTGCATCTTCGTCCTTCGACTTTGTCTCTTCCTCGCACCATCACTTTCCTTTCCTCACCCTCGCCTCTTTCTCGTCCCCCTCCAGGAAACTACTTTCGTGGCAGCGTGCAATTTCCGAGAGGCCGGCGAGGATTAAAAGATTATTCGCTGGTCGGCTATTAAGGGTACGAAAACAACCAATAAAACCAGAGAGCAGAGAGACCCGCTGACTACGCGTGCGCTTCCTTTAAAATTACGAACTTAATGGTAACATAAGAGAGCGGCACTTCCCATGTACCACTGCCAGAGGCAAAGGCCCCTGAGTAATTAGTCAAATTATTTCCCTACCCTCCTTACGATCGCCGAGAGTGCAACACGAGTTATAATTTGTCCCCGTGAAACTGTGCACCAGGGAATAAACACGCGCCTCCACCAATTTCTCTACTCGGAATAATTAACGCGCACGAATTCATCGATGCCAATTACGGCGAATTCATGTTACTTTCTATTTCAGTGTTATATCTCTAAGTACAATTAATTCGAGCGACTAACTTTCACCTGTTATAAAGATGAGATTTACTATTTGTTTCAGATCTAGCGGCCGATCAAAAAATTACTTGATGCCCTGAGGATGCGCCGTGATTTTTACAACGGTGGGCTTGCCTGCGCCGTTGTGTGGGTGTCGTCGGGCTGCCTATTCCTGCTCTCATTGTCGTCATCGATCACCGCAGGTATATAATACTAGTAAACGAAACTGGTCTAGGTTGTCGCAATACATCCCTCTTTATTTTATTTCCCCGATTTTTCGTGCCACAGGACTGTTCATAATGATCGTCACCGAATTCTCGAAAAGAACGGCCATTAGCAAACAATGGGCCTCTCCTGCATTTGCTCTCGCATTCGCCCACCCTCCGCACTCTCTCTCTCTCTCTCTCTCCTCCCCACACCCTCCTCCACTGGCGTGCGACCCCAACAGCCAGAACGTACGGTAGAAAAAGGAAAGCAAAGCAATGCAAGCAGGCGAGCGCCGCTCTCCCGAACGGCTCGTGCATCTGCATATAATGCTACGTCGCGGACGTGATTCGATTGCGAAAAAAGCTGCCTTCCCCGACACGGTGATCTCGTCCTCGATTTCATCGGGAGAAGTCTACGATCGTCGTCGCAAATGAGAATTCTCTTTTTTAAAAATTCACTTTTGATCCTCAAGCTAAATGACATCTACCGTAATTTTCTTTGACACTGTCGTCGCTTTAAATAACTCGGGTTATACATTTTTTTTTCTAGCCGAAGATGGAAAAGATTTGGTAATTACGAGGTTTGATACTTCACATGGTGAATGCCAGAGCAGGAAATCCGAGGGATGAATATTACGAGAGGCAGACATGAGAGGGGTTGCGCGTGTCCGAGCGCGTCTAATCAGCGAGTTAATTATTTGACCGGGATTATGCGGCGCAGCGCAGAGCGGCGCAACATGCCGAGAGCGCGAGATACAGTCTCGGATAATTGACGTACTTAACGAGACGTTAATTACGAAGCTAAATTGCTAGGCTACCAGTGAAGAGCTGTGCTTCTGGTAGCAGTCGACTCGCAATATGTTATAGGAGGGATTTCTCTCGAGCCCCTTCGGTAAACATCGGGGACAGTCGAGCAATTTGCAAACGAATCGAATTTCCCCAACGAAAATGCAGCATTGCTTGCTTGCTTGCTTGCTTGCGAGCCTTCCTTTTTTACTCGATTCTTTTCCCGCTGTGCCAGAATATCGTACACCAACGGGGTCTGACTCCGAACATCCTGTTCCACTGAGCTCGTCTGGTCGTTCCGGCCTTTGCCCCGAGTCTTTCCCCTTCGCCAGCCCTTTCCGCATTCGAGCGGCACTCGCCTACTGGTCATTGCGAGCTCGAAACAGAGAGGTGTACCTCCTGAAAATGCGGATGCGGAAGCCAATGCAGCCGACTATGTCCAATTTAATTTCTTACACAATTCTGCCAGCCCCACCAATAGCTATCTCTATCCTGGGTGGACTAGAGTGCTAATGGGCATTAGTCCCAGCAGAAGGAAAAGTTGAACAGCGGGTAATTTCGCGTCGAACACGAAGTGGGAAGTTGGAATGCCGCAATGCCCGGGCACCGATCCTTCTATTTTATGGTATAGGCGACCAAGTGAATGCCAAGACACACACAGCGCAACTAAGAAGTTAGGGAAAGAGCCGAAAGACTCTTGAGTGGGGGAAGGAGCTGGTCAACGAACCGGAAATTCGGGTAATCGGATGCGCCGAAGTTTCACTGGACTTTTAGGAAATCTCTACTAGCAGCAACCGCCGCGAAACCACATGGGCCAAGGCTCTCAAAATAAAAAGTCGATTGACATGCCAGGCATACCTTCTGACCCATCTCATTCTATGTACACTTTCGCTAGAACGTTCACAATCGACCTCTATCAATGATGATCCATTCGCTATTTCAAATAATGCGTACTTACTTATCCAACCGAGGATAAAAATAATGCAACCGGATCTTCGTGCGCGATTACTGGTCTTGGCATCGAATACGAAATTAATTTATTCATGACATTTAACGTTACGGTGATTGCGTGTCGAGTGGTACTATTCGTGATGAATTGAGAAAAATTCTTGGATAACGCGTATACTCGATGAACGGATTTCTTTTCATTTCTCATACTTTCTTCTTCTTCCGCTTAAGGCAGTGCGCGAATAAGAAACGAAGCGTGTGCGTTCGATGTGAGTGAGCCACTCGATGAGCTCGGAGTGGCTTCAGACGTGGCCGTAGCACGTTAGGTAAGGTGTAGTAAGTGTGGCAGTAGGATGCGAGGAACCGTTAGCTCGACTCCGGCTATTTTTATTATTATTATCGTTGCGCTACACTTTAACGGCGCGGTGAGTCGCGCACGAGAAATGAGAGGGCCATCGAAAGCCTATGGAAGTGTCCCTTTGACCCACAAAGAACCCCACCTTTTCTTTTTACCCAAATTTCTAATCGCCTCGGAACTCTTTCTACCTTTTCACTTGGTGAAGATAATCCAAGTCCAATGAACATTGGTCCTACAAGATATTTGACCTGGTCTTTCTATTTCATATTAAGCAGAACCATCGCTGAAAGGATTAGGTCGATGCCCATCTTTCGACGAGCAGAATATATGCCCGGATAGATCTCCTGGCTGCCAGAATGATTTCGAGTGCCAGGCATTTGGCGAACGGTGTTGCAAGACGGCCTGCGGGCGCAGATGTGTCACAGGCGAGCTAACAGGATGCGAGCAATTGGCATTAGCAGCTGTAAGAAGATCGCGTGCACTCGGGGCCCGCGGGCCCCTGCAATTCGTGCCAAAGTGTAACAACAAGACTGGTGAATTCGAGAGGATACAATGTGAACCCCGAGAGAATAGCTGCTGGTGCGTTGATGCGATCGGTCTCGAGGTACCTGGTACCAGAGGATCCTCAAGGGATGTCATCGATTGCGAGAATCCACGGCCTTGTCCGGCGCATAGCTGCCGCATGCTCTGTCCATTGGGTTTTGAGGTCAGTACTAAACAATCCACAGAGATCCTCTCCGTGATTAATGCCAGTCAAGCATTCGAAGAATTTCTCTTGGATTTATTCTTTCGATTTCACACTTTCATCCCATTAACGAGATCATTTGCTGGATACATAGTTAACAATCGAGACCAGGAGAGCGCGCTTCTTCGTGCCTCGATTTCACGCGTGGCCCCCCTCCTTTTCGACGTTGTGTGCTACTTACTGCTCAAGAACTTTTCGTTCTCTTACCAACTTCTTACAAGCTGCACTATTAAATGGAATTGCAGATCGAAAGGAAATCAGGCTGCCCAAAATGCGAATGTCGAGATCCCTGTCTGGGTATCACCTGTCCAGGAGCCAGCCAAACATGCGAGTTGCTCGAAACAACATGCGCTCGTCCGCCCTGCCCACCGATTCCAAGTTGCCGCAAAGCGAAATCTCTCTCGACGATCTGCCCGGCGGGCGAACCGTTACAAATCACCGATTCACCGAGACCGTTCCTCTGCGGCGATTCCCCTGGGAAACCAACCTGCCCACCGATGTACACCTGCTTGGTTGAGCCGAAGCAAGAGTATGGGGTGTGTTGCCCCTCGAGCATACATTTGAAGAGACCAGGCACATGTCCGGTAGAGGAATCGGTGATTTGCAGTAGTAATTCCTGTCAGCACGATCTCGAGTGCCCCAGGCCTCAGAAGTGTTGCAGAAGCGAGAGTTGCGGTGGTGGAGTTTGCACAGATCCACAAGGTTTAAGTGCCTGTCACCGTAACCGGGTACTCGCAGAGATGTTGAGTATATCCGAACGTCAGGGCCGTGGATATGTTCCGCAATGCACGAAAGGTAAGATCAGTAAGATGATGGCAAGGGCGAGCATGTACCGCTATCTTAACTGGTGAGCAGTGGACCGGGCGAAAATATTAATGACACGCTCGTCGCTCTCTTCTATGCTCTTCAGATGGAGGCTACGAACCCAGGCAGTGTTCTCGAAACGGCCTAGTTTGCTGGTGCGTCGATGAGGATGGCAGAAAAATATCTGGGTCAATGGGGCCGGCGAATGGAGTCGATTGCAAATCGATCGGCAAAGGGAGATCGCTACCTACCACGTGTGTCAGTCAACAATGCGCGCAACTCTGTCAGTACGGATTCAAGACCGATTCTTCCGGATGCCCGACTTGCGAGTGCGATAACCCTTGTGAAGGGTAAGTAGTTGCCAGGACATCTCTCTTCCGACGATAAAACGTTTTCCAGCCATCTAAAATTCTCTCCTTCTACAGCTTCCCTTGTCCGCTGGATCAGGAGTGCACGCTAAGGCGAGAAGATGGATGTCCCGACTTTTTCTGCCCAACAAAACCGGAGTGCAAACCGAGAAAGACCTACAAGAGCCCTTGCTCTCATGGTACTCCCTTGATCGACAAAGAAGGAAATGCAGTGACTTGTTCTATTAATGAAACTTGTCTCCATGGTTACAAGTGTACCGTTGTGCAAGATGCTGGCCAATCAGTCTGTTGTTCAGTCAGCCAAAATGTCACCAAATCTCAAACGAGTAAGTTTGCATAACTGACACAGGGTCGAATTATAAATATTTGAATTGTAAACATCCGATATTGCACCGAAAACACTTGGAAACAGCCTCCTGATTAATTAATTTCATCTAATTTCGGCGGTATATTCCATGTTTTTTAATCTTCCCGAGCTTTTCCGGGGCTGAAATTTGGTGGAGAATGTTTTTTTGCATCAAGGAAGAAGTGATATAAATTCCAGAGCCCTAGCTCAAAATTCATTTTTTCGCAAATTTTTCCATATGTACCCCTTCACAAATTTTCGATTTTTCGAAGGTTCTGGGACTTGGACGAATGCTTGATATTTCGATTGTTTGAGTATCAAAACGGATAGAAAACATAAAACCAGTGGCCATAGTGCCGGAATTGTACCGAAAACACATGGACAACCGATCCTGAATAATTGACTTTATTTAATTTTGGCGGTATTTTCCATGTTTTTTAATCTTCCTGACCTTTTCCGGGGCTGGAATTTGGTGGAGAATGTTTTTTTGTATCAAGGAAGAAGTGATATAAATTCCAGAGCCCTAGCTCAAAATTCATTTTTTCGCAAATTTTTCCATATGTACCCCTTCACAAATTTTCGATTTTTCGAAGGTTCTGGGACTTTGACGAACGCTTGATATTTCGATTGTTTGAGTATCAAAACGGATAGAAAACATAAAACCAGTGGCTAAAGTGCCGGAATTGTACCGAAAACACATGGAAAACCAATCCTGAATAATTCATTTTCATCTAATTCTGATGGTTTTTCCCATGTTTTTCATACTTCCCGACATTTTCCGGGGCTGAAATTTGGTGGGGAATGTTTTCTTGCATAAAGAAAGAAGTGATATAAATTTCAGAGCCCCAGCTCAAAATTTATTTTTCACCCCTTAAAATTTGATCGATTTTTCAACATTTTCGAACACTCCCGAACTGTCAGAAATCCCCTCCTCATTAATTTACCCCTATATGATATGTTTGTACTGTACAGTGTGCGAGTACCTGCGGGAGTTCAACGACCGCATGGAAGGCACGCGGGAGGGTATGTCCTTGGCGGTAGCGGCACCCGAATGTGAGAAGGATGGAAGTTACAAGGCTCTTCAGTGCCAGAACGGCAGTTGTTCTTGCGTGAACGAGAAAGGGGTTGTTCTGAAGAACTCAGTGAACCGCACCTCTGACTGCGACGAAATAAAGGATCTACTACGAATATGCGTGTCAGTATCCTGCGACTTGGTCTGTCCTTACGGTTACGCGCTTGATGCTGCTGGATGCGAGCAATGTCGATGTCATGATCCGTGCAAAAATGTGTCTTGTGGCCCTCAAGAAGCATGCACGATGGTAGATGTGAATTGTGGTCCAGGAAAGTATTGCCCACCAGTTCCTGCCTGCTTAGCGATGAAAGCAGGCCAATGCCCGTACTTAGTACCGAGCTCTTCAAGCTGCGAATTGCAGTGCAGTAATGATCAGGAGTGTTCCGGTGGCGACAAATGCTGCTCGACCGGCTGCGGCACGCAATGCATTGCTCCAGTGATGGCGACCGCGTGCCAGCACGCCTGTGCAGTTGCCGAACACGCTGCCAGGGAATCCGGAGAACCCGCCAGGAGGATTTACATTCCACGCTGCGATGTCAATGGGAGTTTCGAGCCTGTGCAGTGTCACAACGGTATTTGCTGGTGCGTTGATGAGGAAGGAAGAGAAGCTGCCGGTACTCGCGTGCTCGAGGGAATAGTACCAAGGTGTAACACTCCACAGAGCTGTCCGGAAATCGATTGCAAGCTCGACTGTCCGGAAGGTTACGAACTCGATCCAGACAGCGGCTGCCCGACATGCTCGTGCCGCGATCCGTGCAAGACTGTCACTTGTCGAGGAGAGAACGAGGCATGCAGAATGGTCGAAGTAGCCTGTAGCGTACCGCCATGTCCCCCCGTACCTGTATGCCTTCCGAAGAAGGATAATCCCTGTCCCAATGGATCACCCCTCTTGGATCAAGATGGGCATCCTGCTACCTGTGGACCTCACGGTCATCATTGTCCTTCGACCCACAAGTGTGAATTATCACCGTTAAACGAATACGCTTTTTGCTGCCCGAAACCACGTGATGTCTGTTTCGAACCACCCCGGAAAGTGCCGTGCAACCCTGGAATAGGATTGAACGAAACGGAGAGGTGGTACTTTGATCCCGAAAGAAATGAATGTAGGAGGAAGAATGAGTGTACTCTTGGACACAATGATTTCTCAAGTCAGTTGGTTTGTGATACAGTATGCCCAGTGCTTTCGCAATGCGAAAGGCTTCGTGAAAAGAATTCGAAGACGTCGCAACGATTGAAGCAACCAACTTTTCTACCGAGGTGTAATCCAGATAGCGGGATGTGGGAGGCTGTCCAGTGTTTGGAGCACGTTGGTGTCTGCTGGTGCGTTAACAGAAAGGGGCAGCCTGTAAAGGGCTCGTTGACAAGAGGGCAGGAACCCAAGTGTAACTTCAGGCAAGCCAGACGGGGTGGCAGGGGACCAGCGGTGCAAGAAATCGACCGTGAAATTCAAGCGTTCATGGAGAGCGCTCTGCTAAACTTAGAGTCTGGCGAGCGGCAAGTGGAAAAGACGTTGGGTACCAGGTGCCAAGCAATGAAGGAGAAGGGTCATGTTCCAGCTCTATGCGACCACCAAGGTAGATTCGAGCCTATGCAATGTGCCGGTGATACCTGCTGGTGTGTCGATGAAGCTGGTAATCAATTGCTTGGCTCTGAACCGTTCCTCAAAGGAACCAACGTATGTTGTGAGTATCGAACCCGTATAACATCCCACACAAACTATACCGTAGCATATTAAATCATGTGCAAATTCGACATTTTACAGTACCAACTCCAGTGGAGGCTGTTGAAGTTACCTTGCGATTCCCCGGTCGTTTTCTTGTCGATGATGAGAAGAAATTCGCAAGAAAGACTGAAAGTTTACTTCGAGATTTAGGCGCCCGCGTAAGAAAGTACGTCGATGTCGAAATCAACCAGGACTCGGCACTGATTAGCTTCGAAATTATCGGTCAGAATAAAGTGGACGTGGCCTTTTATCTGGAGGAGCTCACCAGAATACAGAAGCTTTCGATGCTAGGTTCTTTCGCGGATGCAACCACTTCTCGTTTCACGCACAGATCGAATCCCGTAACGACGCAAAGTAGAATAGTCGCTCTTGAGCAGCGAGAGATACTCACGGAAGTAGAAGCGCCTGTTTACCAAACGGCAACGTTAGTTCTGGCGGCAGGCAGCGCCTTTATAATCAGCAGTCTCCTTATTCTCCTGATGCTCTATCGCAAAAAGGTAAGTAGAATTTTTAACAATACCTCTTTATACAAGTAATTGAAGCCACGTGACTTGACGATCAGAATTATCATTTCTCGCAGATGAAAATGAAGGATCCAACGAAAACGTTATCGATGGACCAGCATTTCCTCGCGTTCAGTCAACAGCCAGTGTACGTGATTTCGGGGGTGGAACAGGATGAGAAGAAGAAGGAAGCTGCTGCTAGCGAAGTGCAGGAAAGTGTACACACGTCCCAAGACGTGGTCGGAGCTTGAACGATTCCCGAAGGCATCGATTGTTCATGCTTCGCGTAGCTATTAGGGAAGCGACGACGTCTACGTATTTCAGTATCATTTCGACGGAATATTTATTCATGATCATAGGATCATAGGATCCGCCGGTCGACCGAATAATTCGCAAGCAGTAAACTCGCCGTTCGTGTGTTGACGCGAGACGCTAATAATACTGGGATATATGGGATGAACGTTAAAGGGATCGTACGCCTCGAGTACACGACACGGCCCGTATTCTACTTGCGACACACTCTCAGCCCGAAAAGGGATTCGGTCGATCGCCGAAGCCGGTAGTACCCCTTTTCAATCTTCTCTCTACTTCATCTCACGACGTGGATGCCAACAATGTCGATGCATCCTGAATATCAGGCAGTTGGGTGAGGACTTTACCGCGTTAATACGCTGCGGGTGTAAATACTAGATTTATACTGCGTTCGTTAATTTATATAGATGAATAAAAATCTGAAAAATTAATTATACTCCCTTATTAGTTCTAGCGCGCAGATCCTCCATTCCCAATATCCCTATATTCTACCTGATAAGTGGTTCCATTATTTCAAAGTGAAATGGGGGCGCAATAACTAATTGAAATCGAGCTTGAAGGTTTAATGAAAAGCACGTGAAGATTATCTTGGTGACAAGCGTATAGTCGAAATAAAATATTCTACCATTTCATCATAACTCTGGGAAGAGGAAAAGGGAATTGGTGATTCGACGCCGAACGCGAAGCTTTCGCGTCGAAGGCAAGTACCAACTGCAAGTAGATAACGCTGGTGGTGAGCAGTCTGTAGTGAAGCGTTCCGCCAATCGAAAAGCTACGCAGTCTATTATGGGTACCGTTGGAAGTGTAAGCTCTGGAGCTTATGCCACATGTTTAACTATTGCTGGTACTAAAGTGAAGAATATGAGTTCTAAAAGCTTCGGAAGCTTAGGTTGCGAGCATTGAGTAAGCATGCAAATGTATGATGAGGCTGAAGGAGACTCCGGCTGAAAACGCAGCCTGAGCTTTCAGTAGCTTTCGGCGGAAATACACGAGGTCTGCCGAGGTGGGAGCCGAGGTGTAGAGAGAGTCGCCCTTTAGACGGAGCGCGAGTGAGCACCAATCGAGCGGTTGAGGTCGGTGGGGCAGTCCAGGGACAGGGACAGGGACTGGGACAGGGACGGGAAAGGGGCTTATCGCGGTTTACGCGGCCGTCCTCGTAATCGCCGAGAGCCGACTGAGAACGGACTCTTTCTCTCGGGAGTGAGCCCGTGTCATCCTGGTGCTCGAGTAACAAGCAGGAGAGCAGCCAGCCGGGCCAAGCGAGAGAAGAAGGAGCTTTAATGGCTCTGATGAGATCGAGAAGACTAGGGCAGGCCTTGGACTCGTGAAGGAGGCGACTCGTACCAAGCAGCATCGCATCTTGGCTGGTCGTCCTGCATCCGCCTGGGTGCTTCCAGACCGAGATCCTGGTGCCGTCGCCGCCGTCGCCGTCGCCGTCGCCGCCCTCCAGCCTTGCCTCCTTTCCGTTTCCGTTTCTGTTATGTGCGAACGCGAGGCCAGTCCAGTGTTTATAACTGCACGGTGCTCGCGGCGACGACGGTGACGAAGGGAAAGGTAAAGGGAAAGGGAGTGCGAGTGCGAGTGGCAGTGCGAGTGGGAGCGGGTGCGGGAGCGGGAGCAAGTGGCGAGAAGAAAGCGAGAAAGCAAGAGAGAAGGTGGGACACGAGCAAGTGCGAGGGCGAGGGCGAGGGCGAGAGGAAGAGCGAGCGAGAAGGAGAGGGAGAAAGAGAGAAGGAAAGGCTGGTCGGACGGGATATTCAAGGCGTTGCGCCACACATTTTTCACGGTGGATCATATTTACCGCGCGATCCTGTGGATTGGAGCGAACAGAATCCGGGGTGCTGGTTGATTCGGTGGCCCAGAAACGATCTTGGCTCGATCTCGGCGCTGTTGGGCTTCCGATCCAAGTGTGCTGGGGGTGAGAGAATCGAGAGAATCGAGAGTAGAGGGCAGACGATAGCCGAGCCGACTCTGGCTAACCTGAGTGCGAAGTTCGGGGTGTCAGCTCGTCGACAGGCGTGACAGGCCGTCGACTGGCTGGTCCGTCCTGTTCACTGTCGTGTCTGGCCACCCTTTCTCGGAAGTGCAGTGCCATCGTCCGTGTTCCGCGATGTTTACGGGAACGATGAAGATTAAGATCTGCGAGGCGGTCGGGCTCAGAGCGACGGACAAGCAGCGCAAGTTCTGGCAGGACGAACCTATCCTTGATCCTTACGTACAGCTCGACGTGGACGAGAACCACCTAAACCGCTCTTCCACCAAGCCCAAGACATCCGACCCCGTGTGGAACGAGTCCTTCACCCACGAGGTCGAGGATGCGGTCAAGCTCGGGCTCACTGTCTTCCACGATGCGGCTCTGCCGCCGGACTACTTCGTCGCCAATTGCAGCATCCCCTTTGAGGAGCTGGTCAGCCGCAATGACAAAACTGCGGACTTTTGGGTTGGTCCCTCATCCCTTCAATTGCATTTTACTCACTGCACTCATTTCTTTCGTTTTCTTCTGTTTCTTCTTGCCTTCCTTTTATTCTTACTGCCCTACGTCCTATCCAAATCGCCGCGTGTCATTGGCCTTCACCACTGCCGAATGTTTGCCGCGTGTCTCTGACGTTCCAGTCCGAGCACGCAATGCAACAACAGCTTGCGAGCTGTCTGCTTATGTATCTGTCTCTGTTATGACACTTTATGACAGTTCAAGGTACTTGATAAGATTGTCTCATTAGAGGCCAGAACGTGGCGGGCATCGCGATGATTTGCTCGCCAGTTGCAATGAGTCAATTGAGAACGACGAGTTGTCTTGCTTGAGAAGATGTTCCAAATTTATCGAACCTGCGATTTTGCGATGCGCTTTTACGGGGTCCTAGTCGTTCAACCGAATCGATGTATAAAAGCCGCCGAGAGCCAGCCTGTGCACTCTGTAACATGTTGCATTGATTTTTTCCCTTGAATGTGTTGCTTTGTTGTGAGAATACGGGCTTTTGCGTAAAATGAAGTTCCTTGATTTATTTGTGATTTATCAGTGTGTTATGTGGAATATTATTTCTTCGTTCATTCTTCCATCGCGGTTCACCATATTTATTTAGTTCTTCGTGATACCTAATTTTTAAAGTCGTGTCGAACTTCTGTACTGCTATATTTTTGTTTGTGCTCCGAAATACACGCCGAGATTCTACACTAAATTTCTTTCCACTGTCAACCCTTCCCAAAATGAAATTTGTTCTAGGTCGATCTTGAGCCTCAGGGAAGACTGAGAGTCAGGATAGATCTTAAGTGGGACGAACATGGTGAGGAGACAATACTGTGCTTAGCTGTGATCTAGATTTTGGGCCCATTGATACTAATGGTACGTTAACACATAGGGTGTAGTGCGAGCGAAGATGGAGATAGCATCGGACGGAGGAGTGGTAGTAGCCTCATCACCGGCAAAGAACCACGAACGGAATTCAGGGAACACCAGGGTTTTAAATGGAGGAGGGGTGCTATGCGGCGGAAAGTGCATCAAGTGAATGGTCATAAGTTCATGGCAACCTTCCTGAGGCAACCAACATTTTGTTCTCACTGCCGTGATTTTATATGGTATGCTAAAATGCTTAGACAAATTTTACTATACTCTTAAGATTTATGCAGGAATACTTTTGGCTCGAACAAGCTGTCCCATTAACCGCTGCATTTTCTTTCAATGGGATGTGTGTTTGCATGCCTGGTTGAGCAAACAATAAAGGCGCTGAACAAAAAATAACTGAGAAATATTTCATATAGCGATATTTTAATATAGAATTAGTATTTATTTTCAGTCTGCATGCGTGGGTTCTTAATGTTTTTTGGGGTTCATCCCACTAACAGCGGGAAGGTAATGGGATATACGTATGAGTTTGGAAGTGTATGTTTGGCTGGGTGATGTTGATTCAACGATGCATAGATAACAATTGGACCGTCTATGTTATCTGATACAATCACAAATGGGTTGCATGCTTTGGGTTTCAGTGATGTACACTCACATATATAGATCAAAATGTCAGGGAATCTTTCAGATTAAGATCTTAGGAAATCATAAGACGATAATCCATGCTCCCAGAAGAAATACATATGTGTTTTATGCGGGTTTTTGAGGACATGATGTGATGTTTTTTGTCTGTTGTATTTCAGGGGCTTCGGCAAGCAGGGCTATCAGTGTCAAGGTGAGAAGACACATACACATTATTAACAGATATTACAATTCTGTACATGCTTGCTGTTTCCTGTCAACATTTTTTTCATTTAGATGTGTGTATGTGTACTTGGTTTTTTATTCTGTATAACAAATTAGGGTGGATTCTCTTAGGATAATTATGACTTATGTTTATTAATACCCATCTTTACATTATTAACCTTTGGTTCTGCCCATGACCCGATACTTGATATCATGCTTCTTTTAACAACGCAACAGAGAAATTTGGTGCTGATAGTTTGTCAATATTATTGACCCACTCCTGGTTACATTCCACCTTATATAAAACACGGGAGCAACTGGGAAGCATTTGGCTGCATGTATTTGTACATCAATGGATATGTAATTGGGGGAGCTTGATAATTCCGTTCGATTACATCGATAAACTTCATATTTTCAAGCGTTAATATTTTAGCGTATACCATCGCCGCGGCGGGATTCGATCTCAACGTTCACTGGGTTATTTATGCTTTGGATTTCAAGTAATTTGAATGCGTCTAATCACGCATGCAACCCGCTTTGGTTGTGCTATATTGGATGTTACTCAATTCATGTATGATGAATCTAAGACTTTTTCTCTGTGTTTTAGTGTGTACGTGCGTGGTTCACAAAAGGTGTCACAAATTGGTCATCACAAAATGTCCGGGAATGAGACAAGAGGTAAACAATATAGCTCGCCATTGTTTAACGCTATAGGAGATATCGTGTACTCCACATTATTTTGACCACTTCTGTTTATTCACTTGGTACATGGTAATGATTGTTGCAGTCATCACACGATACAGAAAGTCCGCGCTTCAGCATAGACATGCCGCACAGATTTGATGTTCACACGTATAAAAAGTTTACGTTTTGTGATCACTGTGGTTCACTGTTATATGGCTTCGTTCGACAGGGAGTACAATGTGAAGGTACAGAATAGTCACTAAATATCATTTACATTTGCTAATTGCGGCGTCTCCGAAACTTATACTTGTTAAATTGCAGCTTGCAATATAAACGTTCACAAAAGGTGTCAGAAAAATGTGGCGAATAATTGCGGGGTTGATACAAAAGCTATGGCCGAGATTTTGAAAGCAATGAAGATATCAGCGGACAAACAGATAAAGACTCCAAAGATCAACTACAGCACCACAATTTGCCACTCCGGCCACACACCACCAACTGTAACCGTCACAGATACTATATCGACGGACAATGTACAACCAGTACAGAGGAAATTTGGAATAGAAGATTTTAATTTTATCAAGGTGCTTGGTAAAGGCAGTTTCGGAAAAGTGATGTTAGTCGAACGGAAAACTAATCCCGATGAAGTATATGCCGTGAAGATCCTACGGAAGAATGTCATTATACAAGACGATGATGTTGACTGCACGATGACCGAGAAGCGAATACTGACCCTGGCCGCAAAGCACCCTTTTCTTACTGCTATTCATAGCTGCTTTCAAACGCCCGACCGTCTATTCTTTGTTATGGAATATGTGAATGGAGGTACATATATTGAGTCCAAGTTGGATGATGTTCGCTTCGCCAGTATTGTAACACTTTAAAGATATTTCTTTCTTTTTTAAGGTGACCTAATGTTCCACATTCAAAAGGCACGTAAATTCGACGAGGCACGAGCAAGATTCTACGCTGCGGAAGTTACTCTCGCACTGCAATTTCTCCATAAACATGATGTTATCTACCGAGATCTCAAATTGGACAATATTTTGCTCGACCATGAAGGTCACTGTAAATTGGCTGATTTTGGAATGTGTAAAGAAGGAATTATCGAGGGCAAAACTACAACGGCAACATTCTGCGGGACTCCCGATTACATCGCGCCTGAAATTTTACAAGAAATGCAATACGGTGCGAGCGTCGATTGGTGGGCGCTCGGTGTTTTGATGTATGAAATGATGGCTGGACAACCACCATTCGAAGCTGAGAACGAGGATGATCTTTTCGAGTCGATTTTAAAAGAAGATGTATTATACCCGATCTGGATGTCCGAGGAGGCTGTAGCTATACTTAAAGGTTTTATGACGAAGAATCCTGCAAAGCGACTGGGATGTGTCGTTGCTAATGGTGGTGAAAATGCGATAAAGGGTCAGCCATTTTTTCAAGATATAGATTGGGATGCCCTCGAGGCACGTAAAGTAATCCCACCAATCAAACCAAAAATTGTACGTTTCTATTCTTGAAGATATAGCTTGTGTATATGTATAAGTAAGAAATAACTGATGTTTACTTTGCGAATTTAGAAAAACAAGAAGGATGCAATGAACTTCGATGCGGAATTCACAAAGGAAGAACCAGTACTAACGCCAGAAGACACCGACAAAGTGAGCTATATAAATCAAGAGGAGTTCCAAGGCTTCTCATTCGTGAATAAGGATTTCAATCCTGCTAGGTTTGGAACACAGTAAACGGTATCAATTGGTGTATGAGAAAATACCGATGTTAGTATCATCCTAATGCTTCTTGCTTAGTAAATTGGCAAGTGTGCCAATGTGCAGAGCTGAAAATCGGGGTTTGAAGCTGCTCGAGGTCTTCTTTGTCTTTTATCTCTTTTGGAGATGATGTGGCGCGAGCGTTTGAACTGCGCAAACGCTACTCCGATGCCTCTCTAACCCGAACATTACCTAGCTCTATGCAGATATCGGTAACAAATATGCATATACCAAATTGGCTTGGTACAGGGGCTCATTTCAAATTCAATATTGTGACAATTGGAAGAGTTGCGATATCTCATTTAATTTGACAAAAACGTTGAAGTTAGCTTTGTCAAGAGAAAATACTACGACGAAATCAAAATACGGCAGTCCTCCGGAAAGGGCATGTCTCGGAACGTAAGCACTTCTTAATGATGCAGGCACAGAGGAATGAGAAGGAATAGGATGATCATTTTTTGACGATATAACAGCGAAGATCGCTGGGCGATCGTTTTTCGTTGAAGTGATATTGGAAGAAACGTCTATAATATTGTTAGAATGTTATATGCACATAGACTTTGGTATTAGAGGAAAATGTAACCGGCTCAAGTGATAATCATTTCTGGCCGATTCTTTGATAATGTTCCGTTTCTTCTAGAATAGCTTTTGAAGGTGGCCCTCGATGCACGGTGTTTTATACGAATGAAAAATTGCACAGTCCTGAATCTGAAACTTGAAGAATGGCATTTCGGTTCACGTTCTTCTTTTAAATCCTATCTTACGATTTTTATTTGAATTTGTTACGCCTCAAGCTCGTAGCTCTTATTGTGCATTTTTCAGTACTTGCAATCGACATTGTTTTACAGACTTTATTCGTTGTTTTGTTATGATAGTAAAACGAAAGCGCGAAGTACCACAAGATCAAATCACTCCGATATTACTTAAAAAGTAAGTCGAGTTTAGGTCTTAGCGTAGTGTCGATTCACTAGTGATCAAGACTGAATGTAAGCTGGGCTTAAGTTTTAAGTAACACCAGCAGGCGCAATTATAAATGTCGAGTCAGTGTAAACTACTGTGCATAGCATACATCACCGTAGGTAACCGAGAAGTTGATCTCCTGTTCGAGCGAGTTCGACGTTTTCGAACGGTCTAAACTTTTCGTCGAGCTTTACCCAGAGGAGCATCTCGCAGCGCTTCTCCGATAGAAGTTAAATTAACCATGCTCGCGTGGTGAAGATCGAGCAGGATACGATCTGACCAGGTGGTCATGGACCTTGGTACATAAGTAGAATTTTAAGTGGTGATAGACGCGACGGTGAGCACTGGTGGCCCCGTCTAAGGTATATAAAGATATGTACGTATCTGTATTACGTATAAACTTAATTTATTTTAAGATATGCCTAATGCTGTTGAAAGTTCCGACTTCTAATTCATGGAGCTCAAGGTGGGGGTGAAGAAAGTGAGCCAATTTCTCGGTACACCCTGAGCTGCTATGTAAAGTTGAATATTCAACAATATGTACTGTACGGACGCGTATACCGCTCGATGGATATGTCCGGAAACAAATTGCCGGCAAGTGAATTACCATGGAAAGGTTCACTTAGCGACCGTTATGCACATTTCACCGTCTTCGTTGTCTCTATTTAGGTGTCTTTAAAGCTTGAGGCGTTATTGAGCGTACTTAAACTTAGCAAAGTTGAAACCTCCTTAGCATTAAGCGATTATAGTCAAATCACAATCGTGTCAGGAGAACGTTCCTTGTACAATGCCCAATGACTTGAAAGTTCGTCATTGGGTGAACTTGTTACTAAACGTTTTCCTACCATCGAATTTGATTTTGACTATCGTGGCTGGCGAGGATAATGTATCCAAAGGTAGAGAAGTAAGCCTTTAGAAACTTAAGAAATCATTCGAACAAAGTAAGCGCAGGAAACAAAATACTCGAATGTGGGCAAACGGCATCGAAGCCCAGTGGCGAGTTTGCACCAAAGATTTACCACAGATTTTCCATAGAGCTTTGCAAGAATGGTGTGATTGCTTCACACTCAGTCCTACTTTGACCTGGTCTTTGGTGTAAATTTGAGTCGACATAAATAGTTGAAGACAAAAAAATATAGCAGTAATAGTAAGGATATAGCGTACATTCTAGTGATAATATTAGCAATGGTAAATGAAGTCGGGAAGTGGTTATGGCGAAGTCGTGCTCTAGTGCAACACAAAATATCTTACGCATTTGTTCATCATGAGGTACGGGGTGGCAAGCATTCAGCCCCAGATTGCTGCCACGTGGCTCATCGATGTAGCAAAGCGAGTAAGTTGGTGTCGTGATCGTTGTCGTGTCGTACATTTGTATGTCCTCCGTAGATTTTAAGTCCGTCTAAGAGTAATCATTGAATCGAGCAGCCCGTTCCTACAAGACAGATTGACTCTTTGTGCTTGGAGCCTGTGCAGGACACACAGCACAAGATTCGCACTGTTGGAAGTTCGGGTTGTGAACTAGCAAAACACAATGTTCCAAGCCACGACACCCGTCGAGCACTTGTCGCACGACCTTAGAAATTATAATGTACGAGATGAATGTCCCTCCAGTACACGGGGAATTCTTACGTAAGATATAATCTGATTGACTCGATGATGTGCGCTCAATAGGTACACGAGTCATGACGGTCATTGATACGTAGATGTAGATGATCGTGTCTTTTTACAGCTTTTGCTTGCACAGCAATAATTATTGACCACTCACTATAGTGTTCTAATAGAGTATTAGCATTATGCTGATACCTTTCTCCGTGTTCTGAAGAGGAGGTATCGCATTCTAGTCATCCAAAAAGTACCGTTTCATGCCACACGTAGACCTTTATGCGGGTAGAGAAAAATCTTGCAATATTATGAGGAAGGGTCGAGTGAAATCGAATGAGGGGGAGGATGCGATACTTCGATTTTCATCTACGTACACGCACTTATAATTAAATCTAGTCAGAAGGATCGAGATTGCGGTCTGGCTCGATCTATCGAGTTGCGAGGGATAAGTGAGACTCATGCGAAATGGTATAGTCCGGCCTACGCTTAAACAAGATGGTTTCGTGCGTTATTTCGAGGAGAAAAAAATTATCGCTATACAGTGTACCTATTGTTACGTGTAGTACTACAATGTACTGTATGAGAATTACCTATATCCCGTGTGAGGAGATAGGCATGAACTTATGGATGAAGTTTATCATCGCTGGAGATAATAAGGCGACTCTCCTTTGATCTTCGCCCGGTGCGAATTATCTAGTAACGTGAATGCACCGTGTGCCGTTTTAAATTAGCAATCCGTACTACCAGCAATTGATTTAGTTGTACATTCGTTCTTGCTGACTACAGGAGCAGCGGGTATATAACGATTATAAGAGGCTCCCTCGAATCACGAATAGAATGTAACGTTTGCCGTCCTGAACACATCGATACGACGAGCGGATTATTCGATCACCGAAGAGTCTATTTCGGTTTTTGCGGCCATGTGCGAAATATATTGTAAATTTATTCATTTTCACAGTTATAAAATGGTGCTTGACTCGCGTCCAGATGATCTTGTTACCGAAATGCAATGAATTGTAATCCGTCGAAGACATATGTGGAGGACAAGCTACTTATGGCAAATTCGCTTTATCGATAGTACTTAATTTTGATCTGAAGCTAAGGGTCTCCCGTTCTCTCAAAGGAATGCTCGACAAATATTCCGCTATCTGTACTATAATTCCGACCATCGTGTCAGCAAGAACGAAACCATCATTTTAGTCTTATCTCTATTTGTTTAGTGTCTTGTTCAGCTAGGTGTTCTATTGTTTCTCAGTATTTAGGTACTACCGAGGAAGTATCGTTGAAAACGAGCATGCCACATACAAATGATCTTTTTAGTTCGCGCACAAGTATTCTCAATATCGCATTGCGGCTTAGCCGCGACCATATTCAGATATACCTGTACCTTTAGGACGATAGTCTCGTAGCGACAGATGATAGTATATTTTTTTAGTTTCTCTTAAGCGCATCCACACTTTTACGATTTTTTACCCATCTTTTTTCGTCGCTGTTTTTTCGATATTTCGCTACTGGACGGTGCTAGTCTTATCTGCCTGATAGGCGAACCCTCTCCGGACAATTTTTACTTCTTTATATACTTTACACGTTTTGACGTTCGTACATGTTTAAGCTTCTCTAATGGTTGTGCTTTAAAACAACAGCTGGCTCTCGGTATCGCGCCACGTTAATACTTTTATTGTTACGAAAAGAGATAACTGAAGCATTATTTATCGATTGTTAGACGTTTATGAAAGATTAACGATGCGCACTCTACTCTACTGTACATTCGATGGATATCGATGGTCCATAAAACCCTTTAGTTTTCCTCTTCTAGTATTCCCCTCGGTTCGAACTTCTTCTCCATTGGATTCGGATCGCCTGCTCTCGGAAGAGAACTATCGTCTACGAATTCGCGTGACGAAGTAACCATCCCGCTTATATTATCAAGAAAAGAAAAAAAACCCAGCTAGTTAGAGAAACGACTAAGAGAAACCAGTTGATGAAATATGTTTAATAAAGTTTATGGTAGCGCACTAGAGGAAGATTTTGGACGATAGTACTCTTATTGAACGACCCGATAATCCCCATCATCCACGATCCGTGAGATTTTTGTAATCGCTAGTCAAACCGTGTCGATAGGCTGTTAGTGAACGTTATAAATTCTAAGTAAACACCTATGCATACATGGCTTTCGTATGCTTTTCCCTAGTAAACCAGGGCGAGAACTCTTCCAGATTACTTGGAGAGACTAACACTGGTCATAGAGATAGTATACCGGTGTATACAGCAGGTGAATTCGCTGGATCGACGGTGCATGCAAAAATGCAGGCAAGGATTTTTGATGTTGGGATATGTCAGTCGATATGTACGCAAAATACCATATAAGGCGATCACGCCAACGACGAGCGGAGGAGAGAATTAATATTGTTGCAATATAGAATTTAAGTAGGTTCATACGTAATTATCGTTGGTGGTACCTTTTCTTTCTAGCGTATACAGATTATTTCTAAGGGCCGCGCGAAAAAGATAATCGAGGATAACTAGGCGTACCCTCGCATCCTTTGCGTTCTTTCAGACCTACGTTAAAATCCGTCACTCTTCCTTCATTTCAACGATCTTGGTTTACTTGTGTTGAAAAAGTGCGGGCTTTAATGGTGGAATTGCATTATCTTTTTTTACCAAAGAAGGGACCAACATCGCTGAAACCGAATGAATATCGGAGGATTTTACCCTGGGCCTGAGAACCAAGGGTGATCTATATCGCGTTTAATGCCAATGCACATAGAGACACACACTCAAAGACACATACACACGTGTTGAGCAAAATAATCTAAAGATGCTTCGATCGTCGTTGTCTTCTAACGCGATCTCATCATTCGGCTGCTGCTGTATTTGGTATGCTAAGCGATCATATCTGTCGATATTACGGTATCGCATGGCACATACTTTCTATCATTGTAAAAGTCTCGCGAAAGCGCTTGCGATGTCGAATGAAAGTGGAAGTTGTATAGGACAAAGGGAGGAAAGTAATTATCATAAAGTCTGTACACGTTCATAATATACTTCCACCCCCAGAGTGCACGTACCTCAAACACACACACACACACACACACATCTGTACGTAATACTTTAGAATATTTATGTGGAGAAAAGCGCCGATGAAAAGGGAAAAAGGGAGATAGCGAGATGGATGGATTATTTGTGTCTAGATATTACTCAACACTGTTTTACGTATGTAATCGGATCACGAGATATCGAAACCCTTAGTTTAATTGTTCTAAGTGGTAGAGAATGAACGAGCCCGGGAATCTCGAGAAGGCTCTTTCCCACTTTCTATATTTTACCTTCCGACGAGAAGTAGTAGCCGTCTGTGAGGTCAAAGATTTGAGTGGAGGAAGAGAGACGGGAACTGAGAGGATACTGTGTTATAAAGAACGAACGAGAAAGGGAGGCTGCATACGCGTTTCTTATATTCCCTCTTCGCTTATTTCACTAGTGTGTGTCAATATCATAATTATTGTCGTTATTCCATTGAGTATTTTGAATTAAGGTACGCACTCCTTTATCACGAAAACCAGCTTCCTTTAGTACTTTTAACTAGCCTCTCTGATTCTCGTCTTGCACGTACACGAATCTCGGTTGGTCGATCTACACTTTGACAGTGACCGCGAGAGTATACTTATAATCAAAAGAATCGGTAAAAAAAAAAGAAGAAGAAAAGAGCGGGGTGGAAAAAAAAAGCAAACTACACTGGGAGTATTCCTCCCGAATAGTTTTTGCCTTGCGAGATTCTACTGCATTGTTAATTCTGCCGATTCTACCTGACGTTTTCACTCAAGTCTACCGTCGTACATTTTACCCGGCAACAAAAGCGCGTGTGTAATGTAATGTCAAAGATGCGCAACACAGAGCAGACAGCTCTGAAGCTCGAGAATCTAATTTATAATTGTGATAGAGAAGTGCGCGGGCAGACAGGACCAAAGGGATCTTGTGCATTTGTAGGGAGAAAAGAATTTCGCCCTTCGATCGTCAGGCAAAGAATTAAAGTACAACGTCCAACACCCGATGGTTATTTAAAGATTATCAAGGGGTTCAAGCGGCTCTGCCCGCGCGCTACACAAACTGTATTAGCAAAGCGTTACAAATGAGGCATTATTTATTTCTCGACTGTATTTATATACATCGTTAATCGTAGTGGATCGTAATAGATTACTATCGAGTGTTATTATTATATCTGGTGCTGAATCTCGCCAGCGCCCCTTGTTCTTCCCGGTGCTCGAGCTATTCGACTTGGCGCTTCTACTTAGGTCTTAATGGTAATACATTCCCGATTAACCGAGCACTTCTTGTACAACTAAGCTTGAGGGATTAGGATTTCATGTGCAAAAATTCTGTCGCTAATTGGCTCAAGAAGTAGCGAGAATCCGAATTGTATTATCATCATGATCAGTCCTACCAGCAGCACACTTGAGCACCGATAGAATCGACACGAGGAGGCTCGCGGGAATTATACTGTGGCTATGATTCGTTGCATATGTAAATTATTTAGCGTACACATGATTGTGAATGTATTCTACTTACGTTTGCACGGAAGATAGTATTCAGCCTTGATTTCATTCGAAGCATTCCTGGTGAAACAGACGGACACTGTAACATCATCCACACACTTTACGCGAAGCCCCTGCTTTACTTTTCGTTGCTCTATCCCTGGGAAAGAAGTTTGCTATCTAGCCAGCATTTAAATGGTATTGTCGAAATAAAAGCCAAGACAAATTGCGCCAAATTGCGAAGCGAATATCGACACGCGCCGCTTTTAGCTTTCCGATCTCGAATGTCTGTTGATTACATGTTAAGGGGGCGTTTCGAGCCACATGCGGGAGAAGCAGAATTGCTAGCGCAATTTCGTGCAAATGCGTCGAAATACATTATCAGTCTTGGGAGAGCGGCAAACGTCGTCGTCGTCGTCGTCGTCGTCGTCGTCGAGTCTTTCCTTTTCGCGAGAATGCGGGGCTACGATATTGTTGTATTCACGCTTTCGGTGTACTCTGCTAAGAACGATCGGCGTGTCCTATTACGAGGCTAGTGTACACACAACTCTTTGCACTCAAAGATCCTTCTTCTCTCAGCGGCTGGGAACTGCAATCGCTTCCTTTAGTGTCGAAGCATGTTGTACAAATGGATACTACCGAGTACCTCTTGAGTTGTTGTTAATCGGATCGATGTGGACAGATATATATATATAGTATATATATATATACAAACATACATACATACATATACATATATCTTATTGAAAAATAAACACGATTTTCTGAAAAGTCGATTGGCTACTTATTACCAAACACCATACACCAATCGCGCCATCGATCTCTACGAGTGCAAGGAGTTCGAATTGTACCTTCGCGGCTGTCTATCTCTAGTTTTCCGCCACCGAAGCCTTTCCTACTTTTGTAAGTGTGCAGTACCTGTCTATTACTTTAAGTGCGAGGCTTCAATCATTGGCGGATAACCTTGGGGAGAATTGGGCTGCCCGCAATTGCCAAATATGTAATAACATAAGAAGCAACATTCTTCCTCGCGCGCGTTTCTCTGCAGGTGCCAAACGAAAGAACCGATAATATCGCGACTACCTTGTAATCTATTGTACAACCGAACCCTGGCGTACACAGAGCTCTATTAGAATGAGGAAGTATAAAATTCCGATTGGGAATAGGATTGCTATTGTACATCTAATTAGGCGCGATGAACTTAACACGTACTTCCTAGCAGGACGCAGGATAAATTCAGCCTCGGTTTCACCTCACCGTTCTTCCGTGCTGTTTTATTATCGCGGTCACCATTGGTTTTATTCAGTGTACAGCAGGAGTGTCGTGTGTATATCTGACAGCGATTGTCCGCAGGTCTTGCCGCCGTTCAATCCACATTGAACCGCCATATAGGTATCAATTGATCTCACACCTTATGCTAATGACCATCAGCTACCAGTCGATAGTGCACGCCGGGAATATGTCAATGAGGACTGAAGGCACCGCTCGCAAACACACGAACAATCGCTGACGGGAGCGAATACTGTTATTTGTCTGATTATTGTGTAAAAGGTCACAAATAAAAGTATATATATTAAATCGAGTGTTTCCTTCCTTTGAACTTGTTATATGCTTTTATGTTAACTCGTGATTTCTATGATATGTTTAATCCCATGAAATGACAAGGAACTCACTCCGTTACTTGCAATATTAAAGCTTCGCTTTCTTTTATTGTATATCCTTATACATAGCCCGAGTATGTCAATAATCTATATGTATATATATATATATATATTTATATTTATATTCATATTTATATATTTATATAGTGTATGTATATTCTCGTTACCTGTAGGCGTGACTCTCCTTCCGTGTTCTCTTTGTACGTGTGTCCTGTGTGCCATATTCAACCCCCCGTAACAAACTTCTCGGGGTCGCACTGTATCCAACGTGTGTAGTGTTTCGTGTTTGTATTTCTGTCCCATGTCTGTGTGCCTTTTTTTTCTATACATAACTTATATACAAGGTGTGGTGTGTGTTCTCGCATTTTTAAATATTTCAATAACATTGTCAACCAATAATTTAATTTGCTTAAGCTACACGTACGAAGGATACACGAAGTGCTTCCTTCTGCTTTCTCTGACGCAATGCCGTTCTCGCTTTATCAATTAAGTACGCGCACCAGAGCTCCACGCTGCAGCTGCACAATCTCATTCGCTCTCTTTCTCTCCTTCGCTCTCACCACTAGCATACAAGTCCCCACTCTCGCGCACACTCACCCAAATTCACGCCACGCATTGCTCTTTCACTCCTTCCTCTCCGCATTTAACTTTTTTTACGATTTTTCTTCCATTTCTTAATAATACGAACAGTAGCGAGCATTATCATGCATATCCATATTCATTATTAACATGAAGTCTCACTCGTTAAACAGCTCTCGAAGATAAAGGACACCTAAAGCGGATCACAGTCTGTCTCTGCACGCATTTCAGCCGAACCACTGACAATTAAAAATCAAAATAACGATCACGATTACAGTGTGCACTAACGATTTGTCCGTTTCATCATAGTCCATTTTCGTTCATCTTAGAAAAAAAAAATCGTGAATATTCATACGATCGGTGCTTGATTACGCTCGTTCTGAAGACCCTTACTCTTACTTATACAATACATAGTGTTTCTGGAAAATGGCAGTATTCAGTGGTATGGCAGTGATTGGAAAGTAAATGGGGCCGAAGTGAATGGGTTCATTGGCCTGGTAAAAATTCACCACCACCTTATTACCTGGCCAATAATTACGCTAACATAGAAAATGTGTAATTTCGTTAAAGAGATCTTAATACATCTTAATACATTTATGAGAAGTAAGTGTTAAAATGAGCGTAATCAAGAATCACTGCACCAGGAATTCGAGTTACCACGGCAAAATTTTGGTCCAAACAAACCCAGAACTACTGAGCATCTGTATTCCTTACGACAATGAAATCTCAATAAATGTGTATAGTGGAATAGTCCGACAATCCGATATCATGTCTGCACTTCACAACACCTCGTAATGAGTGGAAGTAAAACATCTACCAAGCTTTTATATACGCAGAAGCCGGATTCCACCACCCTTTAAGTAATAAAGAAATGTTTTGGACGCAATTTTGTGGCATTTTCGATCGATGCGATCGCGTCTGAATAAACGGATTGTTCTTTCCGCTTAGTGCTTAGATGTGTACATGATTCTTTTTCTTTTGCTTTTATATTTAATGACGATTGTAACATTACAAGGAAAGCGACGATAGCGCAAAGAGATTGTCTAGTAAAAGAAATCGAATTGTTTTTCTTTTTGTATCTTTTCATTAAGACATTTGTTACTTTGAAGAATTTTTGATATTATTATACAATTTCTTAAAGTCTGTAAGTATTGATAGTGCGAGTTATTCTGGTCCTACTGATAGTAATTTACCAAAGTTCTCGGATAGTACTCGAAACGCTACCGCCAGAAGTATTACAGTATTTTTAAAACACGGATAAAAGTGAGCCGGTAAGAATTCAAGATCGAATAGAAAGGTTTTTAAATAAACCATATTGGAGATTGATCAATCACACTGCAAGGAACGATATTAATTGTTATGCCGAAATTGTAATATATCGATTAACAGTAAAGTCCATAAGTCGGTATAATGTGCCCTGCAAAACTCTGTAGAAAATGTGACAGTCCCTCGTAAAAAAGACAAGGCTATTACGGGCAAAATGGAAATAGAAAAATCTCCGACAGCTTCCCGGCGTTAAAATCTTAAGTGGCAGTTATTATATGTTTGTCGGTCCATTAGCTAGTCTATCCTCCGCGGTGATATCTATGTCCCGAAACCTCTCGAGATCTAAGCTAATCGAATAAATACTGGAAGAAAAAAGTATTCCTAGGCTAGTGCCGTCAGAACGACGATACATCGTCGCCTCGTCGCTTAGATAGGCCTCGCCAATAAAGCATTAATAACTAACAATACGCTTTCGCCACAATCTGATCACGCACGCCCCTCTCTGCAAGTTCTCTCGCATCTATTTCGAGATGATCGAGATAAATTGCTCCTTAATTATTACAGAAGATCTTTGGATACTTTATACTCGATGCACGAAGAAAAAGTACGCCAGAGTGGCACAACCTGGATGTCTGCGGAGCGAACGTATCAGATTGGGGAAAAGAGTCAAATCGAATGAGTTATCTATTTCCTTAACTAGCTTGTGATTGTATCACTGGAGCACCTCTGTGTAACATCGAACCGGGTCGGGATTTTCGACCACCTCCAGGACCCGGTAAATTTGGCGGTGGCTGTGGAATCTGCTGTTGTTGAGCTATTTGTGCGGCAATTGTTGAATCTCTTTTCGGTATCTCCGGTGGTGATTGGAGCACGTCCATATATTCACGAATTAAATTCGCTATTTGGTGAGCCTGTAGCGAAAGATCACAGAACAAAGTGAACCAATTTCTTCATCCGAACTCCTGATCAAATTTCGTGAAGAAGATAAATACCTGCGACGTAGTAAGGATCACTTTGCTTTGCTTCTTATCCGTGCCGGTGATGATCATCAAGCAACTAACTGCAGGACTGTAACTGAGAATGCTGCTATACTCATAGGTACAAAGAGCGTTCCTGGAACGGTGCTCCAACAGGTGTAAACCCTGCTGATCGACAGCCAACCACAGAACCCTTGGCCAGTTTGATGTAAAGGATTGCATGACATCAAAGATCGTGGCTCTATGTAGAGGCCACGATTGAATTAAGTTTAAGAATGCTTTCTTTGCCTCTGGAGGTGTCATGCCGCGAAGGGACTGATGGTGCTGAAGAACTCCCTCTACGCATAAGCTTGGAACTAGTCTCGGAGGGAGGCAATGACTCGATATTGTGCGATAATCATGATCAGTTACTGTGTCTATGCAATCACCGAGTTCCAATTGAGCTTGCAAAGCTGTCAACATCATCTGCGGATAACAAATTTCTATTGTTAGCAGAAATACTGACACTGGGAATACGTACGCACAAAGAAAACAAAGAAAGATTTATTTACGGCTTCTTTCTCGGTAATAGGGAACCTATCCGCCCGCAAATCATGTAAAACTTGATGATACAATAACTCCTTTTCCACCGGATCGTCAAGATTCATATACTGGTCGAGGAACAAGTGTTTCTTAAATAGGAAGAGATGGTGTGCGTGTTTTCTTTGTGGCTGGTTTTGCTGAGAAGCATTGGCAGTCCTATAACGTTCCCATTTGGACATTACATCAGCGATTTTTTCCTCGGGTATCAGTGCACGTTCTGTTGGCCCTAATACCTCATAAATCGCGTAGCCTGTAACGTAATGTGTTAATTGGATCGAACTAGCAGATTTATTAAAAGACCATGTATATTTTTAAATACCCATTGCAGTTTGATCGAGTCCGATTTTAGCCTTTATGATTTCCATGACATCACTGGCAGTTGCCGAGGGGTGGAATTCAACTGCATGATACTGACCATCCATAAAATGGAATCTTGCATAAATAGGTCTACGATTGATCGTGCACATAATTTCCTCCCTACTCGGTGGCCATTGGCGCCTTCTCGTGCCCTGTGTTTTACAAAGGCACTTTTCCGCAAATCTGGCGTATTTCCCTTCCTCGGTCACGTAATCACTTGCACACCGCCTCAAATGTGCAATGAGATATTTACGAATTACTTTCTGCGGTGGCAAGATTACGGAACATGCTAGAGAAAGTAAGGCCCAGTGCCTGAGATTCACTCTACTATTGGGATCAGGGTGATCCGTGGTTTGCTTAATTAGTTGAAGGTACAATTCGCCTAATAGGTTTTCCTTTCTTATGCAACGTTCCATCACGGTCTGTATGAGGTTGACATGTTCGTCTTCAACTCTACGAACTGTGTCACCATTTTGCCCTAGCCCAGCGTAAGTTAAAATTAGCTGGAAAACACTAAGGGACATCTGTTCGTCTGGATCAGGCAGTTTCGAAAGACTCTGAGGTATTGCTTGTCTACTGAAAGCCCAGTAAGCGTACGGGAATCCTTTATATGTTTCTCCGTGATCAGTCGCGTTACCATGTTCCTGTCTAAGTTTCTCTATTCTGTGCTTGGACAACCTTCTGAGGGTATTTCGTAGAAAGCCACCACCTGAATCTTGTGGCTTTCGGAGTATCTCCGCATCGACGAGGGCACGTCGACAATTCACTAAATTGTGATACAGCCTAATTCGATCTTCGTTGGTAATACCCTTTAGTTTCTTAGTAGGAACCTCGTTTTCCGTGATCCAGCCAGCGAGTGCTGGACAATAACTAACGATTAAACTACCAATTTCATTCTTCTGCGTGGTTTCGAACACGAAACACTTGTGCGAGCTATCAGGATTATGACGCAGAAGGGAGAGCGTAATAAATGAATCACTTGGGTCTAGCATGATGCTCTCAACATCCTGATAACGATACTCGGATAGAACGAATTTATCATCTGGTTTAATGAGCATCAAACCATCGCAATTAATGCCTAAGATCAACTGATTTCCATATGACCAATAGCCCCGATAAGTCACATTGAACATTGTCGTGCCATAAAGAGGATATTGCATGACACAAGACAAATACAGTACTTTTGCTGCTAGTTCCTTTCGTCCAGCACCATATTGTCGATGAGCTTGTGCTATTATTGGCACCCACACATCGTCACCCCGAGCACGACTTATTCGATAAGGCAAAAAGCTATCAACTTCGCTATAATAATCGAGGCGATCATTGTCCTTAGGGTCTCCCAAGGATACTTGTGCTTGTAAACCAGCTAGCTGTAACGCTACTTTTTCCGATACTGGGAAGTCATCGCACTAAAAAATCGCAGTGTTATAAAAAAGAGAGCTATTTTGTACGTGCACAACAAGCGATCGATTATTTACCTTCACTACATTGTAAACGGCTTGGGCGTACAACATATTGACCTCAACAGGGTCCTGAGATATTTCTCGAGTGTTGCGGAATAGTCTTCGCTTAAAGACAAATCGATTATCGCCACTACCCAAAGTAGCGTTATTACCGCGACGTAGAGTAGAGAATGTTGACTGGGCTGTATTTAATTTACATTGTTTCCTATTCGAAATAGTGTCGTGAAAAGTATGTAATATGCGATAAGGCATGGATGAGTGGGTGTTGAGGACTTACATTTCCCATGCGGCGATGACATCGTAGAGATAATCGTGAGCCCGAACGTGTTCCTCACCGTCGGGTCGACTTTGGTAAATGGCCCATCCTTCGAGAGAACGGAGACCTAACTTTTCGCCCAGTTTAGCAACTGCATCAGCGGCAGTATCAGTAGGATGCACATCGATTGCTTTCGTTCTTCCATCCAAGAAGAAGAATCGGCAAACTATAGTGCCGAGGCGCCTCATCGCTGCTATTTCTACAGTGGATGGTGGATGCTGCCTGCATGAAACTTTCGTATTCTTGCAATTATCCACGCACCATTGAACGTACTGCCTTAACTTCCCTTCGAGAGCCAAATTCTTTTTGAGGAAAGAAACGAAATACTTGTAGAGCAATTTGCTCGGTTGGAAAGCTACGATTGCCAGACACAGTAATAGCCAGACGCGTTCTGCCCATTCGGGATTCGGATTGTTTGTGGCTTGCCGCATGCATTGAACGAATATCTCATCGCGTAACTCTTCACGTTCAATACCGTAACCAATTATACTTTGAATGGTTGCTATTTCCTGGTCCAACTTCATTTCACCCCGCGTATATTTACAAAGATCCTATAAATAATGACAAAAGTTAGTGTATCGCTTTCTAATTATACCTCGCAACTTTATGTCATCGAGTACTCACCCTAAAGACTGAGCATGCCACGTTCACGTTGTCCGGATCGTACATATGAATATGCGAGTTTGGAATGCTGGATCCTTTGTAGTAGGTGACCATCTCGTACTTTGGTATAAACTCCACACTCTTGCCCCGCGACTTTCTCGTGAGGGTCGCCATTATCGTACCTTCAGGGGAGCGTTCGTGGCTGTTAAAGTAATTTTGGGCAAACTCCACAATGTCATGGTAGGTAACTTCGTTGTCGGGTTCCTTCTTGTCCTCTAATTCTTGAAGCTTACGCTCCACTCGACATTTTCGTCTTTGCTCTCGTTCCACAGGAGGCTGTTGTGATTGTGGTACCTGCTGTTGTTGATCGTAACCATTCTGTTGCTGTTGTGGCGTATTGTTGTGATGATGATGATTCATATGCGCATGGTGGTGGCTGCTAGAATTACGCGATTCCGGTCTTGAAGGCGGGCTGCCAACAACAGGCTCCTTGATGATCTTACTGGTGGGGACTGGAGGAGGTGATCCGCAAGTGTCACCGTTTACCATCTGACCCCCGGAACCATTGATGATAATTGGGCTAGATGGCCCATTCTCTTCACGCGGCAATACAGATTCGTATATCGGCTCCCCATTATCCGTACTGGAGTCTCCATTCATCGTTACTGGTGGCACAGGTGGAGGTGGTGGCGGTGGCGGCTCCGTAGGCTCGGGCAGACTTGGTTGACCAAGTTTTCCAGTTGTAGGACAAGGTATTCGTTGTTGCTGTGCGGTTTGTTGTGGTTGCTGTTGCGGTTGTTGCGGTGATTGCATCAGCGATAGCTGAGGCGATACTGGCGCTTCTTGGCCGTTTGGAGTGACCTGTCTAGATTCGGTCTTTGCATTTAATTCCAGCTCTTGCTGTATCACAGTCTCAAGCTCTACATCAAGGTCTTCTACCAACTCGTCCATCTGCTCACCAATCTCCTCGATTATCTGATTGCTTTTGGTTGATTGTACATCCGACAAGAAAGAGAAAAGATTGTCCAAATCAACTGATTGTAAATCTGACGCGGCCATTTTTGAATTCATTTGCTCAGCCATTTGAGATAGAGCAGCAATTTCTTCTTGAGCTTTCCTGTAACACCAAATTGTTGTTTCTAGAGCCCCGAAACCGGCACTTAATATCGAGGCCTATCCTGTCAAGCGCGACAGGAGGCAAAAACGAGAATACCGAATGGCCTATGATGCTGTTAGAAAGCGGTTATTTCTGTGACTATCGATCATGCGAAAGGGCATTCTCATTCGTCATTCGTCAATATATACGAACTTACCCAGCTTCCATTCCAACTATACCGTCGTATTGCGTGCTACAAGACACATAAAAATAGGAAGACTGTTAACGCAGAGACGGAGCGACACATCGTGCAATCTCTATCACTAATCCCGGATAAACGGACCGCAGAACTATAGCCTCTAAATTCACGACGAAGGAAGAACATATGAGAATGCTTTCATTTACCTTTGACTCTCCTCCAAGGCCTTCTTGTCCTCCATCAGTCTCCTTTCTTCCTCGAGTCTCTCCCTCTTCCTCATTTCCTCATCGACGCGCCTCATTTCCCGCAACGCGGCAGCCACCTCTCTCGCGAAAACGCCTCGCAAATGACTCTGAATCACTATGGCTGCTCGCCGCTTTCTGATGAACATTATCCTCAGCTTCCAGCCACGATAGGCATGTTGTACCTTGAGTGCCGCATCTCTAACACGCTTGTACTCTATTCAAGGGAGAGTACGTTCGTTAAATGACGCCTACCTGGCATATCTACCAATAATTAAAGGCAGAACGATCACTCACCCCGGCGATCAACATATCCCCGCCAAATCTTCTGTATAACGATGGCATTGCTCGTAACCATTTGATTCCTCGAATCCTCCAAGGGTTCGTGCACGTAACTTCTAAGAAAGACTTTGGTGCGACCAATCTGCCATTCTGTATCTGGTACATCTTGGCTACTAATCAATCGTTTAACAGCATCCTTCTCATCGGGTGTTCGCGATAAACGGGATTTGTCAAGACAACGATAGCGTGTAATAAAATCATGAAAGCTCATGTGAATGGGGAAGCCCTCTTTGCGAATACGAATGATATCGAGCATGCCCAGGTACTTCAATTGGTCGAGGACTAATTTCTCGTCATAATGGTTCGCCAATTTCTCCATGTTCGGTTTGATGCATCGTGCATACCAGGGAGTGGTCGCTTGGAGGACATCCACAAGAGCTTGAAGCTGATGTCTAAAAGAGTCGCAAAGGGTGGGCTTTCCTTTGGAAGTACCACGAGACATAGTGGTCGTGCTTCCACTAGCTCGAGCGACAGTGCACCCCAAAAGATCTTGGTAAACCGTAATTTCCTGCACGAATTCATTGGTGCTCCTCGACATGAAATCGAAAAAGACATCTTGCTGAACATCGCGATTCTTGTCAACGAAACCCTCGACCGCGTAGGTTACGCAACCAGCATAGTGCTTGACGCCAAACTCCTTCTCCCATTTACGTCGATCATCACCCTTCACGTAGCACGGATGGCTCTCGAATTCCGCGTGCAAATTAGTTAGGTAAGCCAAGTCGGAGCCTTTTGGCATATGGCACTGCTCGGTCAGTAATTTAAGAACACATCGCGGAGGTTTCTCGATTAATTCCAGGCACATGGTGTTGTCGGTAAAGGTGATATGGGAGTATTGGATCTCCTCTTGCCGGTACTGAAATTCAAAACGTCAGGGTTGCATTCATTAACTGCACCGCCCTTGCTACGACAACAACATCAATTGACCGGTACTAGAATACGGTAGAAACTTACGAGTTCTTGTTCCAGTGCAAAGACGTAATGATTGAAGAACTTGTGGAGCTTCTCGTTGGTGTAATTGATGCAGAGCTGCTCAAAACTATTGACGGTGAAGTTCTCAAAGCCAAAGATATCGAGGACGCCAAGAAACCTGGAGCTGTCTTGGCCAGGATTCGTGCAGTTGTTGATATGATTGATAAGCCAGGCAAATGCCCTCGAGTATAGAGCTTTCGCCATTGCATGTCTGTTCTCCTTGGCTTCTTGAACCTTCAACGGGATTTCTGTAATGTTGCCTCGGACGTTGATCTGCCGTATCAACACCACTTTCGTTAGGTCCTCGACCTGCAGGCCTAAGAGGGGTGCCACAGTTGCTACGATCTCAAGATCTTCCCTCGTCAACTCGCATCTTTCCCCGTCGACGTCGGCGAAGTTCAAGTTACCCAGCCATAGGATCGCCGAGAGAACTCTGAAGATACCTTCGCACATCTCTGGCGCAACCTGATGTCAACGAGAGTATCATATCAGACTTGACTCGAGTAACACTCGAGCTTTTAGTTTTTATTACCTGCAAATCTATTTACCTGCAAGACATTGAAGGCAAGTCGTAAAGCATCCAGTTTCTTTGAATCGGAAATGCCGTCGATCTTCACACAGCCTGATTGATTCAAATACTTGTAATGACTGGCTGGTTGTAGTTTGTACTGTTCGGCAAATTCTTTCTCCCTGGTGCCTGCTTCGACCAATTGATAAAACACATGGTAATTCCTTTCCTCGGGACTTTGGAAGGTGATACGACTTTGCTCGAGCAAGTAGTCCTGGATGATGCAGCCCTTAATCATCCACTTGTTGTCGAAGCACACTTGCATGAACTTGCCGAAGCGCGAGCTGTTGTCGTTCCGCACTGTCTTCGCGTTACCTGGTTTCATCGGGAACCAATGCAAAAATACCACTTTATTGGATTTCTCGAGTACCGAGTCGAACCGATGGAAAAGTGTCGCGCGCTGCCCTTAAAACCTTCCTTCACCCCCTCTTTGACGACCCAGTTTTCTCCCCCCGTTTCCGCTTGCAATGCCTGACTTACTTGTCCGAGGCGTTCACTGCGAACCATCAATCTTTTCAACACAAATGTTTTAATCTTAGACATCACAAAAATAACATTGGCTTTTCTTCCATTCTGTCTGCCATTTGATTTTTATATACATTTATTTTATGTAGATAAATCAAAAGAGTATATTAGCATTGGAAACTTATGGGAATTATTAACTAATTATTGACAAAGGGTCAGCGCCACTAATTAGTGTTTGAACGGTTGCATGAAACTGGACGTTCGACAAAGTTTTTCCACATGCATCCTGCGGTACTTTGCAAGCAGAACATTTACAGAGAGGGGGTGAACCCAATTTACCTGCGGTCAGAGGCCGGTAAATTGGAGGGTAACCTAATTATAGGGTAATTGCATATTAACGATCGCGGCAAATTACCGAAAGCTTCGAGGATGGTATTCGCCTCTAAAATTTGTTGCTCCACCCAAGTGTCGACGTTGCTGGTAACTGAGCATAGATATTGCAAGATGAATTTCGTTGTTTCAGTCTTTCCAGCTCCGCTCTCGCCGGATATCACGCAGGATTGATTGCCTTCGGTGTCCTGCAGTGACTTGTAAGCTGCCTCCGCCAGCGCGAAGACGTGTGGCTCCAGGGCACCCATCTTTTGTCCATGATATCGATTCACGTATTCCTAAAGAATGCCAGAAGAGCGAATGTCTCGCGTCAGACACAACATTGACCTTTAATGAACTTATCCTCGCCGTTCATTAAACTATATGTTAATATCAGTCATTGATCCAACTAAGAATCCTTCATATTGTTATTATTTTCGTCATAATACCAAGAGATTCCGAATTACAGTAACAATTAATGAAGCGAGAACACGAAGACGAATAGAATTAGATGGGGCAGACGAATTAGGGGCAGCAAGGAGGCCAGCAGCCGGTTGGTTCCGGTAACTCGATTAATTGGAAACACCGCCCGATAGGAGCATTCGACAGATATCTCCCGTATCCCCCTTTCCCTACCCAATTCCCTTGGGATATCCTCGCGTCACGGAGGATGGCCAACTGGGAGCTGTTCTATTTCCCTGTAGTTCGGTTAACTAAGCGCTACCGTCCTTTAAAGGGCTCGCAATACGATCCGCTAATAGAGAGAATTCCGTAGATCAAAGCAACCGATCATTAGACACAGATAGTTCAGATGACACACTTGATTAATTCATTTACTGTACAAACATACTGTTGAAAAGAATTTTCTAGTCAGCCTTTGAAAATACTTCCGTGTACATTCTTTGTTACTCTAACACTCGCTCGCATTTATCTTCCGAGAGAATTCCAAGAGAGACAAAGAGGATACGCGAGATTCTTTGAAGGCTTTGAGAGTGTTTGAGCCTCGACTAATTGTAATGAAATGTTTTCGTCGAGCGCGAGAACAGTAGTAGAAAGGGAGCCTAGAAAATGGAACACATTTGCATGAAGTACGCACAGAAGACTAGCTCATCCACTAACTTAGCAAGACATCGTAGTCACATATCGTTTGATTCAATCGTCTGCCAACTAAAATTCACTTCAGTGTAAATTAATTCTATAAAAGAACATTTATCTTCTTTCAATTAAAAATTGCAGAGTTCCCTGAATGAAAAGAGCAGTTTCCGCAAGTCTAGTGTGTGTAAAAATACAAGGGAATGCGACCGCAGGAACACGAAGCCATTGTGTATTTTATTCTAATGAATGAGTGGCAGGTTGGAGACTTTTGGGAAATGGTACATGTTGGTTCAGGCTAGTTTGAACTCTTCGCATACACATGCATTATGCAGGCTGTGCTGCTGCTGGCCGAGCACGACGCGCTTTCCAGCGCGCGTCTGCAGTTGAGCGATGCAAGTAGTGCAACCCAGTTTCTAGTCAGACACACATATCCCCTTGTAAATGGATGCATAGGAGTGGCGCGCAATTGCGAGTACCCTCGCCGAGCGAGAGAGTGAGAGAAAGAGCACTAATCCATTAATCCTTGGATCGTGAAAATTCATCGAAATGCTTGATGCATCTCGTTCGGACGAGACGAGAGTGTACCACCACGCGCAACAGTACTCTCGTTTCCTGGAATGGTAGGCTGCTGGAGCCGCAAAAGCATTACCGGCAAGCAGCTTCGGCTTAGAGGCCGCTTCCACTTGCTATCTTCTAACGATCCTATCTCGATTGGAGTGCTGCCAGAATCGCGTAGTTTTTCGCGCGGCTACGTAAAGTCCACATGCAAATCGTCTCACTCACGAGTACTTCTTATTCCTTTTTTTCCCCTGTCCTTTCCCTTCCTAAGTTCTGCCAGACAACTCGTGCTCGAGAGCGCAATCGGTACAGAGCACCCACATTTTATCTCCCTCGAATAATGATAACGGAAGTTCATTCATCATACTCTCAGCTTGCCAGTACTATAGCAAGCATTATACATATACATATGTATACTAGAATAGTAGAGGAAAAGAACGTTCTTATCAAACACACGTTTCAAGGGAATGGATCATCTATGTTTACACGGGTGTGGAAGATAAACTGAATGACTAGAAAAAAATAGACAAACCGATAAAAATAACTCGAGTTGCATTCTTCATGCAAGCCAGCTGTTTCTCAGCCGGTTGATTGTAGAAGTATCTTATCTGTTCCCTTCGAATTGTATCCGGTGGAAGTACTGCTTTCAAATATATGCTTGGTCATTCCATGGACCATTATCTCCGAGTATTCTTATATAAAAACTGACTAAATAGATTCGTACTCGAACATATAGAAAATTCGTAGGGTTGAAAAAAAAAAAATCGAGGGTGATAGAACGTAAGTCGTCGAGGATTGAGATCTCAGCGTTCACTTTCGCAGCTTTGCAATTGAAGTGCGGGATCATTGGCACGCTTGGTCGATTAGTGGCCGTGGGATATGAACACGACGTCAGAGGCGGCGGCATCGCCAGCTGTAGCAGCAACTGGCTGCAACCCCTTTCGCGCGAGCGCGAATGCGAGGATCTGCACTGACACGAGAGGAGAAATACGATGACGAGAGAACAGCACGCAAGTTGCAAAAGAGGGGTGGTTTGAGCCTGGATAATTTACTTTCGACCCATTTCTTTACTGGGTCATTTGACGCTTATTAAGTTCTTAGGATTATCATCATCCCAGTAAGAGCGACCGATTAAACCCAACCGATAGTCTTGAATCACTGCTTTTCAATGCTTGGTTGACCTCACTTTTTACTGACAATCACAGGTTGGTGACCTCCGAGGTGTCATTTCAGGTCGAAAGAAAACTTCGCAGTCGAGATTGACGGTCCGAGACCTTTTGCCCCTTTTGTCCGTTCGCGTCGCCTTGATGACAATTGCTCTAGAAGCGTGTGTATGCCCGCGCTCTCCCTTATAGCGAGAATGCTAAGGAAGAGGGAGAGGAAATTCTGAATGACAAACCCCCGATGAAAAAAAGGTATAGGCAAGCAGGGAGGAGCTTGGCTGGCTGAAAACGGCTAAGCAGGAAGTCCCCCTTTCAAAGTGAATTCCTTCGCGGTACCGCGCAACTTTATACAAAATAAAGCACACTTGTGTACTTAATAATAGAATACGAACAATAATCATTTAACAGTGGTAATTATTACAATGTTTCTAGGCTCGAGACAATAGGGAAACCGTATCTTTCTTAGTGCGTTAAAAGGGAAGATAGGAGGAAAAAAAGTGAGTTCTAGTAAAGTGAGAAGAAAGGGCTGGTTTCCAGGAAGTGATAATAAAGAGAGAGAAGGTCCGAAGGAAATTGAGTGGAGAGCCTGAGAAGACTGAGTCGGCCCATTTGTACGACGAGTAAGCAAACCTGATTAATAATGACACTGGCGTTGGTCCACTAACCTGAATGATCGTCTTTGACAAAGTTTCCGCGCTTGATTACTTCGGAGCCCTCCGGCTCGATCAACCGGCACAGCAACAGCAGCCAGCGCATTGGTGTGCCGGTTGGTGCTCTGAGTGTTATGAAATGCTGAAGGGCGAGATAAAAACGGTGAAGCTTGGATCGTTATTCCCATGTGCATAAACCAACGAGAAAACTTGGGGGATATCGAGATGCTCTAGTTTTTCCGTTTGGCGTAAAATAAAAAAAAAAAAGAGAGCCTTTTGAATCTCGAGCTTCGGTCGTTCAACCCGAAACCAGAATTGTATGCCTGTGAGAATCGTTCTCGCCTGTTTGCTTTCGATTGAACTCAGCCACGCGCACTTTCCGATGATACACTTTTGCTGTAATGATCGTAGAACGATCAGGATTTATCATACACTTTGGAAATCTAATTTCTGAATCAATGTGGGATTCATAGAATTGAATAAATTATTCTGCCTTTAACTATCAAGAAGACAGAATTAAAGGTGTTACCGGGTTCGAGGTACCCCATAGGAAATTAGATCGGCTATGTGCCAATGACAGATTCATCAGGAGAGTGTCGCATTGGGGTGGCCGATTAACCAGTATGGACACCCTCGACGATGGGAGAGCCGATATTCGATTATTGGAAAATTATCCTTACATACCCGGGAAACGCTGTGTGCTCGACTAACAACCTAGCTACCTTCGATCAGATCTCTACGAGGAATTACGTTCCGTTTGATTGGCCTGTCATCCGTTACGATTACCAGAACGGTTGCCAAAACATTCATGAATCAAGCTAGATTTATAAGACTCGAGAATATCATGTAAAACGATCAGATTTTTAAATGTATCGATTCAGTATCAATATCAAGTAGCAAATTCGCGCACGTTCCATATTAACTCGGCCCGATTTCACCAGTGGATTCTGCTACCTTTGGAATCCGTAACTGGATACGTGCGATTTCGGGAGGACAAACACATCCGTAGACCTGCCAGCCTGTTTCAATCAGTGTCAGGGGCAAAAGGAAGGGCGAGGGGTAGAACACGAGTGGTAGAAATAAGCCCAAGGCCTTTACATTACACACCCTAGTTTGCGATTCCCTTTTTTTCCCGTAAGGTTTTAATGGCTTCTATTATCAGTGAGAGAGAAGAGTCAGTCACCGAGTTTGAAGTATCCTTAACAAGTAGACAATCGCTGCAAGGATGACTCGAATTCGTCGAAAAGTAAAAGTAGACTTTCGACCAAGTTTCCAAGGGTTTTTTTTTAAAAGTCTTGTATGAACGAGTGAAGCATGTAGATTTGTAAGTTGAAGTGGCATGGAAAGAACGAGAGTAAAGGACGAAAAGCTTCGAAGCCTCCAGGGCAACCACGGCGAGTCTCCGAATCCGATGTGCGCTCCAGCCCGATCAATAACGCGGGGCGTGCACCACGGCACGCCGCCCGCCCTTTTCCTTCTTGCTTGCCAGGGGTCCTTCGCTTGGTACCCTGGCCTGACCTTCATCACCATATTCCAACCCTTTTCATATCCAACTGTCGCCTGCCAATTTTTAACACTCGTTCTAATCCCAAGAATTACTGTTCTATTCGCTGAACAATACGTTCTACTCAAACCTTACAATCCACAGGAATTATCAAAGGATTGATTGATAATCCGAACAAATTGCGAGGGTCGAATTATGGATAAGTTCGAGATTTTCTGGGAAAAAGTATTTCATCTTCATGGAATCTGGGAAGAGTGGAAATCGACTTGGTGCAACGCGTCTGCTAGGACCAACGCCCAGCACTCTAGGAGATCTACGCTTGGTGTCACACTTATATCGAAAGAATACTGTTTCGATTAGAAATGAAAAGTGTCACGTACACCTGGAGTATGTAATATTTATTGACAGGATATAATCTATCAATATGTGTAGGATAATATACATTGAATGACTATCAGTGATGATAAAATATATTGAAACCAGCAACGAATAATTGAATCTATTCACTGATCAGTCATCTTATTGGAAAAGTAGAACGTGTATGTTACTAATGGTAGATCAGTAAAGCGTTAAATATTTGTGGTTAGATGATAATGGTTGGGTTCGAGGAAAGAGAGTGCTGTCACTGGGCCGATATATTTACGATCTAAAGTTGCCGCATGCACGATCCCGAAATAAGTTCTCTGGAGTCTCTGCCCTCCGAAACCAGCCGAGAGAGCTATATAGCACGATAGACATAGAGTGCCGTGTGTTAACATCGCCGATCACTTAAGTACTCTAGTATAGACGACTATATATAATGTGTGTGTGTGTGTGTGTGTGTGTGTATGCGTGTGCGAGTGTATGTCGCCAGGAATAGAGACTAAAGCTTAGCGAAGCACAAGCAGCAGGCTAGAGAGAAAAAAAGTGCACCGTTCTCTCGATATTTCGAGAGAGAGAGAGTGTGTGTGTGTGTGCCACTCTCTGCCGTCCGATAAAGCGATAGCCGACAATTTGCAGGGTATAACACCCTCTCTTTCTCTCTTTCTCTCTCTCTCTCTCTCTCTCTCTCTCTCTCTCTCTCGAAGCATACCGCAAAATTGCATCAACGAATTTTCCTACTAAATTCATGAGTCACGGTGGACTGATAATGCAGCCTTACTAAAGTGGTTTGCAGGATACCTGGGGAAAACATCGATCTACCTCATCTCTGAAAGCACTAACTTTTCGAGGGTAACTATCATCCCTCATTAGCACTCAAATCCCCTATCGAAAATGGATCTGACTTTAAGGTACAAGGGGGGGGAAAAAAAAAAGAAAAGATTAATGAGTTTGGTCAACTGGGAGTTCCTAGGTTCGTAGCATCAGTGGTGACCCAGAAAAGCGGCCAAGAGATATCGTGGCGAAAGGACGTCGTGGCTTCCGTTTCCTGTTTTCGGGACCAAGACTTACCGATGTGATAATGACATTCTAAAACAACGCGCATTTTACTCCCTCGCAGAGTTAGTAGAATAGAATTCATTTCTATGCAGTGGAATCTGCTTTTATCATGAAATCTATGATGAAAGTCAAGATTATGGTAGCATGAAAAATAGATAGGATCAAGGTCTGTTTGATGGAAGCGACACACGTGTTTGTCGAGTACGCGGTTTTCCTTTTGGCCAAGCCAGCATTGTCCCGGATATTTGCTATTCCGTCGTTGTGCTTCCGGTTTACGCGTGCCGCAGGAAATTCACAAGCAGTTTTCATACGCGCTGCTACAACACAACAATTATTCAAATCGAACAACGATACTCTATCGCTGATATTGTGTTTCAATTCTATTCGAGGTGAATAACCTTGCCAGAGCCAATTATGTATATCCGATTCGATAAAAGAACCTTGTTTCTTGGCTGGCATATAATTGTACGCTTGACTAGCGCAGTGTTCAAGATAATATCATAATGAGTGCGTTTACTTACGTTCGTGTAGAAGTCCACTTCTTTGTAAGGGTTGACAGCCACCAGTATGGATCCAGTGTACGTCTAACACGATGGAAAAGCTATGGTTAAGGAAAATTCAGGCAGCTATTATATGGTTCAACTGGCAGTCGACGGTGTTCGACAAGGGGAGAAATCCTCCCCCTTTTTTTTCAGTCTCTCCTGTACACGGATTAACCACCGTCAAGGTGATGAGAGAGATGAAACTATGTCGATGCCCTGAACGTTTGCCACCTCGGGGGGGGAAAAAAAAAAAGGCCCGCCGTTTCGGTGGCATTATTCTCCCTGCTCTTCATTCCACTCTCTCGACAAGCCTCCTCCCCCTAGTCGCATGATAATGTGACGCGCAATACCAATGGGGGTTGGGACGTTCTGCCAGCCTTCCCTCTCCAACTATCATACTGCTGATGGTGCAACGACGCGAGAACAGCCATACAACAGCCCGATAATATTTCTTGAAAGCCATCCGCGTGAAAATCTTTCTTTCTTCAGTGACTACCCTTCTTGCAATTTTACTGTGAGAATAATGGCAGACTAGAGAAAAAAGAATTCCTATTGACAGGTACATTGGCAAATCTTCCAATTAATAATTACAAATAGTAATTGATCCGAGTATCAATTTAAACTAGTTCATAGTTAATAGGAAATTGGAGATGTTAAGTTGTTAGTCGAAGATTCATACTGAAACTAGTATGCACTATAGCGCAATATAGCAGGGAAATCTCGCGAGAGCAGTGTTGGATTCCCGTTTGCATAATCATCGAGAGATGACATCGTTTCGTCTCAATAGAGTGCGCGTGTTTCGCTTTAAGGGGGCTTCCACCACTGACGTCAGTGCGAAGGGCTGGTCGAAGGGATGACTCACGACTGAATGCCAGTAAAGGGGATAATATAGCTATGACTGTACCCTTCTGTAACATTTCAGCCAGTAGGAGCAAGCGACTTAACAATGAAAGCCAATGTAATTGAACTTGGGGTAACGAAGCAACAATAAAACAAGTTGGCTACAATAAAAAGTTGAAAACGTTTCGACAGCCGTTGAAATTTGGTATGCTTGTATTTGTAAAACAACTGCTTACGAGCAGTCCAGACTTTTGGATGGATTTTTGTCGTGGTTCTCTGAAGGACTGTGTTGGGATCGATGGAAGTCTGGAGTTGTTGGCTGTTGGCAGTCGAGCAGCCGAGACTTTTATGTCGATAATTGAGGCCTGCCTTTGAGAAAGGAGCCTCCAACCGATATGGCCGTTCTCCTTGACCTTAGACATTTCATTCCTATTGTCCTGCACCTGCCTGTCCACAAAGGATCTCTTTCGTCGACATTGCCAGGGGGTAAGTCTGACCACCGATAACGACTTCTCGTTACATCAATAGAATGTTCACTTTCAAAAAGTCTACGTTCAAACTACATTAAACTAAAAATCGATCTCCCATTATTCCATCATTCACCGGATATTAATTCAAAATAGTTTTGAAAAAAAGTTCCTGGCATTTCCGAGTTGAAATAGTACTCGGTTGGTTGAAGGAGGAGCAAGTACGAGTGGTTGATAGACTGGGGAGATGCGCCGAAACTAAGTTTAGCTCTTGCTCGACAGAGGAAATGTCCCTTTCCTCCAATAATCGAGGAGCCAAGGTTTACTGGGTGCTCTAGGAAGTTCGCCGCATCCAAGAAGTCCTTTTCCATCTCTATCTATTCCCGTTCTAGCAACCGGAAAACTGGGAACTTCTATATCTGCGGTCTACAGGAAGCTCTTACGAAGAGCCGCGTGCTTCCTCCCATTGTCCTTGGTGATATTAATCTACTCGTCGGTCCCGATATCGGTCGATTCGACTAGACGACTGAGAAAAAACATCTCTCTACAACCCTGAATGCTTCAATGATGAAATCAGTCACTTTACGCTTTATAAAATGACCCAACATATTACATAAAAACATATACCATATTATAATACAAACTACCAAGAGAAACATTAACAAATTAAATATAGGAACACATAGACTTTGACTTAGAAAATCGAGTATGTTACTAGCTTCCTTGCAATGGCCTAATTCATCTGGGGCATCGACGGCTTTTGCACACACAGGATAGGGTTCTCGAGACTCGTTGCATATCCGGCCCTCCAAGCCTATTCTGCCTTTTCGTCTCTGTCCCACTCGCAAGCTAAAAGGTGGCCCCTCCCCCCCCCCCCCCCCTCGACCCCGGCCTCCTCGACGAAAGCAATTGAAGCCGGCTAAGAGCGCTTTGCTAGCGAGAGGTTAATGAGAGCAAGCTACCCTTACCCTACCAACAGTCCCTCTGCCCTCGTAGCGCACCCATAGATCCGACACGAATACACCAGAAAAAAAAAAAAAACACACTGGCTATCTCATATTACCGATATCTCCAATGAACATCACATGAAACTAATGATACTCGTCTACAATGTTCACGTTCTAAACTGGTCATGGAAGAGGTGGGTCAATAATGAAAGGGTCACGCGCTATTCTCATTGTAGGTTGGTATATCAAAGTTTTATAGTACTAGCCAATCTTACGATTAAGGTAAATACCGGTTCGTGAAGCCTGTTATCGATAGGACCGATGTTCAAGTACACTTAGAGCACGTTTGAACGGACTACGGGTACTAGAACGAGAACGAACGGATTCATTTCACCAGCCAACCATTATCCACCACCTCTTCAACGCACGCCGCCGCCGCCGCCGCCCTTTTTGTTCGACCGGCTCAATTTCGGGATATCGGATTAACCCTCGGATCGACAACAACCCTGATAATTAAAGGCGAATAATATGTAACTGGTAAATTAAACTCAGGGAGAAATAGTTATGCTTGTGGAAATAATTCATTCTCGTCTGGGTTAATTAGTTGGATAGTCGTCTCTTGGGTACAATAGTGTGGCGTTGCGGTTAATTTCGTGAGGAAATTGAAAGTTTCGAGGCTCTCGACTTGTATTGGAAGTAACAAGTCGTCTTGGAAGGCGTATGCTCGTGCTGAAGACACCGATGGCATACAAATGAGATACATATTCAATCGCTGCCGGCAAGTAACACTCCGCGTACACGGTGTGTAAACCGTGCGCACGTCTGATGGCTTTTATAATGCTCAAGGAAATCTGGTTCCTTTTACATCATGGCGCGTGTGTCTCTACACTTCCGTTTCTAGTCGTGTCGATTGGTTTTTGGTACTCATTGAAACACAAGGAAATTCTGAACAACCAACACATTGATATTGAAATTGCTTTAGAATCTCACTCGAATGAGATACGATTGCTGTGTGGGAACCTCATTAAGATCTAAGCCACACGACCTTGCTCGAACTCGTGCAAGAGTGTATAGTGGGAATGACAGAAGGGTTAAAACGAACTGGTAAATGCTCGATTTCTCGATTACATCATCTGACAAAAACGTAGCTAGCTCGACCTTAGTAACACGTGTCCTACAATTCAGCGGGAAAAAGTAGCCTCTGGCGATCTCATGCACCGATTACAGCGCGTTCTTTCCTAATCGACAGCATTTCTATCAATTTTCTTGATCAGAACCAGTGAGAAACATTCGGTATTATCGTTGCTCTCAAAGAATTTCTTATAGTTCATTCAACCAATCAATTTAATAGCAACGTTCTCGAAGCACAGACGAAGTAATCTGATTCAATAAGAGGCGAGTTCATTATCGATGTGAAGTATCCCGATATCCTGGCGATCCGAGCAAGTGTTCATGAATAAAAGATATTACAAGGAGCCAGGGCATTGGCCGCATCTCTCTGGCCGATTTCATAGTGGTTCGACTGGTTTTTAGTGGAAAAGAGGCAGGATTTCCCGAGTCAAACTAATAAAGACTTGGTTAAAGAGTGAAGAATTGTGCTTTTGAAGTACAATATTTTCGTGGGCGACTTTAGACAGTTTAGAAGAGTATCTTCCCACGCGCATCGCATGAAGCTCTACCACTTTGATACGCGACGGACGTCGTCGTGACATACGAGGAAGTGTCCACTAACGAGTGCATTGACGACGACCTCAATCGTCGTCGGTAAGCGAACGCATCAAACGCGTTTGAATTCCGGTGGTCGACGAGATCAGGCCTGGCAAAGCAGCATACAACCTCTAGCGAAACTACTCGTCTCCGCACTCTCGTTAGCGCGTCGCGGCGCGGCGCGGCGACTACCATCGTTCCGATGGAACTTTAATATACGAAGTGCTCTGCTCTGGATTCCAGTCGGTTCACAATCGGCAAACATCCAACACTGCTGCCCGAGAGACAGAGGAATCAAGAATATTGGGAAACCTCGATGCAATTAACACTAACGTAAATTAAATTCGACATTCCATGAAATGAAATATATTTATCCATAAACAGACTATCACTTTTGCAGATAGGTAAAAATGACTGCATCGAATGTATAAACAGATCAAGAATATTGGGAAACCTCGATGCAATTAACACTAACGTAAATTAAATTCGACATTCCATGAAATGAAATATATTTATCCATAAACAGACTATCACTTTTGCAGATAGGTAAGAATGACTGCATCGAATGTATAAACAGATCAAGAATATTGGGAAACCTCGATGCAATTAACACTAACGTAAATTAAATTCGACATTCCATGAAATGAAATATATTTATCCATAAACAGACTATCACTTTTGCAGATAGGTAAGAATGACTGCATCGAATGTATAAACAGATCGAGAATATTGGGAAACCTCGATGCAATTAACACTAACGTAAATGAAATTCGACACTCCATGAAATGAAATATATTTATCCATAAACAGACTATCACTTTTGCAGATAGGTAAGAATGAGTGCATCGAATGTATAAACAGATCGATAATGGTCGGGTTTGCTAGCTGCTCGGCGACAGGGAATTATTGAGGGTGGAGTATGATGGGAGTAGGGAGCAGAGAGAGAGAGAGAGAGAGCTCGACTGGCTGGGTATTTGGCAGAGTTCGTCAGTGGTACACATTTGCATGGGGCCGATTCTAGATGATGGTCGGTGGATGGTCGGATGTCGGAAGGGTCGGTAAGGAACGAGAGTGGGTCGTCGGTGTCGGTCGTTGGGTCGGCAAACCCGCGAGAATGAATGGGTCTGGCCCTGGGGTAGTTCACCAGCTGACTGGGGTTGTCGTCATGGCAACGAACCAACCCGGGAGCAACGCCCCACCCCTACAAAATTTCTACCCCTCGCGCACCGCGCTCACCCTCACCCTCGATCCTCCTTTCCACACCCTATACTCGCCGAGCACCCGGCGTTCTTTTCTTTCCCGCTACTTTCCTACTTCGCTGCACTTCGAACATCTCTTTCTCTGCCAACCGTTGCCTTCTTTTCTGCACTGGCAACTGAATAGCGAAAGAGTGCACAATCATGTGTGCCAAGGATATATTTAATCCTAAGTATATATTTTAATTGTAATTGTAATGACACCTCACTTCTTTTTTGAGTGGGAATCTGAATTCGTTGATTTGGATTAAGTTTACTTATAATTTATCAAGATTCGCTTTAATAAAAAGGATACGTATATTTGGTCTTTACAGTACCGGACCTGAAGGTTTCGATTGATACCCTTTTCGTTGATGTCACTGATCACCGTCATGTCCGGCACGCCGAACTCCGGGCTCGAGCCTGAAACAAAAAGTTACCAATTCATCAATTGAAGCCTGATGTAACATTTGATTTCCCTATTTATTTTTTCAATGAGAAAAAGCATCAACTATTACAATGGACCAGTGATACTGAATGTGGTCATCATCACAGATCGATGACAAATTGTCTGACCACCTGTTGTTCCGCCAGACATTACCGCGCGTGCCAATCGCTTGTCATTGTGAGTGGTCAATCTCGAATCAATCAAATAACAAATCATCATTGAAATAAATCTGGCAAATGAGATATTAAATTAAATACGACTGATCTTAAGAGATCGAATTAAGATTGTTGATGTATATAAGAACAACGTCGTCGCAAAGTGTTGAGGGCTTCGCATATCGCGTGACTCGCCTTTTTTTTTGTTATCTATGTAAACTGGCTTGGGGATTCCGCACAAGTGGACGAGTAAACTGCAATGATCAGATAAGCTTCTTACGCACGAAGTACAAGGCCACTTTACGAAATTCCCTCATCCCTATTCGAGGTTCACAGATTGCCCTCGCGACGAAATCACGTAAGCATACGTGTCCTATGAAAGAGGCTTGAAACTCGATTTAATTAAATGGCAACATTTTTCGCACGCCCTTGGAACCACGGCTAACGAGCGTCGAGCCATACGACTGAGTGAATAGGTAACACTATCCCTTTTTCTAACATCGCTATGACCCTGACTCGTCACAGTTACACAATGTCCGTCCTATTAAAACACAACAAGTTACTTTCTCCCATCAACGATTAATTAAAACCGTACAAACCTGAAATGGAAATTTGACACATTTGCAAGGACTTGTGAGAATTCCTAGCACATCCAGATATTATAATCTACGGGTATAAATCCTTGGTAATATGTAATGAAGCGTAATACGGTATTCGGCGGATTAATCGCGAATAGTGCTCGCTTCCAAGCAATTTCCAATGAAGCCGGCGAGAGCTGGAACCAGCTGCCGCTATCACTACATCGTCTCATTCGCTCTTTCACCAATAAAGCACGCTTTCGTGTCTCCAGGCGTGAAAGTGTACATGCTTCCTTAAGTTGATCGAAGTAATAGACTCGAGAGCGACTGGTGCTTGATTAGAGAATGGCAGGAAAGAAAGACAATCGGGTACATAGTCGGTGCAAAACCAGGAAGGGACCTCGTTGCCCGCGGTCAACCACGTGCTACCAATTCAACTGTGCAGGTGCATATGCAGTCTGTCTGGCTGGTGCACCTGCAGGCTTGTGGCAGCTGCGTGTCAGCTGCCACGGACCCCTCACAAGGTCACCCTTCTCGTGACACGGTCTGCGAGCTTCGCGAAACTCGATAGTTCCGCTATAAATCGTATTTTCTCTGAACTGCCATGCTATCCGGCCTCTCCAAGAACCGAGACACACCGCCGGCTTCTCTTCTCCTTCGAGTACGACGCGTGAAACCAACAAGATAGTCGAGCACCGTTGCTGCGAAATTGGAGAAGGACAAGCTCACTATTTATACAGAGTAACGGTATAATTCTGGTACAAGGAAATCTGTAAATCTGTAATGCAACGGCTCTTGAGTGCCGAAATATATCTTAATACCGCCTGAGAAATTGATGAAAAAATGAATTTCGAGCTAGGGCTCTGGAAATTATATCACTTCTTTCTTTATGTAAGAAAGCATTCCCCACCAAATTTCAGCCCCGGAAAATATCGGGAAGTATGAAAAACATGAGGAAAACCACGAAAATGACTTTTTCAGGATTGGTTTTCCATGTGTTTTCGATACAATTCCGGCATTTCTGTCACTGGTTTTATGTTTTCTATCCGTTTTGATACTCAAAGAATTGATTTATCAAGCGTTCGTCGAAGTCCGAAAACCGTGGAAAAATCTAAAAATTTTAAAATACCCTTCCCGACCGTTTCAGGGTCTGGTATTTCAGGCAGTGATTCAGTATTTAGCTAGGAAACAGTGGTATAAATTCCAGAACCCCAGGTCAAAGTTCATTTTTTGGCCGAAAAATTCGTCAAGGGGTATACCCACAAAAATTTGCGAAAAAATGAATTTTGAGCCAGGGCTCTGGAATTTATATCACTTCTTCCTTGATGCAAGAAAACATTCCTCACCAAATTTCAGCCCCGGAAAATGTCGGGAAGTATGAAAAACATGGGAAAAACCATGAAAATGAATTTTTCAGGATTGGTTTTCCATATGTTTTCGGTACAATTCCAGCATTTCTGCCACTGGTTTCATGTTTTCTATCCGTTTTGATACTCAAACAATCGAAATATCAAGCGTTCGTTCAAGTCCCAGAACCTTCGAAAAATCGAAAATTTGTGAAGGGGTACATATGGAAAAATTTGCGAAAAAATGAATTTTGAGCTAGGGCTCTGGAATTTATATCACTTCTTCCTTGATACAAGAAAACATTCTCCACCAAATTTCAGCCCCGGAAAACATCAGGAAGATTGAAAAACATAGAAAATACCGTCGAAATCAGATGAAATCAATTAATCAGGAGGCTGTTTCCAAGTGTTTCCGGTACAATTCCGGCACTTTAACCACAAGTTTTACGTTTTCTATCCGTTTTGATGCTAAAACAATAGATTTATAAAGCGTTCGGGAAAGTTCGAGAACATTTTAAAAATCGAAAGATTAAAAATAATGAGTAATTGAAAAATATGTTTTTATATCATACTAAACTATATCATACGGAAATATTGAAAAACACTAGCTGGCACAAAAGTATGTACAATAATAAGAAAAGGTATGTATCACGGCGCTCGACCGCTCTGCCGCCACCGCTCGAGATAAGGCGAGAGCATATAACGGGGACGGTGAATGTCAAGAGCGGTCGAAAAGCGGCGTTCTTCAAGGGCAAGGAAGAGCACTCGTGAACAAAAGAAAGCATGGTGCGAAAGGGCACGGAATAAACACGCGTAGGCACACCTGTGTGCGTCTTTGTCTGTCTTCAGGGGGAAAGTGTTGCTAGTCGGTGCACGAGTAAGAAGACAGGGGGAAGAGCACCCCTCTGTTTTATTGTCAACTTCGAGACACTTCGGGCCCATCGAGTTCAACAGTGGCCTCATCTTGATCAAACCTAATGAAAACCGTCCACTCTCTCAACTTCAAAGGGTTCAAACAAGCGGGCATTTTTTTTTTACTACACTAAAATTAATCAGATTGAATTGAAACACAGCTAGCAGAACCGTTGGATTGTCTACACATGTAATTTACGCCAGGTGATTTCACGAAAGCCCTCTGAACAACCCTATTACTTAATTGCCTTTGGTTACGTTAATTCATGGGGAATGAGCAGTAATTTACCTTGCCGCGGTGGTTCTGCACAATGCCATTGTCTCAATTACGAAGCCACGGCTCGATTCGCTTTTCATGTTTCTTTCTGCAAGGCATCTACTTCTTGCGGGAGGTTGCTTTCACTGAGCACCAGTTGTATTTAGTACACGGATATGTATATTTCAGTTTCACGAATCGCTCGGGATTCCCTCTTGATGGGGCTGCTCTGAAAGAGCGCTTGCAAGGGAACCCTTTACCCTACTAGGATGCGCAAAACAGCGAAGAGATTCTAATGAAAGGGTATCGATGCGCTATTAAAGTTAAGTACACCTCCCAATTTGTTCTACCAATCGTCCGGAAAAGAATTCAAGTTCCCCATTTCTTCATTCTAGCTAACAAACAATACGCTGCGTTCGACGTTAATTACTCTCGTTAAATAGTCTGGTAAAAATGGGCCACGAAAATATGAAAATATTTCCTAATGTAACATGGCTGTTACACTTGTATCGTGTGTCGAGTCAAAGAGAAAACTAGTGGCAGGTAGGTTGCTAACGATGGCTGGGCCCATTGATTCGACGGTTGAAGTTCAACCCCGTGCACGAGTGACCTTTACACCCTTGGCGTCCAATAAACGCCGGTTGGCTTTAAACCAGCAGCATTCCCAACAGCATAGGGTGCCATTAAAAACGCAATAAAGTCTAAATTCGGATCGTGCCTGGAAGCGTGTTATAGCTATTGAGCAAGCTGCAGCGTTGGCCGCATAATGGAAAGGAGAACGGCACATAATTTATCGAAAGGACAAAGCCTCGGCTGGTTGGGATCTCTGCTTCTATCTCGGCAAGAGGGGGGGAGAGAGAGAGAGAGAGAGAGAGAGAGAGAGAAAAAAAAACACGTCTGGACTAAAGCGCGCACCCCGAATTCTAAAAGTTCCCTCGCGCCATTAAGCCACCGAACCGTTGACTGGAAAAGTTACGAGCTCACTGATCAATTTTTTTACGGCTTTATTAGTTAGAACTCTAACTGGCGTTTAATAAAACTAGCTCGCCAGATCAATGCTTCCCCCTTCGGCGCGCAGAAAGTTCCGGAGGAACCAGATACTTTTTTAACGAAGTACCGGACGCGCGCGCGCGCGTACCGAGTTCTCTCATGTTTAATTAGAAACAGCCGAACTCCCTCGGATTTTCTGGCGGCCGAACAACCGCGCCCGGTAACAGGAGCCCCATTTAAATTCCCTATTGAAACCGGCCATCTAGAAGATAGGGAAGAAGACCCAGACATCCTGGAAGAAAACTCTTGGCGTTCATCGAGTCAACTCTCTGCGGAGACAGAAGAGGAAACCAAGCCTATGTATAGCGATCTACAGAGCGCAGTCCTAAAGTGTTCTCAGGAGGTCGACGACTCACAACAACCGGAGGAAATAATTAACTCGGTGCATTATCATACGCGGCATACCGAGGCCTCTCAACACGCATTGCTCCATATGAAGCGTTCACGAATTCCTTCAACATATAAAGTGTACTTAAGAAAGTAAGACTGAACCCTTTCCTCAAAATTCGATCAATTTCAAACAAGTAAACTTTCATTCATGTAATACAAGCTCTTATAATTTCAACATACTAAGAGCTCTTATAAGTATATTGATCCTTTTGTCGCAAAGTACACTTTGGGTATCGTTACTTCCAACATGTTCCATTACTGTCTCATATCTTCGAAAGAGTGACGCAAAGAAACACGTCGCGGTATGCGAGCAATGTGAATTCATAATGTGTGGCATGTTAACAACCCGCAACCGCATATGTATTGATCTCGGTATTTTTGGTGCCACGCATCCTGATAGGCCAGACGTCGTCCTCGACGTGAATCATACGGCGAGTATAAGATTCCGGGGAAACCTGTCGCCTAGGATGCAAAGGTCTGACTCACTCTTTGAGATCTCAAAGATGCTTCCCTTCTCTCATCGCTTTACAACAGAGAAAAGTTCTTCCGATCTTCTATCTAGGTCGTAGAGAATCGAATTTCGTGGAACGATTGCAACGGAACGATATTATATCGACGGGCAAATCTTCGATTCTGCAGAAGTAAATGTTCTACTGAATCATTCTTTAATGTCTGATGTTGCACGATCGATTCGATCACTATCTAGTCTGACTGTCGCTAGTAAATCTAATTATCTCTAAGAATGAATCATAGTAGAACTAAGGTATCGAAAGACAAATTTCTTCAACGTATTCGCATGTATCCTGGGAGACTTTGCAATCGCAAATAGTATTTGGTCAAGCACTATCAGACATAACTTCCTCTGGGTGGGAAGTCACTGAGGGCTTTGTACTGGCGATCGAGTAAACTCGCCCAGTTCTCTCTCTCTCTCTTCTATGTACTTCAAGTGGTTCTATCGTCACCACGGTGATAAGTTCGTCGCGTGAATACGAGAACCAAGCACGACCTGCGCACCAAAAAAATCTCAATGTCGATTGTATACTAACAGTAGAACTGTGTTTCGCTCGACACACTTGCCAGATGGGGCGCGTCCTGTCAGTCTCTTTTCAAAAGTACTTACACATCATTTTTGTTAAACTTGTACTGGCGGAAAAGATCCATGGAATTGACCAAGTTCCTTGAAAAGGTTGGCTCGACGCCTGACAACACCATTTCCCATGTATATTCGAGGATGGTGTTTGGAAACACGTGGATTCTTCGTTGTTGGTGCACGTCGTGTTGAATAGGAAAGGGAAACGGACGGGGAGCTTGCCTTGATGTACATATGCGTGAATAGTAGAGAGGCAAGGGGAAGGGCGGGGGTCTTATCGACCAGGTTGATAAAAGAATTCAAAAGGAGTTGCTGAGAAATGTGGAAATCCCCGGGCGTATTACTGCACTGCGGGTATATGTATCGAATAAGAAAAAAAGGAGGGTTGCCGGAAACAGGGCGGAAGAATCATAGCACACCATGAAAAGAAGTGTGTACCGTGGCTGAGGGTTGCTTATCGTAAAGAACAGTAACCGAATTCGCGCTTAGTGAGCCCACCATACTGACTAACAGTGAGCTCGCCCTTAATTACATAAGAGATTATCGCGTGTCCCTAAGCTGCCAGATGTCATGACTAAAACGAAAGCCTAGGCACTCGGTGGGACGAGGAGATTAGATTGAACGAACTGCCAGAAAGATAGGACAAAAAAAAAGAGTAGACGTCGATGGCTAGTACACTTCTGTATAGCGGACTGTTCTATTGCGGGCCAGAGAGACTCCTGGAATGGACGAGACTGCTCGCTCATTGTCCCTGTACCTGCAGACCAATCGCACTCGGCGAGTGCCAACCCCTTTACTCATTCACACGAGCGATACTTCAGCCGGAGAAAAACGAGTCCGGCACTCGGAGAATTTCATTGACAGGATATTGCATGAAAACCGGACAGTGCACTGGTGCACTAAACCAGTGGCCGCTTTCTGCGGGATGGCTAGGCAGCAGGTTTGGTGAGGAAAAACTTGCGTGCGAAAAGTAGTAGTGGCAAGCTAGCCAGGCGGAAAGTAAAAGATTCCGCAAGGCGGATCGATGGGCTCGTCGAACAAGAGTTTAAAAGGTCCGACGAACTTGACATAGCCGTCACGCTGACTTTCCAGTGTTATACCCTGGTACAATCGGTCAATGCTACTCCACCCTGAGCGACGAGAGCTCGCCACATACGTTTTATACGTGATCGAGCTGCAAATTCGCCGGGCGACAGGGACAACGAATCCTGCAGGATTGGCAGCAGACGCTGTCTCAACGAGCAGTTGGCAGGAATATCCGAATTTGATGGTAGTGAGGAGAGTCGAAAGAATGAAGCCCTGACGCGGAACATAAGAGTGCGTGGAGATTCGAGTCTCCCTGGGCGAAAGCAAGGGGGAGAGAAAAGTGTGCGTAATTCACCGGCTCTCGCAAGAGTGAGCGGGGAGCGGCGATAATGCACCCTGGAGTGTGCGCCAGTACGAACAATGCACAACCCCCGCACTCAAAGAGTTCTTACTGTTATTATCAGTAGGACTTTGACTAGGTATTGTTAGTTACATTGGCAAGTAATGCAATCGGGGCGAGTTCCCACCCCGTGGCAAGTATACAGGGTTAATAAGCTAAGGAAGTTTAGGTCGAGGCTAGGGCTGGCGGGCGCAGGGAAGGATGAAAAGATTGCGCGGTAGTGAATGTTAAACTGTAACTCACCCTGCGTGAAGTGTTTAGCGACCATGATGTGCGTGGCTTGCGGCTCAGAACATTATTCCGCACCCCCTTGTCCGAGGCTGCTTCGGGGCGACGACGGTGTACCCGGGCACAAGTAACTGCACTAACGTGACGCGCGCTTACGGCCGATTGCGTGTCTTGCACTCTGTCAGAATCACATGTTCGCGTACCGCCTAATGCTGAACCACGTTTCGGGGTGTACATGCAATAGCGAATAGTACGGTGTGGCGAAGAAAGAGCCCTCAAGGAACACGACAGGCAACGCACATGTCCGACAGTTGCCACCCGACTGATGCCCCTCGCTTGCTTCGGCTTCTTCCCCCTGACGACGGCGCATCGGCGCACAGCTGCCACCCTGCGGCCTCTTCCGCCAATACTAGCTGGTGCTGCCATCACCGAGGATTTCACATCAACTCCTCATTACCGTACCGACACTAGTGGCAAGGTTACAGTGTTACCGACTAATGTTGTTTACGCTCTGATGTTTATCTGAAAACAATAGCGATAAGTATTAATCTACCTTTCTTGACCGTTTTACTCTAACACATTGGATTGTTTATTTTTTATGTGTAGAGACTCGACTTGCCACCTTACAGTTTAGTCTAATACGCAATAAGATTGATTCTGCCTTAGCCTATAATGTTATGTAGTCGCATTGCTCGGTTCAATAATTGAAGGGAATAGAAATACTAGTATTACCGTTTCAGAACCCAATTCCACTACATTATGGATTTTCATTTCACCGAATATAATATCCTTGTTCGCGTTTGTAATAATAATCACCTAATGATGCAAATGGCAAACGGTAGTTCGAGGATCGTATATGGTTGCGCGGAAGTCCCTACCTAAACAGAATCGACAGTTGTCAACGTTTTCCTACGCCAGCAATCCTTGGTGTGGGTATGATTACGTCAGATCAATCGGCTATGAATCACTACGTACCGAGCATATCATATAACTCGGCTTTTCAAGGTTTCCGTTTTACGATCGTTCGTGCTACCAGCTACCAGGTACACTCAGCCGATTTCCACTCGGCCACTTTATTATACCAGAAAGGATACCACTTCAAAATTAATCGTATTATTATATAAAGTTTTAATCTTACAGAGGTAGTGCTTCTTGCGTGAATTCAAATTAAAAGGAGTATTAAGAAAGAGGAAGCCTTTCACACGGTTGGCCAAAGCTTTTTCATTAATGCACACCAAGCGGCTTTCATGGATGCACAAAGCCAGCGGGTATCAATGGTCTTTTACATGGATTTCAATTGGTTTCGCAAGCCCGCGTGGATACGCAACGCTTGACGCGGTTGGCGCCGAAAGATAAGGTTGCAGACGACCAGGATATAGTCATAGAGAGAGGAAAACGAGAGATTCTGTTTACATCGTCGCGACACATACTATGTACTTGGCCGCAAAGCGATCATCGTTTCTCCCCGGGACAAATTACCTTTGCACCACCTGTCTGGATGTCGTTGGACTGACTGTCTGCCAGGCTCGCCGATTAAATCGCAGTCAGATGTACACGACAAAACGATGAATGCCCGGAAGCCTGATTTTCCGCTGCCAGCGAGATCGTGCCAAATTTCGACGGAGGTCCGTTGACCCTGCGCTTCCATTAACCGGTGCGTCTTAGTCCGAAGAGGTACTAGTAGGTTGAAGGTAGTGTGAGAGGAGCGGGGCAAGAGGGGTTGGCTGCTCTTTTCTGGGGTTCGAGCATCTATGACATATTTTCTATTTACGATTAGGAGCAGGTGCCCAGATCGCGGTCTGTCCTGGATTCGTGCCCACCGTTGTCGCGTAATCTCCAGCTGGACAACAAGACGAAGGGAATTCTCCCGGAGACCGCTGTTACGCGCAAGAGAAACCGCAAAGCGTTTGATTTAGCTCTCTTGGTTGGCGCTGCGTGGGTGGTTCGCCTTCTCCGTTCACTCGGCACACCGGCGGCACAACCTACCAACCGATCCCGGGGTGACGTCACATACCGTAGAAGGGGAATCAAACCTGTTTGACCCTTTCTCTCTTTTGGTGGCCGCATAGTCAGTACGTGCGCCTTCGAACTAGTTCGCGCGGCGTTCACACCAGAACCCGCGGAAGCCTCTCTCTTTCTACCAGTCTTCGCTCTCACCCTCCACACTTTCCATGAGTCTATTGTCTCCGTCTTTCTCTCTGTTGAGGACTTGGGACATTGGAAGCCGTGGCGTGGTGTGCCGTGTCGTGCCGTATCGTGCTGTCGTCGTCGGAAACACAGAACGACCACATCAAGTGAGGATCACTTGAAATTGGGAAGCGGTGGTGGCGGTGGCGGCAGCGGCAGCGAGCAACAACGCATGCGCACAGTGGGGATTTTTTGTTCGGGGAGCAGCGGCTGGTCAGCCGAGCAGAGCAGTCGTCCGAGTGTCGGGAGAGTGCCGGAGACGATGTTGCTCGTCGCGCGAGAACCCCGACGACGACGACGTTTTGGTGTATCACGGGCCCCATCGACGATGTACTGTCCGCGTAGTGCGGCGCTCCTTGTCGTGGTCATCGCGTAACGCGAGCTGTGGAGGGAGCGAAGGGAGCGACCGGAGCACGGTGTACCATCCCCAACTGCCCATGCGTTCCTCGTAGCCATGGCTTCGGTGAAGGTGGCCGTGAGGGTTCGGCCCTTTAATAAAAGGTGCGTGCAGTGCAACTGGTGATAGGTCGCCCATGACCGATCGGACTTCTCCTTGTGCTTCCTTGATTTCGGGAAATAGGGGCAGATTCTTATAAGCTGCCCCCCTGCACTCCCACGCCCGAGAAGTGCCACGGGCGGTGATGCAAAAAACAGATGACAGTGCTCTACGAATAATCTTGAGCGATGCCGAGTCGAGGACACCGAGCAGTGACTTGGTTCTTCCAGCGCAGCGCGAATTTAATGCACCGATCAATCATATGCTTTCGATCGAGCCTGATGCACAGGACGACCACCGTGTGCGGTGGTGTCCTACCACCTGCTGTCACTCGGCTCGACTCGGCTCACCAGAATACCGCGCGTAGTTTTCTGCCTCACTTCGGCCTGTTTTTCTCTGTGCTTTATGTGCCGATGTATTGGGAAGGTGCGACAACTCGCACACCGAGCAATGTGACACCCTATTGCTTTGCATTGCAGGGAGCTGGCGATGAATGCGAAGATGATCGTGCAAATGGATGGCAAGAAGACACGCATCTTCAACACCAAGGTACAATTAATTCTAGTTGGATGTCGCTTGTCACTGACCTCCTTGCTGGCGAAATGAACTCTAACACGTCCGAGGAACTTCCGGCTGCTTTAATCTCCCGATATCCCATTACCTTGTAATCAACTTTCTAAAAGATCTCTGCGCAGTTAATCGGCGGGAATGATTTTCCTCGACAAGCAACTGCAGTGAACCCCTGCAGCCGGTGCAGCATTCGTTCGAAGCGTGTGATAGCTTCTACTTGGCAAACTCGACTATTGACCCATTAGTGTCAGCAAAGGCGGGACGCATTGTCTGCCCCGCGTACATGTATATCCATTCTTCCTCTCCAGCTGAGGTTATTTGTTGTCTCGTATTACGTCATTGATATCCACGCTCCGCTCGAGCGAAATCTCCGTCCGAGATCTCACGGACAAGATAGCGGTATACACGTCATCTGATCGGAGAAAGTGCGAAAATCGTTGCTGGACCAAAGCTGCTGACGAGTCGCTCTCGACCGCACGATACACACAGAGACCACGCGCTCCTCCATTCGTGGCGCGATTAATCCGCGCCTTTATCTTTGCTCAATTAAACTCTCATTACCAGCATGCTCGGCTCGATCTTCTTCTTTTTTTTTTCCTTCAGCCTCTGCTTAACATGCATCACTATCGTACGTTGTACCCGTGATTATTTATTTCCACTGCCACTACGTCACAAGATGACAATAGCGTGCATTTCCATACGACAATCCCAACAATGCCTCTTTTAATTATCAATTAATATAGAACTTGGAATGAATAATAGCATGCAATGACGCTCTTGAGTGATATTTGCGTCTAAACTTGAGCTCTTTCTTGCTGTCTTGCGTTGTGATATGACAGTTATATACACACACCATACTTATGGACATTTATACTCTCATTGGTCGCGTCTTTTTAGGAATCGATTGCATTCCATGGGAGTATTCATGGATTATTACCACTCTACTCTCTTCGACTATCATGTAATTACCGCGGCGCCTCCACTCCCTTCGAACACGAGAAGGAGTTTTACTTTTTAATTGCCTATTCGCTCTCTTGCACAATGTACCGCAGTTCTCAGGAGTAGCCGATTGACTATGCAAGACGCAGCCTAACGAGTGCACGTGACATAATATGCTTAGTTCAGCAATCGATGCACTTTTACCGTATCCATTATTGGACTTACTTCTGACCCACGGTATTGCGATAAAGATATCACGTAATCGTGATATACACGATTGATTCCCGGCGATAGCAGACTTCAGAACTTCCAGATTTATGTAACACAAAGCCGGCAACCACGAATCTTTTTAATAGGTGGTTCGGCATGGTAAACAAGCCGGCAATGTCGATCATGAAAAGTTAAATATGATAAGATCGCATTCAATGGACCTTGATGCCTTGACAGATTGATAAAGATAAACAGGAACTATCGTTTTAATCGGATTAGGAATGACATTGTTTCAGTGACGCACTTGTCCAAGTTGAACTTCTAGTGCACTAACATGATGATAATAGTGTTAATAGAGATCCACTTGATTATTATCACTTATTACTTACAGACACCGGGTAGTTGCCGAGATATCGACAGGGAGAAGTACAAAGACTTCACGTTCGATCACTCCTATTGGTCCTATGACCCCAATGATGAAAACTATGCATCGCAGGAAGAGGTGCATAATCCTTTTAATACATTTGAATATCTTAGAAGTATATTAGCCAAGGCTTTGCGCTTAAATCCAAAGACGCACCATATTCTTTGCGAGGTATCAAGCATTCACGGGTTATAAAACTGAGAGCGGATAATTACCGGTAGCCTAGTTTCGAAAGGAACAGAAAGAAGTTCTTTCCTGCGCCCCTGGGGAGAAATACTCTGGAGCCGGAGATAACGTTACTATATACAGTTACGGCAAATAAACCCCGGATTGACTGTACGCCTGCACGCTCGTTGGTAGAGACTCGCTCGTGTTGGTCTGGCGATTTTGACGTCGGGCAGCGAACGCACAGAATTAAAATAGAAGACCGCCGGACGTTAACTATTGGCGTAAGAGCTCGCTGCAATTAAAAATACACGACTCCACCTGAATGCTGTTCGAATGTATGAACGAGCAAGCATGACGCGATTTCGATAGATCCACCACGTGAATTTTAAACTACTGTAGTTCACTTATTAAGCAAGACACACACGGGGAAATCTCTGGCGCGCTAGATATTAACGAACATCTGCCGAGCGTAACGATAACGGTCGTCCTACCTTAGTCCGAAGTAGTAACAGTTATGTTAAATATAATAGTATCATAACCGTGGAGTCTTTGGCCGAGAATCATGACTCGTGGTGCGTCTTTGAATAGGCAGAGGACGATAAGACATAGTTTTAGCCACTTGACATTAACGTGGTGGGCCAGCGAGCAGCAGCTGCGCGCCAGAAAAGTACGTTCGATGACGTTTCTTTTTCTTATAGGTTTTCTACGATCTCGGTACGGACGTAATAGAAAGTGCCTTCGAGGGCTACAATGCCTGCGTCTTTGCCTACGGCCAGACTGGGTCGGGGAAGACCTTTACAATGATGGGCACCCCGGTAATATCATAATATGACAACATTGTAGAGATAAATAGAAACTAAATAAGAATGACAAGAATTCTCCCTATCTACAATGAATTGAAAGGATGTATCGAGAAGAGCGAGCTCCGTGACTATGGGTGCCGGGATTATAAAGGATCGACGAGCTCGCGCGCTAACAATCTCTGCATCGATGCGCAGGAAATGCATTTCCTTTCAAAGTCCTACCGATCTATTGCAACCGCCACACCGTCGCACTTTCATTCATTATAGATAGAGTGGAGCGCTTTCAATAGGGGACCGTGTACTCTATTCTATATCTGAAATTCAGTACTCTAATACCAGGAAGCACAAGGTTTGATACCACGGATTTGCAAAACACTTTTTGCACGAATGGCGGCGGGTAAGGAGAGTGGAGCGTCCTATAGAACGGAGGTATCTTTCTTGGAAATTCATAATGAGAGAGTGAGAGACCTGCTGAGGCTGGACCAGTCGCAGTCTCATTCTCTTAGAGTGAGAGAACATCCTAAAAGGGGTCCGTACGTTCAGGACTTGTCTTGCCACCTTGTGTACGATTATTCAGACATTCAGGTAAAAGAACTTTATTACATAGCAATATCTATGTAATGCGAGGAAAGAGGATAGTATATAAGGCGAGCGTCTCATGATACCTTTCCAGGAATGCATGGTGAGAGGGAACACGCACAGAACTACCGCGAGCACAAACATGAATGACGTGAGTAGCAGGAGTCACGCGATTTTCACGATTACCTTCGTACAAGCCGGATTTTCGGAAGGAAACATGCCGTCGGAGACCGTTTCCAAGGTGCATCTTGTCGACTTGGCCGGAAGGTAGTCGAGAAAAGGCATGAACGCCGTTGATTTTTCTGTCGGCGTGCGCGCGAATATTAGAGAGGCTGTACTTACAGTCAAATGAAAAAAGGCCGCGGCTGCAATTTGTAAGCAGGGTGTCTTTAAGGTTTTTTTCTGTTTAGCGAGCGTGCGAATGCCACGGGGGCGACAGGTCAACGACTGAAGGAAGGTGCACACATCAACAAGTCACTGGTGACTTTAGGGTCTGTGATATCGGCACTTGCCGAGCTTAGTTCCGTGAACGATGCAACTTCCTCGAAGCGGAACGTATTCATACCATATCGAGATAGTGTGCTTACGTGGTTGCTAAAAGATTCCCTTGGAGGTAACTCCAAGACGATTATGATCGCTGCGATAAGTCCAGCGGATTGTAATTATGGTGAGACTCTCAGTACGCTCAGGTATGCTAATCGGGCGAAAAATATTATCAATAAGCCAACCATCAATGAAGATCCTAATGTGAAGCTGATCAGAGAATTGAGGGAGGAAATTCAAAAATTGAAGTCTCTACTTGGAAAAGATGTGGCGAGTAACGGAATATTAAAATAGAGCGGAAGTTGCACTAGTTGTATTATAATGTGCCGTATTTATTTCACAGGGCGTTGAAAGGCCACCGCAAGTACTGCTCGCGCAAATTCACGAGAAACAGGAACAGGAAAAGGTTTTGACTGAGGAGTGGACCGAGAAATGGCGAGAGACGCAGCAGATTTTACAAGAACAAAAAGCACTAGGTCTGAGGAAAAGTGGAGTCGGCGTAGTATTAGACTCGGAAATGCCTCATTTGGTTGGCATCGATGATGACCTTCTTAGCACGGGTGTTACACTCTACCATTTGAAGGAAGGGAAAACACTTGTTGGTACCGAGGATGCATCAACAACTCAGGTGGATATAACACGAATCTTTCGTAGATAGATTAACATAGGTATTGATAAATGAACTCCCCTATTTTGGAAAACAGGACATTGTATTAACTGGTACAGATGTTGAAGCTGAGCACTGTGTCGTGGAATTGGACAGTGGTGTAGCGACTCTTCATCCTCTATCCCCTCATTGTTGGATTAATACTGCCCAAGTTGATAAGCCAACAAGATTGTCGCAGGGTTGCATCATTTTGCTGGGCCGAAACAATATGTTTCGGTATAATGATCCAGCAGAAGCTGCAAAACTCCGGAAAGAAGGGGGAACGGGTAATGGTAACCTGCAATCAACGGTGGTCAACGTCTCAAGACTGTCCTTGCTAAGTTGGAGCGTCTCGGATTTACATGCTTCCTCATCTAGTGATAATCTGCTAAATTCAAATGAAGATCTCAGGGCACTCGAGGAATTAGAGCAGCAGAAGGCTGCCCTAGTCAAGGAAAAGGAGGATTTCAAGGTTTGTGAAGAACAATAACGTTATAATACGAGATGATTGATGGAGAGTTTTGATAATTGGAAAATTGGTCTGTACTGTAAAATGGGAAATGTTGTGATTACTATATATGCAGAGAGAACAAGAGGAACGCGAAGAAAGATGGGCTGCAAGAAGGGAAGCTTTAGAAGGAGCTCAACGCGAATTAGAACGAGAATGGGGTGCTCAATGGCGAGAATGGGCAGATGCAATAGCTGCATTAGAATCTCGACAACGTGAGTTGCGGGCTCGTCGTCATGTTTTGGAGCAAGAACGACGGGATGAAATGACCCAAGTAAGTGATTCGGATGCGCCGTCTCCGGACTTGAACGTTATTTCGATCAAGTATCACTTCTACCTCGTCCTTATCGCTCTCGGTGTCCTTATTTGCTTGTCTGGCAACATCATCATCTACTCGCACGTTTGTCCACTGAATATGTGACCCTTTCTGTATTACTATCAATCAACTTTTTTCCTCTCTCACTCTCTCTTTCTTGTTCATCTTAATCTCATTCAGTACAGAGAATCTTTTTGCAAGATTAAGATTTTAAAAGACTAATCGACTGGCGCCGACGGTATATTTCTGCGGTGCACGGACTTATTAACTAAAGGTGCTCTCAATTAATAAACGGCGTCTTTTGGGGGGTTTCCCGAATGTAATAAATGTATATGTGTAATGCTCCGCTTAAAGTAGAGCACTCCTGACTCATCATCTTGTCAATAGTCACAACTGTATAAACATTTCGCCCGCTCGTCATTTCGACGCAGATATAGGAAGAATTTGACTGATGCGCCTATTTAAGAAGACTAATAGTCATTTAGTATTTAACGTCCACCAGTTTAGTTTAGCAATTAGATCTGGTTAGGAAATTCGATTAGAAAGTGCCAGTGTTGAGGAGATATTGCCGGACAAATGGCATTCCGTGGAATGTTATACATAAGTACCTTGTAGACAATGTTAAGGTGAACACGAGTATGTACATATCTGGGCTTGTTTGTAGAATGTTTATGGGTTTGTTATGCGAGAAAGAAAGAAGAGAATTATTGTTATACGATATTGTTGATTAATAAATTTTTCTTACAAAAATTGGCCTTCGATCTTCCACAAAATGTCGCACGCACACTTTGTTCTGTTGCTCACATAATCTCTAAGTACTGTCAATTAAATGAATTACGCTCCCGATTAACAAACCCAAGATCTCGTTAACTTTCGACACACTGTCTGGGTCTATTCGCTCGTGCACTATTTGAAAGTGCTAATGCTGGATAAAGAACTAACTCAATCACCAAGGTAATGTATTGCGAGAATGAAACTTTTTGTTTGATTTTTTTATGAATGCTCGCAAAGGAATATCTATGGAACATTCTTTAGTGTCAATCTAGTTGACTGCCTACACCTTTTCGTAGACCCACATTGCAAAAGTGTTGGAAAGCATGTCTTCTATAATCGTTTCATCTACAAAGAACATATGATTTTCAACAGCCCCCAAAAAATATTCCACCGTTTATAAAATATATTCGTCCATTCACCCTCCAAGAAGCCCCCGCCTTTTCATTTCCGTCCAACAAAGTGGGATGACACTTTTATTATGATTTTTAGTTAACTTTTGTTAATGCATCGGTGTGTATGTGTGGTACTAGGTAGAAAGTTTATGTAGGGAAGTTGCCTGTCTTCGCACAACATTGCAGTCCAAGCAACGTCAATTTCAAGATTTCATGAACAATCACGAGCGCGCGCAAAGATTTCATCATTGTTGGGACAAGGTAAGAATTACCGAAGGCGAACAAAGGTCTTCGGCATTTGATATCTAAGAGTACCATCTGGAATGCGATAAGCGCGTAACAAATTTACCAGATCTCCTTAATGCTATAATATTCAAATATGTCGTGAAAATATATGACCTTCTTTTAAATATTTAAAGGAAAAATATACAATTTCAGACTGATGAGGGTGCTGGTAGTGATGGTAGTTTACCAGAATCTTGGTCAAGTTTGAATGATGAAAAATGTGTTGATGCAGTGCGAGAACTTGTTCATCACCACGTAAGTCTGTTTCTATGATTATGTATGATTGTGCATTAATGTTGCTACATGGATAAAATAACTATCACGTCTCCAGAAGAAAGAATTAGCTGTATTGGAGACAGAGTTACAGAAGAAAGTTAAATCTCTGAATGAACATCAAACCAAAGTCGATAAGATGGAGGAGGAATTAATGGAGATCGCAAGGAAACAGAAGCACATGCTCAATTTAGAGGTAGGTGACCTCATGAACATCCAAATACCCAAATAATTATGTGGAATCTAATAGTAAACTTGCAATTTCTTTTAGCTGGAAGGTGAAGGTAACACGGAGAAGAAACTACTCTTAGCAAAGCGAAGCCAAGAGCAACTTCAAGAAATTTTACGAAGGAAGCAGAGTTTATCTCTGAATTTGCAGCGTGCTTTACCCGCTTCGCCAAATAACCGGTTATCGAGTGGGGATGAAATAATTTCAAATGGTGATGCAAAACCATTGCAAGATGCATTCAATAGAAAGCTTTGCATAGCCAGTGCTTTAAGCCTACTGCCGCAAACCCTTCCCAGTTCAATTGACACTGGTGAAACATTTCACACTGCAGCCGCCGACTCTCCAGAACCCTGTATACCATTCGAAGATGCTATTTCGCAGGCTGCCGATAATTCCTTCCGTCTTGAAGAAGAGGAGTTATTACAAGAACGGGAGTTAATCGCACAAGGAAGTGCATCGCAAAACAACCGGGAAAAATTGTCAGAAATAGATAGTAGTTATTCCTTGAAAGTGAGTAAATTGTCTTCCACGGATAGTCCGCTTCCGCAAGATAATGTTAACGGCAATTCTAACGGAGAGAAAGACGGATCGAAATCTACCAGTAATTCGACTACGGAAGATGACATACTGCAAGACTCTCTGGAATCACCTGTACAGCAAAATCCGGCAATGAAAAGATTAAACCAAAGGATTGCACGTCAGCGTATGATGGTCATGAGATGCTTGGAGGCTAACACTCCTTCCAAAGAGGATTTAAATCGGCAGATAGCTATTCTTCAGGACCTACAAAAACAGCAAATTGAACTAGAAGTGGCTCTTCTGGAAGAAGAGCGAAAGACTCAAAAACAAGTGCAGTGTAGTACTGAGAGAGCTGTAAACGATGATGACGACTTCTTGGAACCTGAGTCAATAGCACACAACTTAGAACCCTCGAATTCCGCAACACTCTTAACTGTATCTACGACCCGATCTCCGGTCTTACGAAAAAACAGGCCTATTAATGAAGACGAATATTTGTCAGAATCCGTTGTACCGAGAATATCATCAGGAAGAGGATATTCTACAGTATATTTAACGGTAAGACAAAAGCACTCACCACTCTTTCTTTAATGATTAAGTTCTTGATTATTACTAAAGAAAGTTTTCACTTATTCAGAGTCAAAACCGGGGCGATCGTCTAAGTAGTCCATACTCGTTAACTATTACGAGATCATTACCATCTTTGATAGCGAATGACGGTGATTACGATCATGTTATTAATATGATCGTTAGCGTACCCTCGTATGTAATTCGCGGTGCCGGCACGTCTAGCCACTATGAATACGAGGTGCGCGTCGTTGCACAAGACGACAGTTGGACACTCCTGCGTAGATACAGACGATTCCGGGAACTGTATATTTCTATGCGGCAAAAGTATGGTAGCAAGGTATGCACAATAGAAGAAAATTTTCCTGAAATTATTTAAGGGTAATATTTGAATGACTGATTTCTCACAGGTAGTGGCAATAAGATTTCCACCGCGGCAGGTTTTTGCTAGGTACGAGGTTGTAGCACGACAACGGAGGAAAAAATTGGAAGAGTATCTACGAAAATTGATCCAAGTCTGCTCGGAATTGCCACACTGCGAGCCTCTTTACAAGTACAACGGCAACTTGAGTAATATAGATAAGCAATCATTACTGGAATTTAGTTCGTTCTTCCGACGCGGAACTTTCGAGAGTAGCAAGTATGGAACTAGCTAAAAGTACGTGCTAAATGCAGAAGATTTAATACAGTTCGTATGGATATAGAAAATATTTATAATTTGTTGTATTTTTTATAAAATTCGGCTGGTAATGGTTATAGCGGGAAAAATATTAGTAAAGTAAAGTTACCATATTCGCGATAATTAATGAACATTACCAAAAATGCATTTCCAAACGTTTATCCTTTATATAAGACTGACACAACAAATTTACCATTCTTTTTTTCCTTTAGCATTAATAGGAGAGATAATTATAATAATCGTTTAAAGATGTTCGCGCCTGTGCTTATGGGAAGCAAATCGCACACCGACGTTTCTAGTGTTACGAGGATTGAAACGTGTGTTCGTACACATCGCAAGACGCAACTATTTTCCTAATGTTTTTCTCCCACTAGAATGTAGAAACTCCGAAGTGTACTTTCGCATTAGTTTTTATTCAGCGAGCGTTTAAGTTTATGATTCCGTGGCATATGCAAAAACATTATTGCTACTGAATCGATATCACTGAAATTCACGCACGACCATAAACTTTAAGGTACCTCAACCGCGATAATAATTAGATTTGATAAATAATCGCGTTTATTTTTTCCTCGAGCAACGTTTTTTACACTATTCCAAGTAAAAATCGAATACATATATATGAGAGACCTTCCTTCTAGGGTATAATCTTATAAAAACAATGCATAATTGTACGAAGTGCAAATAATGTCATATCGCTGTTGAAGTTCTTCTGAATTCCAGGATTTATCTATACATATAATGTATATTTATATTTTACATGTATAGATTACGTTTCACGGCATTGAATTTGTAATATAGCAATGTTAAAGTTGATGGAACCGTTATATACTGCTTCAAAAGAATCAAAACAGCATCATTAATGAACGTTGACCCTGATATTATCAACTATTCCCAATGGAGATATTATAGCCGCGGGTATAGTGTCGTTTCATTAAAAAAAAGGTACAACTTATCAATTTAACGGCTTATACTTGGAGAATTGCGCTTCCAATCTATACAGCTTCCAAACGACATAATAATGCTGTATATGCAATTTTCTATCACACGGTCGAACTAAGTCCCTGTTCCAAAATGAACAACATACTTATTATACCTCAACTATATGTACATCAACGTTACTTTGCATTCTATCCTTTTAGAAGACAGTTTATATAGAGTTTGCTCTATCCTGTTTTGGAATTGGCACACCATCGCTGCTCGTATTGTTTAGTCACGCCGAATCTTTTTATACTCTTCGTTGTAACAATAGACAGTTTATTTAAAAACGACTTGTATGTAAATGCATACCCTCGAATATTATCACTTGCTAATAATTGCTAACAATAAAACAGGCAAAGGATACCCTAATATAGTAGAGGTTTTTCTACTGATTAAGCTGAACTCATTTAAATTATTTTCTTCATTTATTCTCCATATAAAGTATTATTTAATATGCTAAATATAAATAATGATTTATAGAAAATGCTCCATACGAAAGGTGATACGGTACCGTATGAGCTTACATTTTAAACCACATCTGATAATAGTAAAATGGTTTAGATTGAATACGATTGCTTAAAAAATGTTCACCTTTAAATGAAAGTCAAGAAATCTGGAGTATATTTGGACAAGTGAAATGCAAATGGGGGACAATCGTAAGTAAATAGGCATTATAATTAGCGATAAATTAAATAGTAATAAGTCATAGTCATCATACCTAACTAAATGAAGACTTGCTCACTTGCTAAACTATCGGCAAATGGTGAAACAATGACCCGCGTGGCGAAGTAAAATGTTAATCCAAATGCGATAGAAATTGGCAAAGCAGGTAAGGCTTTCTTAGATATAGCCAACAGCAACAACGTTAAGCAAAGACCCTGAAAGTAAATTCCAACATTTTAGTATCACAAATTCCAATGAATCTTGAATTACGTAACGAAAACAATCGAACGTACTATTAGGATGGCAACATAACATGCCAGGGTTGTGTTCCAGTCACCGTAACTCGATGCTTTCCCAACTAGCACACTGTAAAAAATAAAATCCCCAAGTCCAAGCTTTACACCACGCTCTTCTACAATAACTAGTGATTGTTGATTCTGTAGTTCTTGGATAGGATCGTGCTCTTGTCTTGTATCCCCAGTAAGTGACGTCGTATTTTCGCGGACTTCTTGGGCTCGTCTTGCACTGCGATTTTCTATGTATGATTTAATATTAAATATAAAAGTTCTTAAGCCATTCTGAAAAAGGATGATTTGACCATACTCACCATGTGTTTGCACCCATTCTGTTGAAAACCCACCTTCCTCTGTGTCAGCTGATGTAGAATTATTTTGATTGTCCTCTTGGCTACGGATAGGATAAGTAGAGCTATCACTGGGTGCTCCATCAGTATCGGTCATGGTTGCAGCTTGTACATATCCGGCATAAGTTATAGTAAATGCATACAGTGTTGTGGAAGAATATATCAAAGCTGGAAAAATAGATTCATTCCGTTCTTGGGCAGTTTCCACAAGTATTTTCAATGGACCCTTTGGCGTGAGGACAGCAATAAGATCTACAAAAATATAGTTGACAAATTATTTACAATAAAGAACACAACTTTATATTATTTTTCATCTACCAACATACCCCAGATGCTTATTATAGCAAGCACAGCCCATGTTGTCCACTCTGGTAAATATTTGATGAACACCAAAGCCATTAGAGCAGAAACAAATATAAGATATGCTTGTTGTAATTGCAATGGACCTTGCCAATGAATGCAAATCATTCCTACAACTCCAAAGTTCCATAAGCCTATTGCCAATGTGAATAGATCCATTGGAATATTGTATGCTTTTAATACTTGCCTGGAAAATGTTTCTTTATCAATACACAATGATAAAAAACTTGACTAATTTTAATAAGTTAACTGTACTCACTCCCAGTACAGTATAGAAAATATTGAAAGTAAGATTAAAGAACTCATTAAGAGCCAACCATGGATTACTTTGTAAAATTTATGTTTATATAGGATAATAAGTATCACAGTCATAAATACGATGGCACTCATAAGTATCAGCGCATTTGCAACTGCCTGCCAGACTTTAGTAGTTGTATCTGTGGTTTCCTCATGAAATGGAGTATATACTCTGAAAGATAATACCGTGATTCATTTAGACAGGATTGTGCAAAGCCTATCATATAAATAGAACACTTACAAGTACATTCCTTTGGTTGTATAGAAATTTATAGAATTAATTGTGGCTACTACGACACACATACAAATTGATACTGGCGCAAAAAGTTTAATAACATGAGCTGCTCCATATTTCAATTCTTCTTCCTCCCTATCCTTCAGCATATTGTCATTACCCAACGAATCTCTCCTACCTCCACCGGATGTACCCGGTGCTGCAATGTGTACTTCGGGAACACCATTTTCAACCTGTGTCCGAATAATATCATGTTAAAGCAATGTGGAACTTAAGTGTAAAGATGCCACACTTCTCTGCTAATAATTACTTCTTCATTGGTGATTCTCGATCGTCGCTTACGTCGATCACGAACCAAGCTCAGATCGTCTGTGCGTGATTCCGCAACGTGGCCGTCCATCAGGCTTATATTCTCGTTGTCCAAATCGTAATCACTGTCAGACATATAGCAACTTCTATACTTGGGAACAAAGTGACATGAAATCCTTCTGAAAGCGTCTCCCTTGCATTGGTCACGGTATTGATGTTTTCGTTGAATTTTAATGAATATTTAATCGATCTACTTGAGCCACTAGTGGCGGTACTATTTAATCCGGTTCAATTAATGAAGACCAGTCGCTTTTTGTGTGAGGAGTACAAAATAATTACAAACAACTCTGACACTTGAGAGTCGCCATACTGGGGTGCGCCGAACTGACACTGCCGGACCTGCCTAACATAGGAGATAGCAGATGGCAGCAGATGACAGTGGCATTACCTGCGATCTATTCTATCGACACTTTTAAATCAATCAACACTGCACATCTAAGATATCTTGTTTTTATACTAATTCTTATAACTTAATTGTTAAATTATTCTTCTATACATAAATGAATCAATGCCAGCGACTGCTGTTATTAAATTCATCACAATTTTATTGTGCAATAAAACGTACATTTCGGTATAGAAATCCAGTGACACCGTAGCGGAGAAATCTTTGGAATAAATAGACATTTTTGGGGGAAAGAATAATGTGAGCTTCTCAATCATTGTGAAATATTGATTACGAAATTCCATGTACAATATTTAATATCCTAGAGAACATTTAAATCCAAACTACTCTGTTCCCACTGATTAGAGTTCGCTCGCCCTTTCGTTTACGAAAATCGAAAGGATCCACGCCACCCCGCGCAAATGATGTTCAAATTCATGCTGCATCATAAAATAACGATCATAGTAGTGTTAACTTTCCTGTTCTAGGCGGACAAAAATGTGGCGAATTTATTCTCTTAAAGGTATACTTTTCATACGTGTTTATCTCGTTTTAGTGTTCGTAAACAAAGTAACTTTCCCGTACATATAATAAGTAGTATACGGTAAAATCTTTAGGTGTAATATAATAGCATCGTTCGCGAACGATTAATATATGTAAGTATTTGCAATTACTTTTCTTTACACATAAGTAGACGATTGAATTTCATTGTTGTATAAAAAGAAGTCGAGAAAACGAAGCGGCATTAATCACCTAGAAGATCAGATGTGGCATTGCCTAAGACGAATATTAATTTTTGCTTTATAGTTTTAATATAGTTACCTAATAGTGTTTTCGCAACGTACATCTCTTGGATACGCACGACCGAAAATTCCATCGCAGGCGCAGTTTCTTGTAAGAAAAATATGTTGTCGCTACCCTATTGTAATATACTACAAACTCGTGTTTCAATAACACAAACAACAGCGAATCATCATGTTGTTACTTATGCGAGGGGATAATTAAGTACAATATTTAAATACGAACCATACAAGCATCCGCTATTTAGGACAGTAATAAAGTTTACATATGCGTATGTACGTGTAGCTGCGCACCTACACATATGCAGACTAAGTCCACCAATCTATCTTATTGTTAGCGGTACATTGTTACATATCAAATAATTCCCTTCACTGACTCGCAAGTCATTCTTTTAACAATTTATATACAATCCATATACATCTTTCCTGTTTCTACTTTATTATAAATTAGTGAAAAAATAATGCTGCTTTGGCCATGATCTGCGAACCGGTAATTACTACCTATAACTTCGTTGCTAATAGCTACATTTCTGAATGCAGTTTTCCTGATAACTCTCCCAATGGTTAAAGAACTCTAAACTCGTGGTAACTTGTTTTTCGCATTGGAGCAGTCAACCTTGTAATCACGAGCTGAATGCCGCATTATTCAACAGCACAATACAACTTCGATTTAAGTTCATCGTTATAAGCATGAATAGCGACGAATAGTATTAATACTTTGATTATCATCACTGTGGTAAGTTGAATGTATTTAAAGCAATTAGCGTTCACTTAGCTATTACGCAGTAAATTAATCGCTTGCTTTCAAACCGCGTGTCGATCACTTTTGTAGTCATTGCTACGACATCTGCAAGGCTCACGTTTTATACAGCGGTATTTAAAATACTCGTTTCCGGTATTGTAAAACACCAAGCACCTGAAACTTTGGTACGACAACTTAATTGTCTGTTCAGCGATCTTCGAGAGCGAAATTTGAAGTTGATTTGAAGTAAAGAGCGAAATGGAATGTTTAAATATTTCTCTAATACGCTATTTCACAAAGTATTTAAAGAATAAGATCAAGAGAAATAAATGTATGGAATGTTTTTTGTATATGTTTGAAATCAAGAATATACTAACTCAAAAAATAAACGATAATTCGTCGCCGTAGTATAAACGCTTGATTGACTTATAAAAGTGATAATGGTAAAAAATAATATTTGATTCGATCAACATTACTATAGATGCATCTTGTAATTGTATAGTACTATCTTCCTCTATCGCTTATGTTGTTCGAAACAAACTTATTTTTTGGAAGGCATCTATGTAACAGTAGCGTCGGGCACTTTGCTGCTTTCGGAATTCCGCGGTATTCTTTATATACGAGAACATAGAAATTTTAGTCTCTGATCATATAAGTTTATCTATCCAAGTACGAGGATCAACTGACTCTAAACTGTACAATGAAAGTGATAGGCGTATGATCCTAGCAAGTATGTAACAAATATACCACTGCCGTATACCTACACATTCTATTAATTCTTCTTGTATACTTACACTCCAATAAATTAATATTTACGTTGCAACAAATAAACAACGGTCTGTACATTTAGTATAAAAATTAAACCTAAGGACGGAAAACAGAAAATGTTAAGGCTAATCAGATATCTTCAGGAGCCCCCATTCCATGGCTAAATGTTCTATCGCAACCCGTTTACCACAAAATACTCTGTTTGCTTCCAATGAAAAAACAATGGATTCTTTACACTATCATTGTGGGTACCGCTAAGTCAAGCTCTGAAGGATTTCCCTAAAGTATAATAACTAGGATATGTCCAGACAATCTGTTGTGCAAAATGTGATTTTACGGTACGAATACAAAATGCCTTATTTATATCGTGGACTGTCTGGTGGTGTAGGTTGAGTGTTAGCTCTCTGTTTCGGTCCAGTTTTAAAAGACATTTTTTTTACGGGTCTAGGTGAAATTCCGTGAAGGGTTGCACTTTCAGGCGTGTCATTGCTAAACCACACGCGACTTCCATCGGAAACTGTAACAAATGGAGATCAACTTCCTACCAACCGTCAGCTCATGTATGTCAAAGCAAGTGAAGACCAGCTAAGCTGGGTAAAATCCAAATATAAAATCAGCGTGCATATGTCGAAAGGATCTATACTTGTACACTAAAACTAGTACATGTATTTCGTAAGAAATGGCCAAGTCTGCATGGTAAATCATAGAGATAAGTTGAAATGAGATATTTCCAATGAACATTGTTTTCGATTGCAGTGAATGATTCTTATCTAACAACTACCATTGACTTATTCTAGGAATTTAAATATGGGTTGATGGCACTCCAGTGTAACAGCATCCAAAGCAGAAATGATTATGTATACATAGAAAAATAGTGGAACTTTAAATATGATACTATTACAGAAAAGATTAAACAGAAATGTGAAGCTCAAGAATACACATGTATAGAACTGTATGTAAATTGTCTACATCTAAAGTGCATGTAAAAAAGAAAGTTTACCTCTGAATATGTTTTGCAAGACTGTCAAACAAAAGGATAGTTAAGTCGCTTGTAAATATTAAAAAAAGAAGGCGAAATTTATATTTTTATGACTGGTTGCGTTGAATAGATAGAGTATTTGTATTGAGTCAGTTTGCACGTCATAATTGACTGGGTATCGGAAATTCCTGATAAATAATTGGTGTAAGGTAGAACGGATAGTAATGTGCGTCAAAAGAGTATTATAAGTTTACTACGACATCAGCTAGAAAAGTACGGAGTAAGGGAAGTACATTTGACTTTAGAGGAGCGTCAGAAGACAGCACAAAAAATAAACAACTAATAATACTACCTTTTGGATGGTGTTACAAGGTGGGTGGGGGTTAGTGGACTGAATTAGTCACCTCTATTCGTGCGGGTATCACTGCTTGTGACCGATGCACTTCTCAGACCAGATCGACCCTGATGGGAATCTATAAGCGCAGCTGCGAGGTTTGATGATGCTGTGGATTGCACGCTTGTTGTAGATCCTGATAGTGTGACATTGACAATAATAATAATAATTGGCGGCAACTAGACTCATGCAATAATAATAGGAAAAACTAAATCGAATCTAATACTATTCACATTAAACCGCGAAAAAAATCAAATCGGTACAAGAAATATTAGGCAAAAATGAATAAAGGTACTATGCCTAACTTATCAAATATGAAGTTAAAGTTTAAGACATTATGTGCGGACCATCCTATATTTATTTATATATAGCCACTCACCGGACACCGACGAAGTCCCACTAAAAGGACTCGGAGGTTGAACTGGAGAATACACATTAGCTGTGAACTCTTCGAATGTTGTAGATTCTTTGTGGTTTCTCATGACGGTATCAATAGATTTCGCCCTCTCCTCGTAACTAAAGCATCATTTTAATATTACATTCCTTGTGTTATATGTAATTCTTTTAAATAAAAGTATTTATACTTACTAGTGTTGATATAATGTAAGTGTGGATCTCTTTGCTCTGCTTGCAGCTAATGCAGTAGTCCTTACTAAACCAGGCAACACTTTGTCCTCGACAATGCATTCATTGAACAAAGGTCCGAAAAATGGAATCTCTGACTTTCGAGAAATTTGTATCCTATACAATTTGTTTGGTAATGGATAAATTACTATTAGAACATCGCAAAATTCTGTGGGTATTATATCTCGACGATAGTCCCTCCAGTGTTCGGACCACACTATGTGTATTTCATCATTCCCAAGATGACGAGTCTGAAATTTATTTATGTAAAAATATAATCTTTGACGAACATTCTTTGCTCGAAAGAACATACCTTCTGCAATAAACTTTCAGGACTATCTGAGGGCATTCTTGTTGCAACATGAAAAAGAATTTCAATGAATGAAGTAGCAAAATAGGGTGCTGTAACACCAGATGCTTTTCCAGGTACAAGACCGCCAAGAAAACCTGTATGCGATTCGAGTTCTACTTCCCAGGCTAATCTTGCAATAAAGCTTTCGTACTCCTTACTGGCAGTAACGTTGCTAAGTATGGAGTTTTTGTCTTCTTGACCCTGAGTAACATAAATAACTGCAATTTTGTGGGTCTCTCGGGATCGTTGACTGTCAAGATTACGGAGCTCTCGTAACAATTTTTCATTTTTCGAAAGCAAATGCAGTTTTCTGCGCTGTTCCCATCCTGATAAACCCAAATGTGAAAACAGAAGACGGCAGTGATGAAATGGTGCTGGTGGTAAACGATAAGAAGGCGGGTTTATTGCTGATGCGCACATGCTATAAAAAAGAATAATATCCAGCATGTAATACAATAAGAAAGGTTTCACTTTTATGAATAATATAGTAGATCTACCTAATATGCTGACTCCAATTATTAACATGTTCCTGCTCTGCATTTCTTTGACTGAGAATGGTTGCGATTGTTTCACTTTCAACGTAATGGCCCTGTGGAGGGCTGGCAGGTGCATTAAGTGCAACCTCTGGATTTGTTAATACTTCTGGACTTGTGTGTCCTATATACTGCAGAAGCTGTGAACAATTAATTTTTCATTAGGACTAGTTCATGCGATAATGCATCTAACGTGTAAATATAATTATTACGTCGTCCAAATTATCCATATCACTCGCAGCATTTGCAAATGTTGGTAATATGTGAGGTTCACGAGGTCGTACGGTATGTCGTGGAGTGCAAGTCTGTGGTGTAATTACGCTGTTTAATTCTTCAGACTGCAACTTTGCTTTCCAGTCAACTGCAGTAACATACGCATTTGAAATGATGTATCTCAATTACTGTAGATTTTCGAATGTAGGATATTTTATTACCGTGCTTTGAGACAGTCGCAGGTACATCGTCATCCATAAAAGGTTGGCTGTAAAGAATAGAACTGTCCCAAGAGGCTTTACCAGCCAAATCCCTTAGAAGAACTCTTACTAATGAAGGTGCGGTTGTGAGACCCGCAGTAACTCCTCCACCAGGTGCATCGAGTGCCGCTAATTCGACTAATGACATTATTATAGAATTTGATAGCATAAGTAGTTGTATATTTGGAGCTTGAAACATAGCGGAAGATAATTCATCTCCGTCAATTCCTGGCACGTCATCCAATTCAACAACTAGCGATGACAAACGTGCAGCACCGATCCCCATTGGAAAATGTCCCAAGTGGTTTATTAAATGCATCATTACCTATAATAATATTATATTTGTAACCGTAGAAACTAGGGAAAAAAGTATAATATTCAACTTTCATCTACCATTTTTGCTGCCAATTTAACTGATTGAATATTTCCTTTGCGCGGGGATTTTGTGCATGAATCATCAATTAAGTTATCTAAAGTAATATCAGGGTTAAAATCGTCGTCCTCCTCTTCATGAACTTTGCTTGCTCGCAACGGATCTTTGACAGTCTTATTTTGAACTATATTATCCAGTACCTACATCGAAATAAATACTGTTACTATCAGTGTATCTTTTAAACAAATAATGGGGAATATATTTAGATAACTAACTGAGAATAGAGTCATCAAGAGAGGCTTTCCCTGATACATGCGTAATAAAACTGTAGGGCCTAAATGCATTGCCCACTCGCCCAAACAGAATAACATTGATATTGTTAAGGGACCACGCCTTTCTCGACCAGAAGCGCGTCCAAGTGTAGCAGACAAAACCTACAAGGATATGTTGTTTAATTCAGCTCCTATTGAATAATGTCGTTAATGCCAAAATAAAAATATTACTCACTTGAATTATTTTTAATGGCACATTTGGATATAGCCCTAACAATACATCCGCCTTATCACATAACAATAACAGGGTGTCACACGCCACTTGAGCAACGGTAGCATGTGTAGCCTGAAAAAACGTTTATTGAAATGCTGTATAAATGCATATTTGGATATTTTCGGAATTGGACATATAATTAGTGACGAGGCAAGATTTACTATTAGGTGAGACATGAGATATATAATACGAGATGGAGATGCGTAGTCAGACATTTCACACACGACTCGTGCAATATGCCATGCAAAATTCGTGAGCTCCCTGAGACAGCGTTGATGTCAATTGACAAGTATACTGTAACAACACATGGTGAATTGTCGACATATCACGATTCACATAAACTACCTGATCCATTAGAGGTACAGGGAAAGTCCCTGAGCGACGCCTTCTTTCTTGTATCTGCTGCCGATCAGATTCAATGGAAAAAATACTCAATTTCACACAAGTACTAGCATAAAAAAATACATTCCTAAATGCACAAAGTCAGAGGTTGCAAAATGTCAGACATGTGTCATCTAACACATTATCAAACATGCAAATATATATCATTCACTAGCTATGTTAACAACTAACATCTTATTACAATCTTACTACCAGTTGCAAGAAGACTTACTCTTAATGCCATGAGAAGAACAGATACAGCTTCAGGAATTCTTGGATGCTGATGTCTACAACACAATTCTCTGTATACGAACATCCCAATACTTGAAAGAGCAATACATCGCGCAATACCAGTAGGCTCGCGCCGGCAACTCCTTATAAGAATCGTAACTATATGTTCCTGGGAATATCAAAATTATTTGGTCACTTATACGCACCTCTTAAATCGCACATCATTTAAATTCGTATTATGTACCTTTGCGTCTGGGCATGTAATAGTCAGGATGTCTGCTCCATTGGGTTGTAATACAGGTAGCTTTGCAGTGGCAATTGGTAATGACAATAAAGATCCTATGATGGAAACAGCTTCTGTTCTTGGAGCCTTTGAATGTGACAATTAATATTACTGTAATAAATGCTTGTTACATTCACGAATTATTCTTCACATACCTCAGTGCTCTGGCTGCTTAGTATTACGTTAGCAGCGTGAATGTAATCCAAAATTAAAAGACTGGAACCAGGTAGATTCAAACTAAACAGTCGGGGTCCCGTATATTTAACCAGGGCGTGCAATACTTTCGTATCATTGCTGACGATTCCGTTATGAACCGCACGATAAAAAAGAGTTAAATGTTGTTTGGGTAAGTTGATGTCTTGCGGCTGTATAGTTAACAGACATATTAAGCGATAGGCCGCCAGTTTTCCGATCTCATATTGATCGGGAAGCTGTATCGCTTTAAAACACCATGGGGCTATAACTGTCAATGGTGGAATCAATTCTGGAGCAGGTGGTGTCGCTTGATTATCTCCAGAAACGCCCTGATTCAATCGAATCTGTCAGAATAAAAATGAAGGACAAAACTCAAGACACTTAATCTTCCCGCTAAGCTAAGGCAGACTCAATACTGAACATTTAATTTACACACTTTTGTAAGCGTTTGGGTCAGTTGAACAAGGTATTCCATAACTTGACCATGAAGGGTAGGATCCTGAATATTGTTAACATCTCCTAAAGCCGAGAGCATACGTCGCCACAATACAACTGCAACATCGGGCAACCATCCGCGGACACCACCACCTGCCATTACCGATCTTCTTTCCGAAGCATCATTGGTATCTAGGAAATAATTGCACTATAGGAATTGTAATGTATACCCGGTTTCTGCACTGGCTAATTCATATCCCGTTGTTAGTACCACAAGAATGAGTGGTGAGAAAAAAATAGGAAGGTGATTGGTAGAAAGATCTTAGCATTGAGTGTATTTAAGCAGCTGCGAAAGTGATAATTACGCTGCTGCTTAGTGATAATGTTAAACAATTACACTGGCAATACATACCAATGCTGCTGCCGTCAATGTTTTCTATCTGAATCGGACTATCTTTGTTGCTGTCAACCCCGCTACTTGGCGTTGGAGAAGGGCAACGCGGCGATGGTGGTTCACTATCAACAATGACAATGCTATCCAGGGATTTCGCCCGTCTATTGGGTAACATTTTCCGACTGGTTCCTGATGAAGATGTGGTACTGCTTGATAGGAGTCGCGCCATGTCTTGCTCTATCGATAGGGGAAGTACTGCACGCGTGGAAAGTACACTTAATACACAAAAAAGCCACAACCACTGGAGGATATCATGGATAAACAACTTATTCCTCGATCAGTAATGCGAAATTAACAAGCATAACGGTAGGCAATGTTATGATTAGGATTGATATGAAAAACAATCAGATGAAACGAATGCGCCTCTGACACTAGAACAGTTATTTTTAAACCAGTGTCAACGCCAAAGCAGAAAAATCAGTTGCAGTTATAAATAAATGGCACGCTTTGAGCAACATAGATGGCACTAAAAACTATTTGAATAAACCAAATTGTAGTTAAATAAGGGAGGCTGAAGACTGCTTTTTATTATTGACTTACCAGGAACTCCACTGTGCACTGTGTGCGTTCTACTTCTATGAAATTTTGCGCGAGCTTTTCCATTATAAATGTTGTTATCACTAGCACTTCGCGGTAGGGGGCGTACTTTCCTTAAATCTCGCATAGGATGATCTGCAGAATATTACAGTATGAGTAATATAATGAAGGATTATTATAACAATAGTGATAAATCATCAATTCTTACCAGTTACGTTTTCTTTTGAGACAGTGTTCGCATCTTGGTCAACACTACCCTTTCGTGGTGGTTGAACGCTTCCAGTGGACGCAGCACGAGTTCCGACTCCTCGTCGTTTCTTTGTTTTCTGTTCACTTAATCTATCCAGCGGCAAATCATTCAAATCAAGATTGTAAACTTGTCTAGCCAGCACTCTTGTCAGAGTGTCCAATGTTTTCTATTGAAGAAAGTTGTCGATATTATGCCTGCAGTACAAACTTTTGAAATAATACGGCAATAAAGATCATTTTACTTACTGCCCATTCCCGGATCAATTCCTCCCATTGTGTCAACGATGTCAACACTTCCAAAAATTGATCCCATAATTGGGTAGAGATAACAACATTCAGATTAGCCTTAATCCATGTAACTATCAATGTTTGGAATATTGCAGGCGCGAGCTTGCCACCGATGCTTTCCTGATTCTTTCGACGAGAAGTCTTCTCGCTCAGAACAAGAGATGTTATTTGCAATAGTACCCTAAAGTAGAAATTATTTATGAAAATAGAGCAAAAAAACGGCAAACATTTAACAACGAAGAACTGGTTACCTCAATAACTGTTCCCAAGTGGCAGGCTCTAATCTGGAATGCATAACTACATAGCGATATACATTCAGAACTCGTTTGCAACTATCGGTTTGTTCCTCCAGTAATGTTAGAGACGCATTTGGGCCAGTGTATTCCAAGAAAAAGACATTTGAAGCTTGGGTAATAAAGATTTGCAAAACGTTTTGCAGCCCGGCCCTTATAAACAAGTTCTCTCTATGTATAGCCCCTAAATACGAATCATTGCGTAGCCTAGTTTGACGATAATTTTCTGATGGGCTTTTGTCCGTATCGTTCGTGTCTCTTCTTGAGGTATCCTCGGTGTCACGATCTTTGTGACTCTCTAATGGTTCCAGCATGAACGGTGGAAGTTCCTGTTACAAGCGAGTATAATGAAATCTTTGGTTGTTACTGTTCATTACTAGACTTATTGCTTGACCGAATTCAATAATTACATTCATTTGTATCCAGTCTTTGTAAACAGCAATGGCTTTCCTTATAGCACCAGCATGATTAAAATCAAGAAGAAAGGCTTGCCTATAAAGTTCATGTACAAAATTTACATTATCCCTATTGCCATATAAGACCTCTCTGACAAGAGTCACAGCGGATATGGCATTATCCTCTTGACTTTGATTTTCCTGCGATACCATCGATTCTGGGGAGAGTAAACTCGAATCGGCTGAGTTTTGAGTAACGGAAACTCGACGCAAGTCCGAGTCCGTGTTTTCTTCGTTCGGAGTTGTGCTGCAAGAAAAACTTGGATTGCATTTCTCAGTTTCTTGCCCAGCAAAGAGAATCTGTCTATTATATTCAAATTACCTCTGCGAAAGATGTGCGAACAAACCGTCCTTTCTCGCAACATGTGTGAAGCTTGCAATCCACTTGATTAACGCGACCTTGCAAAGCATATAATTGTCTTGGCTTTGATTCGTCGGTTTTCGCATAGTAGGCAATTCCAGATTAGGTTTGTACAATGAAAAATTGTCGTCAAACTCGGGACAAATATATCGCAAATACGTTGCCTTAAAACGTTCTAACAAAAATTGAAAGGTCTTGTGCTGCCTTGTCGACTTATCACGCCATTCTATTTTTACAACCTACGTAAAAACGTGAAATGATGTAAAAGATTTTGCGTACGTTTCACGATCCATTTTATTAACAGCAATAACTACCTGAGTGACCATGAATTCAAGTAATGCTTCCAAAAATCGAACAGTCTCATTATCAAGTGGTTTTTCACCACTTTGGGGTGGTAAAATCGGTCCACCATCAACAGGACTGATGGGATATTGATTAGGGCCAGTATCATGAAAAGTACTCTGTTGTAATTGCATTTCATGAAACTGGCTCTTCTCTTTCTCCTCAGAACCTGATGTTTTAACAAGCCTATCTTTTTTTCCATCGAGTTTGCGCTCAGATTTATAGGGGGATGGCTGATGCGGAGGAAAACCTGGTACCAAGCTTGCGAACATTTGATGTATGTGCTCGGGTGCATTGTCACCGAGAGCTTGGTACCATAGAATAAAGTACCTAAGGAATTCAATCAATTAAATGCAACACTTAGCTCTCATAAGTGATAAGCATCAATATATTATATTTCTTATCTACCTTATTGCCTGCCTACGAAGTTTCCAACTATTACCAGGATGTAAAAGCTTTTGCAAGATCCTTGCAAGACTATGACACTGCCATTTCCTATTCAGAAGCTCGGGGAGAAGAGTTAAAACCTTTTCCAAAAGCTGTAATACCTGCTCCAATTCTTCCCTATGTGCTTTATGCACTATAATGGAAGGAAGAAATCAGATCCCAAATCGTATTCAACTTATTCTTTTCCAAAAACTTCTACAGAAAACTAAATACTCGACTAATGCAAATTCTAACAAGACAACCAACACACTACTCATCAAATAGCTACACACATTATTCAATGACACTTGTGTTATTCACTTACCAATGTGAAATGAAAGTTCTGGCATCAAGGCAAAGAGAAGGGAAGAGAATAATAGAATCATAATTTTTTTCAACTATCGTCCAAAGTTATTGGAAGTTGAATGTTTAAATAGATGCTTTAATGTTCTTACCCCTTTGCCTTAAGTTGGCTTCAGCTGATACAAAACAATCGTATAAGATGAAATAGACATGACTAAAGTTCCCTTCAAAAAATCCCTTTGCCTCATCAATGTCCACATTTTCTAAAAGGACAAGATATATATATGTATACATATACATATGTATGTATGTATTTTAATTGAATTCAGTCTTTTCTCTGCTGTCTATGGTTAGGTAATTTCATATTACAAAGTTCTTAAGAGAGTCATGTTCTGGGATACATAAAATTGCCTCTGTGTAATAACAATGTAACTTTAGCCCAAGCTGGAGGCCATAGCTGTGTGGTTTGGTGATTAGATACCGACCACCTCATATCACGGTATAATCAAGATCATGCAACATTGCTATTTTTTACAACCTATGATTTACCATGAATTTACTTTTATCAAGCTCTTGATATACATATAAAAGATATAACAGAATATTACAATTTATTTTCGTACTCCGAAATCAATTAATTTTTTCTTGCAAGAAAGCACCTTGCATGCTTTCTCCTCAGAAATTGTTTACAAAATATAACGACTTCGGAAATACAGTTAAAATGTAGAAATTGTACTTCGTATAAAGTGAAACAACTGGCGGGTCAATGGGATGGCAAGAATGTCCGTTTTCAAGGCTACGGTGGTAAAAGCTAATACAAAATTCTGTACGCTCCGTAAAGCATCATCGTAGACCAGCTTGAATCTAGGACTAGTCATTGATAATTGTTCTTAAGTGGAAAAAAGAATCGGGGACATTCGAAGGGTGAGAAGGTAATGTGCGAGATGAATGACTCACCTAGAACGATCTTGAGATGTTTGAATCGAGTCGCGCTGTCCTTCTTAACATCCTGGATCTTGAGTGTTGACTTTTTGACGTCTACATGGAGCTTTTTGCTAAACATGGTTCAACGCGAGCCGCCGGCGGCCGCCAGGACAAGAACTAGCATCGAGAGCGTACAGAGCGGTCCTCATGGATACGGGGCTCTCAACTCCGCACTCTCACCATATCAGGGCCACCGAAAAACGCAGCCGCTTTATCGCGCCTCGGCGTCGAATTTCGCGATCGTACACACCTCCGATCAGATGTACGTGGCAGCCATCTTGACATCATCGCCGCGCAATGCTTATAACCTGCTGGGGCAATGACATCATCCCAATGCACTCCGATTAATTCACTCTTTTCCTCCTTCGATCACTTCACGACCTACGCGAAACATCTACCCACGCGCCAACTACGCCCTTTCCTACTCACTCCGAGACCTTGCTTAATTCTTAGCCCAATTGATTCTCTCTCATTTAATCCCGTTAACACCTCGATACCATGCACCCACTAAAACAGAAATCATTCAAAAACTACCGCTCTCAAACTACTTTACTCTGACGATAAATCATTCATCCAATAAATGGTTTTGATGCACTTGGGAAATTGGAGGAAAGATTCTTGCCCTGAATCTAACGAGCGTGTCTTGATCATAAGGCAAGCCCTGCTAATATACCACGTTCTTTGAAAAGATATGTAAGACTGTAAAATATTCGAATGAAAATCATTATCGACGAGATGGCAATTGAAGCCAGGAAGTAAGTAAAAGTCACTAGAAGACTGATTCACATGACGACTAGATCGGGGAGACACCTGGTGCCCAGAAGAACAATAACGCCTAACTTCCTACGACAGAGGTCGGTCCGAGCCAAGTTCAAAGTGTTCGAAATTATGGCGGATAATGGTAAAATTTGTATACATCTTGTGTTTTCACGTGGCAATAGTGCTAGCATACAGAATAAAGTGCACGAATTCTGGAGTTTCCTAGATGCTGAGAATTACCTGCTGCCTGTTTACAGTCAACGCTGTAAGTCCTCTGTTTTTCATCTTAGTATTCATTTGCGTCGAGAAGATGTGTTTTTGGAGGCTAATTTGCCTATTGCCCCATGGTTTTTCTATGTATAATTTGCCTACTGCAATAAGACTTAAGAAATGATTTGAATTCTGCCCGACTCTAAATATCAACAAATGTTTAATCACCGAACTCGAAACAATTTTGTCGGGTGAAGAATGCAGCTGACAATACTAGCAGATACAGGCGACTAAATCACTAATTGGTATTTTCGGGGTTATAATTAATAAAGTATCGCGACAAACAACAGACTCAACTGCAACGTTGAAGTCAGAGAGTCCGATTCTAGAAGAGGAAAAAGACAAGGTACAAAACAGAATTTGGCATAAAGAATTCAAGAATTTTCGTCGTCTTGGTCTGGATAGGGCGGCATTAGCTACTGCGACTAAATGCAAGACGTGCCACGTTGACACAAGGTACGGGCGTGAAGTCATAAGTACTTAACTGATGGTAGATTTCGAAAGCGAGGTCTCATCTTTCGGAAACAGGTGTTCGGATTACGCAGACACGGTCGATCCGTCCTACGAGGAGCTCAGCGAGGAAATGGAAGCATTCGACAGAAGGACCAGCAATTTATAGAACAGGCAATTACAATAGACGGTGTTAGGTTCGAATCTTTTCAAGTATACTATATAATGAGATAATTTCTTCATCTCTCGACTGGGTGGAGTTAAAAATCGGGAGACTGAAAGTGGAAGCAACGGTGATCATGTTACGGGACCAAAAAAAATGCCTTTTTAAAAATATGCTTTAAGATTAAATATCATATTGTTGATTCTACGGCTGACGCATCACCTTTATACTGTTTCCCTTTAATTTAACAGGCGTGTCGAGTAAAAAACCTTCGAAAAATCTAAAAAATACCCTTCGAAAATTTGGGAAAAAACGAATTTTGAGCTATGGCTCTGGAATTTATATGACTTCTTTCTTTATGCAAGAAAACATTTCCCATCAAATTTCAGCCCCGGCAAAGTCCGGGAAGTATGAAAAACATGGGAAAAACTACGAAAATGAATTATTCGGGATCGGTTTTCCATGTGTTTTCGGTACAATTCCGGCATTTCTGCCACTGGTGTCATGTTTTCTATCCGTTTTGATACTCAAACAATCGAAATATCAAGCGTTCGTCCAAGTCCGAAAACCGTGGAAAAATCTAAAATTTTTGAAATACCCTTCCCGACCGTTTCAGGGTCTGGTATTTCAGGCAGTGATTCAGTATTTAGCTAGGAAACAGTGGTATAAATTCCAGAACCCCAGGTCAAAGTTCATTTTTTGGCCGAAAAATTCGTCAAGGGGTATACCCACAAAAATTTGCGAAAAAATGAATTTTGAGCTAGGGCTCTGGAATTTATATCACTTCTTCCTTGATGCAAGAAAACATTCCCCACCAAATTTCAGCCCCGGAAAATGTCGGGAAGTATGAAAAACATGGGAAAAACCATGAAAATGAATTTTTCAGGATTGGTTTTCCATGTGTTTTCAGTACAATTCCGGCATTTCTGCCACTAGTTTCATGTTTTCTATCCGTTTTGATACTCAAACAATCGATCTATGAAGTTTCGTCAAAATCGGAGAACCTTCGAAAAATCGAAAATTTGTGAAGGGGTACATATGGAAAAATTTGCGAAAAAATGAATTTTGAGCTAGGGTTCTGGAATTTATATCACTTCTTCCTTGATGCAAGAAAACATTCTCCACCAAATTACAGCCTCGGAAAAGATGAGGAAGATCAAAAAACATGAAAAATACCGCCGAAATTAGATGAAATTAATTAATCAAGAGGCTGTTTCCAAGTGTTTTCGGTACAATTCCGGCACTTTGACCACTAGTGTTATGTTTTCTTTCCTTTTTGATACTCGAACAATCAAATTATGATCAAATTTTATAAAATCTCCGAAGAAACGGTACCATGATAGACGGGCAGAGAACATGAGTTAATATAAAAGCATGTAATAATTAGGGGAAATTGGAATACACTGAACGAAGATGTAACAGGGCACGAAATCTCGAAGAACTGTATCGAATTTCCTTAGTCCAGGAGGTCGACGTTGCTCAATTCGGGTAAGGTGCCCGGCTACAGGAGCTATGAATGGATCGGGCAATCTCGAATCCTTCCACGACATCTGGTCCTCAGAGTCCAGCATCTTCTTCTTATTGTCAACCAATCTGCCACATGATTTTACCGTACCAGCGGATAGTTTGAACTCTCCGAAAGGGATACTGCACCGGGGATAGTCTTTTTCGGCGATTTTTTGAGTTCATGAAACGTGATAATGATCACTTACACTAGCTGACCACCAGACAGCAGAAAAAAACCTTCTTACTACATCTGGGCTACTTGTACAGCATTAAATCATTATATTACCCGTGCAAATGAACCTTGTTAAATTGATATACAATTAATATCATAGAATAATGCAAAACGCCGACAGATACTCTGATCGAACGTGAATATCTACGATATCGTTCTAATGGCTTGGTACATTAATTATGATTATCCACAAATTTCCATTCCCTCCCATCCATCAACTATTACCATATATGACTTTTACGCTTTTGCTACTACCTAAGGAAAGATATGCTATAATTCAAAACCAATTGAAACCAATAGTCGATCACTTCCGCGATTACTGTACTGTTGTTTTTCAGCACAATAATCGCCACGAGCGCCGAGAATCAATGAACTCCCTCGGTGCTAGGGCTCCGCCGTCATTTTCGGGGAACGTACGTACGTGGAGGAGACAATGGAGGGGAAAAAAATAGAAGAAAGTGGGTTCTGCGTAGCGTGATACTGGCCGGACAAAGCGGCGGGTGGCTGGTTGGTGAGAGTAGTGAGGGGGGTAAGGAAGAAGTAAGCGAGGGGGTTGAGGGGAGTGCGATGGTGGCGAAGCGACGAAGAAGAGAAGGCGCAGCAGCGCGCCAAGAAGAGGAAGGAGAGAGGAAGGAAGAAGAGAAGGACACACTGGCTGACGATGGAAAGGAGCTCGGGATCCCGTTGACGGAGATTCGACGAAGCAGCGATGTTTAATCGGTGTTGGCCCGCATCAGGTTGATCGAGGACCCCCCAGCCGGGTGTGTTCGAGGAGGAGGAGGACGAGGACGTGGGCCTCCGATGACGGCTGCAGGGTACGGGCGGGGGCGGGGGGGGCAAGAGGATGCAAGCGGAACCGGGGTGGGTACCAGGGGGAGAGGCTGCGCCGTGCCGATGAAGCGAACAATGGAGGCGGGATGCTCATTTGTCTGCGGGCATTGTTGTTCACCCGGGCGGAAACACGAGCTCCGTACTCTCCTTTCTCTCTCGGGCTCTCTGGCCCCCTACTCTTTTTCTCCGTCACTCCCCCTTTTCCCTCCTTTTTCCCTTCTCCCTCTCTCGCTCGCTGCCTCTCTCTTGCTCTACCATCCCGTGCTCTGGTTTTTTTCGAACCATTTCCCTCCCTTCCCCACCACTGTTTTCCGCGGCCACCGTTAGAGAGATCGCCGCTGATGCTACCAATCACAACCCCTATGTCAAGCTAGGCTACTGGCCTCCTCGATCCATTCCATTCCATCCGTTGACACGCGTTGGCCCTCTTATCTTGTTGGACCCCTCTCTTCCGGATAATCATAGAAAACTATTTTCATGGGAGCTTTTATGAAGTCTTCTACTTTCTGTTTGTCACTGAATGTAACATGCTTGGGTATTCTCTTAGGGCCCGTTCTCGATAAGAGAAGTGTTAGTCGCAAAGTTTTTGGGAGTAATCGAGGGCGAAGGAATAAAGGCCCCAAGAGAATTGGGGGCCCTCGACTCGGCTTGGAGGGTAGCATCCATAGGAGGGCATTTACACCGGGTGCCCACCGATGCGGACGGTAGCCATTTTGAAACGGGGCCCAGTTTCGTGGCTTCTCCGTTCCGGGCAAGAAAGGAGCGAAGGAGGAAGAGGAGCAGTAACAGCAACAGCAGCAGCAGCAGCAGCAGCAGCAACAGCAACAGCAGCAGGCCTGGTGGACGGACTGTGGAGGACGGTGAACGCGAGGCGCAGGGTGTGGGGGCGTCTTCTGGCTCATTGGGCAGACGTACAAATTCGTCGCGACGTACCTGTGGATTACGTGAGGGGCCCCGCGTTGGTCCCCGAACTTCGGTACCACTTCGGGGCCCTGTGCAGTCAAGAATGGCAGGGTACGCGGGGCCAGCCGGGAGAGACACGTCCATGCCTTATCTTCGACATCGGTCTCTCGAGCTTCCTTCTTAACGGGTGACCGGACACAAGCTACGCGTATACGCGATGCGTCTTGTAGAACGACTTTGTGTATACGGGGCTTTGTATACGGCCACGGCCCTCCTCACACCACCACCACCACCACCACCCCCTACTCTCTTTCTCTTCTACCACACCCACCCCACTTCTAGACGCATATTTCCCTCCAAGCTAGTCTATTTTCATGCCTCCCCTTTACGTGTACAACCTGATTCACTTGCCTTTCAATTGCCAATGATAGATATAGACCGTTGAAAATGATATGATTATACGGTGTTGAATAATTTTAATATAAAGAATTTGTTTATAATATCAAATTGTACGAATAATGGAAATAATTGGAACTCGAGTGTGAAGGGGACGATTAAAAGGCAAGTGACTCACCCTGTACAATCATCTTCAACCACAATTTACGAAAGTCTCATACTATCTTTGCCATCTCGATTCACACACTTCGGAGGATACTTATGATCATCAGTTTAGTAAGTTACGATCCTTTCAGCAGTGACGAACGACAGATAAAAGTCTACCTCTGCCGCGAAGCCATTAATATAACAATATTGCGGTACATTTGCATTTTTCAATCCAGCCGATACAAATCGTCGAATAAAAACATAAATAATCGGTGCTCGATGCGACGGATTGAGAGCTCGCTTGCCTCCCAGTTAAGGTCGGCTTCATTCGAGCCGGGATATTTATCGTTCAATATTAATGCGGTGGTTGGAATTGAATGATGGAAAAAGTTATTGTGTGACACAAAATATTATCGGATATTTATTATACCGATTGCTCCACTGGTTGAATGACTCTGGTAAATATACGTGTATAAAATACACATACGTAATCCACTGATATCATACAAAACGTTGAAGATAACGAGAGAGAGAGAGAGAGAGAGAGAGAGAAACAAAAAGGGGAGGGCGGCTGGTTGTTGGCATATAATTTGGCGATCTTCATAATGCGATGTTAATAGAAAGGAGTATTGGTTAGCCGGTGTCCATAAATCATTCTTAATTTGACAGAGCCATTCGTTCTAGCAAGCTTCTGCTAAGAGGCCTGGTCCGATCCTCCACTGAGAAACCACTGAAACAACGAAGCCTTCGACACCGGCAAAACTGTGTGTGCTAGTACCTTGGGCCCGGGCCCTTTCTCGGCCCCGAAATCCACGGTTGGAACGAGGGCCCTTCAATGACCCTGGACGTGCTCTCCTCAAGATACAGCCCTTCCATTCTCGTTCCTTCTCGCAATCTCCTTCCTTCGCCACTTGCCAGGATAATCTTCTTCCCCGACAATCATTCCTCACACTGGCCGATAAAGTATCTCTTCTTGTTAGAGTAACCAAGATAGCTCTTACCCGATCGTCACCGATTAATTGTAAGGTCGTCTTGATCCGAACATGATAATCCGTATCGGTATCGTGTGACTGACCTTACCGAAAAAGGCTGCTCTCAATGAGCGCTGACGTAATTCCTGCGTGGAGAGCGTCCAGCCAAATGAGATGCCCCAATTAGTGCGTTTAATCTACTTGAATCTTTGGTCGAGCTGGTGGTTACAACCCAGACTACTATGTTTCAGTGGATGCTAAACTTCATTGACTAGGATTTATAAAAATGCCTGTTGTCTTTACTAAGATCTTTACGAAGAAAGTGATTCGTCATGGAGTGTGTGACATTAATTCAAGAGAAAGAAGAGCAGCGTTCATTGCTCGAAGGAATTATAAGCTGGCGGCGCGTCGTCGAATGATTCTGCGAGGCCGTCGCCACTTCGACTAATACCATTTTCGTTCTGTCATAAACAATGACGTCACTCGCTTTGAAGTGGTGGAGGCTCGGCTCCGCGTGCCGGATGTTATTCTTCAATTAATGTGTGCCTTATCGGCCTGTGTGAGAGATGCCGTGACTCCGTCGTCAGCCGCACCCCACCCCCTCGCAGATCGGAAGAATCTTATTCAGCACCTACGATGCTGAACCAACACTGCTCTCCAATATGAACTGCCACCACATTGGATCGTCTCTCTCCAGTCAGATATTTATATTGAACACCCACGCAAGCAATGCTGTACTAAACATCACAATTAGATGTTATGGAAAAATCCCTGTCCATCTTACCATGACGCTTTGGCAAGTAGATGATGAAAAAGAAGGGAGAAGATGAGGATGACTCTGAATTTCTGTTGAGAAAGAAACGGGCTGCGTAACGTCTGCTGCCGGAAGACGTCGTTAGTGTTCGCGCAATTTCCCATGTAAATTCGATTGCTCGATGATTACCAGGCTCGAACAGCTATTGGCGAAGAAGGAAAGAGAAAGAGAGAGAAGACTAGATCGGGTCTCGATCGAATTTTCGATCGGTCAATAGATATCGATGGCTTGATCGTGCCAGATGGCCTATGGGAAGTTCGGACCCATTATGTGGCCGGTCGAGCATCCGTAATGAAATTAGAAATTAAGAAGAAGGCCTTGCTAACCTTGCGAGAACGCCCCCCTTCGAATTTTCCAGGAATACCTTCTCTCTCTCTTTTTTTTATCTCTTTCACTAACTTCTCCAGCCTTCAATTTTAAAGTCACGAGTGTAAAATGTAGAAGTGATGCTTCTAAGATTGAAGTAATAATGAAGCGATCGATTAAAGTGTAACACTTCACCATTAATATTACAGGGTCCTCCAATAGCACGAGGATGCTCTTACGTGTTCTAATGACTGCCAGCCAGACGGAACGAATTATTCTAATTCGTTCTGTATTCGGGCTGGCGCGACTCTAGGAAACGGCTATTAGGCGTTTTAGACGTGGCTAACCGGACCTAGACAATGGCTCAATTAGCCAGTGAAACTCCCAACTAGCGCAATCATTCAAATACGTGCCTTCTTATCTGGTAGTATTCCCTCGTTTCCCTGTACTCTCAACCAGATTCGTTTCACTCCCTGATCTTCTCCACTTAATCACTGTTAATTATCACTTAATGTACTCGTCGGGGCTTCCACGGCTCTAATAACCATCCACGCCTTTTGCCAGTAAATAATTTCACTGAGTATTGATGCACGTAATACATAGCTTGGTTCGAAACAATATCGAGAATGGATGGATAATAATAGCAAGGGGAAACCCATTGCGAGGATGCGCCGTGTTACATCGTTATAGCATGCTGGATATTAGAATGATCAGTGAACGCTTTTGGAAGTAACATCGAGCTTTCCTCTGCTTGCAACTGACACCGGGTGCAATCAGAATTTCAGGTGAATACGGATGTTCCGTTTGCTGTACAGCATTGAGATCAGAGAGGAGGGTGCTCGTTAATGGTTGCAGAAGAGAGTGAGTGAGAGAGAGAGAGAGAGAGAGTGAGCTGTCGATTGGAAAAAAGGATGTGCGGCTAACGCGAAACTTCTGGCCGACGCGGCGCGCCGTCGGCGGCGGAGGAAGTGAACGGGTGGAGGGTTGGGGACAAGTTAAAGTATTAAGTAGCCGTCGCTGCGTCCGCTGTCAGTCTCCGCTCTAATTAATCGTAATTGACGGCCGCGCGAAGCCTCGCACATTGCTCGCAGCGTGCTCCGGCACTCTGGCTCGCACGGCGCGCCGTGTCCTACTGCATAATCGTTCCCAACATCTTCCGCTCGGAGCCCTCGCACCAGGAACCATTAACTAACCCTTGGTAAATTGAAAAATTCGTGAAAAATATTGCAGACTATCAAGATTCAATTTTTGTAGCTGATTAATAAAAAAAGAAATTAATAGTTGGACATAAATTGGATCATCCCTCATCTTTAAAGAAATCTCTATTGTATTATCTTTGTATTTAACATGAGATAAGAGTTCGTATTACTAGTACATCTATTTCAAAATAAGTCCCAGTAAATGACACATGGCAGAGGGTGCCTGGAACTGGGTTGACTGATGCCAGCGATTACGTAAGCACGCTCGCCCAATTTGCATGATTAGCTCACCCATTTTTCCTGAACGGCGTTGCGTTCACACATAGAGATACATGCTGCTACACCGGGTAGCACTAGATACTGGATTCTCACGGTACCTACGGTCTAATTGGAGTCAACTCATCTAAATACTCTCGGACTGCCCACCATTGTGTGTCGGCCTCGCTGAGGAGCCAGAACCAGCCACGCCACGCCACGCTACGCCACGCCACGCCACGCCACACTTCTCGCATTGCGTAACACTTGCGAGAGCGTGAATAATTTTGCCCTGCATTCGTCAATTGGATCCTCGCTCCTAGGTCGTTCGCTCTCTTTCGGTATAGAGAGGCGTTCTTCTCTCGCATACACATAGAGGCCGAGAACGGGCCTGCTCTCTATTTTTGTAGAGCTAATCTCAAAATAGAATACTGTGCTCCTCTCATCCACGAGTGAACCATTGTTCAGCAAATAACTACTTACATAGACTCTACCAGGGAATCTACTAACTCTAACTTAAAGAGATCTGTTTTAATTAGAGGAGTCATTCATGGGAAGTTCTCTTCACCAAGACGAGTTACTCCAGTCTCCGTTGCACGGTACTCGCGGGATCTAGGAAAATATGAGAGCGATGGAGATCGGTGGTTGATCCGGCTCGGGTCACGTGAGTCGGTATTAAGAGCAAGCTACCACCAAGCAGACAATATTGAGTAATCGAAGGTATCCGGGGCTGTGCGACGTGGACGTCTGGTGGCTTTAGGGGCCAGAGCGGTGGCCGCGGCTCGTTAAAGAGGATAGAAAAATGGGGCCGCGGGTTGGTCTTATGGGGTTGCCCCGGTTGGTTTGACGGCGACGGGAAGAAGGGGGCGGGGGAGAGCCCGAACCCACGTGGAGTACGATTTCAGTGGTCTGGGACGCACGCGATACGGCGCCAGGCGACGATCTCGCATTAATACGCACCTGCGAATGCGTGGCGTACAGTACAATGAAAGGCGCGTGCACCTACGGCCTACGGGCCAGCCCTCCGCGCTCTCTGCTGCGGGCACAGAGGGAACGAGCGAGAGAACACACTCTCCAATTCACTCTCAGCTTCGTACATGCAGAGAGCCAAGCTGCCGCTGCCAGGTATGTGCCAGTGCGCGGACGCATGTTTCGTGAGCGACGAAACGGAGCTTCAACGTAATGATATGGTTTTCGGTTTCTGTATTGAAACACGATTCTCAGTGGGGTAGGTCGTGCCGAGCGAACGCCGCCGCTGCGCCACGACGCCGCCGCCGCTGCCGCCGCCGCCGCCGCCGCCGCCGCCCCGCTGCTCAGAAACCAAGTGTGCGAACGCCTGGCTCGCGTATGTATATATCTACCTTTTACCTATACTACTAGCTATGTAGACACAGACCGTGCCTGGACCACTGGCACACGTATGACCAATCACAACTATCTCTATCCATCTACCTTCCTCCTTCTTGACACGCTGCCTTTCTCTCGTGCAATTTCTCTCCGTGGAAAAGCAACGTCCTTCAGCTGTCCGCCTAGGGATTCTGAATGGACCTGTCGCTTGACGTTACTGTTGCTTCACTGATCCACTACGACCTGCGAAGGACGCGGTCTCCTTTCTTCGCGCCGCTGATCGTCCTATCAATCCTCAGGTTTTTGGATAAAATTTATTAATTGTAATTTTGTAGGTTTTATGTTCAATTTTTATTTATTTCTTTGGTAGGCTCTTCGAGGATATTGCGTGATGTGAATTGTATTAAGAGTGAACTAGATTTTATCATCTGGTTGACCGGCGTGGCTCGGCGGTCAGAGAAAAAGTCTTCATCTCGAGGGTATCTAGTCCTTCAGACCACGTGTTGCGAAATCGTCCTTTCTACGGTGATCGCCTGGTATATCGGTGAGGTTGCGGGCACCGTTTTAATTCCAGTCTAGAATTACGGGCAACCGGAGCGATCAGCTCTCAATAGTTGCTCACCTGACGCTCCGAACTCCCTGCGGCTCTCCTTATTCTCTTGCTTTAACTTAACTTTCGTTCGAGGGAGAGGTATATACCTTCTCTCTAATACTTCTGACTCTAAGTTAGTACCATCCAATGCCTTTCTTCTCTGTTCGGCACTTTGGTTGCTTCCTCCGTAGCTACCGTCCGCTACTTACAGCCGACAGTTTTGTGTCTCCTTTCGAATGCAGATTGGCCCATTCGTTCTTCGCTCCGGCTAACTTGATTAACCCCTCTCGTTCGGAATGCACTTCGCAGAGGCACGTACAAATTGGCGATGCGATCGACTCCGCTGATTGCTCGTACGGACGTAAAACGCAATTGCTCTCTCGCCAGCAAGATTCCTATTGCCGTTCTCTCCCCACCCTCTTCTTTGCTACCTTTAACTTCTTCTTCCCGCTGCTCTATTTCTGTCTGGAAGGTGTCCGCCGACGGGATCGGCAACTATTCATCTCATGTATTATTAATAGCTCCCGATTGATTCCCAGATATAGAGGCTATGAAACTTAGATAATGGTAGGAGTGTTTGCCCAAGTGGTCCTCTTCATCGGAGCCAACTTTATTCTCCCTTGGGCCAAAATAAGTAACCATAACTGTGTTACGTTTGCGTCAACGGCCGCTTGTAATCCCATGAAATCAACCCCCCCTCGGGAAACCAAAGCACCCTCTAGCAAACCCTGTACTACCGAGCTTCTTCCATTGGACGAGCAACCATCCAATCGTCTGCACGAAATTTACCTCGCTCGTGTCACTGTAGACACACACACAGACACACACACACACAGACATATATACTATTCGAGGGGAATAGCGGGACCTTTGGCATATGTTTCGTGGGCCGTGTTTCTATGGGCTGTCTGTTAGGGTGGCTCAATGAAATCAAAGGGTGACGTTCCATTACATTCGACTGGGACCATCCTCTACCAACCAAACCCAACTATTCTCGTACACGCAATCCGACACTGTTAATTATGATTGATCAATTTTTGTAAGACGTGCTTGCCCTGCCTATTCGGCATAATTAGCTATTACCCATGGGGGTGTTCGTTCCATTCGGGAATATTTATAGGATTGTTGTGGCGTAGTTTCGAGGCCAGGAAACTGTTGGTACTATTTACGGAGAGAGTTGACAGATCGAATCAACAGTCCCCAATGGCCTTGCAGTAAGGAACATGGTGCGAGGACCGCCACTTATATCGGAGTGCTATATCTCGGAATTGTGTGAGAGGGAGAATAAAACCACCGACGATGTGGAATTGAATTCATAAATGTCAAAAGGGTGGTTGTATACGTGGAGATCTATTGTCGCTTTATCGATGACAGGTAGTGGAAAAGCGAGTGGTGAGAAATGTTCGAATGATATACGGCTCATGCTAGAGTTGTGCTCTAGCGTTGAAGTGGCAGGCGTGTATAGAGCCGAAACTGCCTGGAGCCAAACGCTCTATATCTCCGATACGATCGGTAGTTACTTAGCACTTCTCTGACGCTCGTTCGATCCTTATCGCTGCTTGCGAACCGGCCCTGCCCTGCCTGCCCTGCAATGCCCCCCTTGTTGGCCCGCTAAAATTTATTGCGGGCCCCTGCGGAAAAGAGCTGGCGTCCCATCTGCATCCCCCCCCCCCCCCCCCACCGAACCCCTCACCATTTGCTCTCCCCACTTCGCAAAAGATGCGTAGGCCTACTGGTACGATCCTATGTAGAGCATCATCGAGAACCCCTTGTCTGACTACGTCTTTCTATTCTACTAGAAATGCGTTTTAAATCAAACACGATCTAACGAGGAAGTTTACCTTCGCCTCGACCTTCCTGTCTCTCGATTCACTGGGAATAATATATCCCTTGTATCGGAGAAGGAACTTTCGGAGATCTGATAGCTAATTTGGCGAAAGGAACCTTGCCAAGATAAGATGAGCGGATTCCATGCAATTTTTGCATGCTTGGAATTTGATCGGGTCGCGCGATAGCCGAAACACGCGTCGCTCCTATTAGACGCGCGCAGCTTTTACCTGGAGACGATTATGGAAATGAAGAAGGGAGTTGAAGCGACGGAGAAATTGGGCCAGGAGCTTGAAGCAGGGTTTCGGAAGTTCTACCGAAGAATGAGAAAGATAATTTGAAGGAGTTGTAAGGTCGCGTGGAACTCTAATTATTCAGGGTGAATTCGGTTACCAGAAAGGATATCGGGCGGCAAGTAAAGAACCTAGGGAAGAACGCGAAGGGGCTGGAGAAGCGTGACACCGGGGTGGAGAGGGAGGATGTAAGGTGACACCTTCTGGACAGGTCTGGCTTCCCGTCAAGAGGCCGTCCGAGATAATCATATTCATAATTCGCGAGTTCGCGGAACGTGCGCCCGCCGAGCGGAGGACATACGCTGCCCAGAGGTGACAGCCTCATATTTTTCTTCTTTTTCACCGGAAAAGTTATCTCTCGTTCTCGCACCTTCGCCGGAGCACTGGCTGTCGCGTGATAAAAGTTGTAGATCGGCATTCATTAAATTCTAAAACCAGACAAGACAAGACAAGACAAGACTGGTCCAGCTGGTTTAGATGTATTCAATTAGTCAGAACCGAAGACTTATCGATAAGATGCTCGCACCAATGTACCAAGAATTGAGAGTGTAGAGTAAGTCGAGGGTTGAAGGTAATACAAAAGACTAGCAGATAGGTCTCTTTGAAGGTACTGGCTTTGAGAGCTGTGCGAGATAAGAGGTGAGAGAAATGCATAGGGAGAAACGACAGAAGCAGAGAGAGAGAGAGAGAGAGAGAGAGAAAGAGCAGCATCATCAGAAGCAACAGCAGGAGTAGGAACAGTGGCGGCAGTCGTCAGAGGGAAAGGGAAGTGTTGTTGTCCGAGAACGAGAGGGAAAATCAGACACGCGTGATCGCAGCCCTCCGTACACGCAGTTATGCGTGCGCTTAAAGGGCCCGACTACGCGTGTGGGTCCGCGGATACGAGGACGTGTGGATGTCCAGGCGGGGCCCTGGCCCCGCTGTAATCCGACACCAACGCTCTGCTCCCTCCTCCTTCTCCGAGTGGATGCGAGGCTGCGTCAGGGGCCCCTTGCTTCATTCGTTCATTCGTTCGCTCGCTCGCTCGCTCGCTCGCTTGGATCCTCACGTCCCAAACTAAATCATAACCGTATTATGCGCCCCGACAATAGGGCCGCTCTCACTATACAGCGAAAAGCCGCCTCTAATCCGCCACTCCGCAGACGTCTTGCTCTCCGGCTGCTTACCCTCTCTTCATCTCGCCACTCTACCCTCTCTTTTACTCATACATTCTATTTCTCTCTCTCTCTCTTTTTCCCTTCATTGTCTTCCACCGTCCTTGTTCTACCTTCATGCTTTTTCCAAGAGGCCCTGCGAGACGCATTGTCTCGCTTTATGAGGCCTCGGCCTCACCTTTGGGACCACAGAGGACTGTGAGTGGAAAGGGATTGATCGCGGAATTATTATTAGCAGTGGATGCTTAATTAGTTGGTAATTGGGAGGAGATAAAGTGAAAAGGGAGGGAGAAATTAGGGTGATAAAGGAATGAGAGTGGAGGGAATTGCTAGTTGGATGACAATGGAAAGAGCAGTCGGATAGTAAATGCAAATACAGATATCGTGGTTGGAACTCTCGACAGGCTAGCTGCGAAACCTGCCCACCTACGATTTTCCAGAAAGATCCTGTGGATTGTCTCTGTAAGTTCTATGAAGTCCAGGAGGGGGTCGCGATTTATCTCGACCTCGAGCACTGCCAGGGACTCGGGGCTTCCTCGAGACTCGAAGAAGCACAGACACATAGAAAGGACCAACGGACTCCTTTGGATTCACTCGGCAGCGAGAGCGGCTGGCGTTCGCGGCAAAACGTCAGGGACGGAATTTAAATTTCACAAATTAGTCCGTCCATTACACCCTCGGTGTAATCGGGTCGGATGATCTCGAAGAAGAAGTCCCCCCCACCCGCGAGGATGCCTACCTTTCCACCTTCTTGCGATACCTCCTCCTTCGCTATCTCTCTTCCCCCACTCTCTTCTTCTGCTCTCTCCCCATTCTTGTGCTCTTCCTTTCCTTTCCTCTCTTCTCACTGGACATCTCTCGTTCTTCGTATCTGTAGCTTCTCTTCTCGAGAGCGCGCTTATACCCGCCGCGTTCGCCCTGGCACCGAGAGGACGCGGTTCTTGGAAAGCGTGGGTGCCTCTTCCAAGCAGACAGGATCAGGATCTGGGCCCCCACAAATCATAACGCGGGTGCACCGGAGAGATCCTGGAGGAGAGATCACTCCTCTTCCTCCATTTTTTCACCCGGAATCTACTACCTTCTGCTCTTCTTCCTTCCTTTCTCCTATCATTCTTCCTCCTTTCGCCCTCCCGAAATCTTCCCTCCGATATGCTCCGCCCCACCCTCTTACATCTTCTTTCGTTCCCTTTTAATCGTGGTGTCTCATTAATTTCAACATCTTCGCACGTTTTATCTGTTGATTCCTAATGATTGGAACAAGTTGTGTACGCTGGTCAGTGTGACAATGGGATTTCTTGATACTAAAGAAATTGATTGTACGCCGATCGACATATGTTGCTGTAAAGTAAGTTCGTGGACTCTCTCGTAAGAGGAGCAGAAGAGGAATCGACTCGGCGTGTGCGCGCGCCAGCGGAGGAGGCTCTCTTGCTCCGCGCGGCAGTTTCTAATGGCCGAGGATTTCCTTACACACAAAAGCCCTGCGAGCCGAGTGACTGATCGTGGCGTGCACCGCGAATAAATTACGTGGCAGCCTATGCGGCTGCATAAATTAATTTCAGCCCTGCCGCCCATAAATATTCCCCCCCGTCGAAATCACTCTCCCTCTCATGGCTCTCTCTCTCTCTCACTCATTCTCTTTCTATCTCTGGGGTGCGAGCAATCTTCTAGAGCGTGTCAGAGCTCGCGTCCACTCTTAATTTACGTCGATCGCCTGTAAACGGGCACTTCGCCACGATACATATGTAGTCTTCGAGGATCCTTAGATCCTTCCGTCTGATTGCAACCTGTCCTTATCAGAACAGGACCCTTTATAGCTCGGAGAATATTACGCCAGTGATGATCCTAACCCAAGTGACGCTGACTCTATTTCTGACGAGATTTTCTTGCTTCGAGAGCTTCGAGTATTCTCGTACTTCCAATTCTTCGATTGGATGTCGAATATTAGACAGATCTCTTGGCTCGTTAATATTTTATACCATCGTCGTTCTCGAACGACATTATTGGAATTCATTTGTTCGAATCCTAGCTGTCGAATCAATCGCAATTCAATCATCCATGGAATTGGGTGAGCTTCCAGTGAAATTCGAATAAAATGTAGAGAAGGTCCCGTTGTGCAGACGTCATTAATTTTTGCGTAACGTTCCTCGTGTCGAGTTTTCGTTCGAGTTGGTTCTATTGTTACTGGTGGACAGATGCATCGAATAGAGACCGGTGCTGCATCCCAAAACTCGATGAATGCACAGTCATTATTGCCGTTTAATGACAGCATTGTAACTATACCGGGACTTTTGCTACCCTCTGCATTTTATCGAGGTATAGGATTTACGGGAATTTTCGGAAATTTTCGCGTTAAAGTATCCATTGGATGCTGGGCAATGGAAATGTCAAGTTGATAGTCTCGTTGACTGGTCCATGTGATTCGAGGCGGAGAAGTTTCAGTGGGACAAGTGTATTAGCCGATGTAAAGCGATGAAAAGGCCGAGAATCATCTGGGGCCCGGTGTCGAATCCCTTTCTTCGGTAGCGCAGTGCGCTAACAAGTAGCCATTGTGTGCCCCGTGTCAAGATGCTACTTGACAGTATAGCTTTCATCTCACTCTCTCCAAAGGACCCTCTTCAGCCAGTCTCGCCCTTCTTTCTCTTTCTCTCTCTCTCTTTGGCTCACGGCTCTCTCCCTATCCACACGCATCACTGATACTCACTGTACCAAGGCCCCTTTTCATCTGCCTTTGCCCTGTTACGACCCTCCAATAAATATCCCCAGCCTACTCTCTTCCATTTACCACGATGGTACTTCTTTACAGGTCAATACCTTTCTCCTGGAACAAGATTTCTCCTAATTACCACTCCAATTTCAAGTGAAATGAATAACTCGACTGTAAAATAAGAGTTTTTTTTTTACAAAAAAGAAAGAATACTTTTCAATAGCTATCGCGGAGAATTGTATTATAGTAAATACTTGATGGAGAAGGTAGGCAAGGCGAAAGTGCGTCCATTATTTCTTGAGAGAAGAAGGAGCCAGGGTGGTGGTACCTCTGTGGGGTCCAGGCTTAACTTTACGATCTCCTGAAATCCCCTCGGGGCTTATGGTACCACTACGAAGCCTAATAGAACCGAAATTATAACAGGCCGGTGAGCATGCGTCGACTGCTCTTATTCCGCCCGGCTGACGGATCATCGGGAAGAAGAGAGATGCTTATATTCGGCAGGGAATAAGAAAGAAAAAGAGAGAGAAGAGAGCGAAGAGGCACAGGAAATCGGGAACGCACATGTCTTTCGGAATTCTGAGAGAAGACGATTAAAGGATCTTTCACGTCTCTTTAAGATGCCCGCGGGAGTGAAGTCGAGGAGCGTAACATGATTTAGTCAGCACTCAGATTAAATAAGATGGATCAGGACTTAGAAAGCGGGAGTCTGGCAATTTGCCCTGAACACTTTGTCATACCTTTCCATTCCCGAAACGCTTGGAACTCTTTAGCATGTTATCAAAATATCATTTCTCATGCGAGCACCAAGGAAATTCCAATTCTGCCATATGTTCCTTGAAATTGTTCCAATTTCAAAACGTTCTTTTTTTTTTGTATGCTGTTATGAAATCGGTACACAGGGATAGTTATGTTTTTTTGTAGGGTGAGGAGAGAGTAGCGCGTGTTAGAGAATGCTAAGATGGGTATTGATAGGAGAAGAGCAGGAATCGGAAGATCGACACAAAGGGCGACGAGAAAGGAAACGGGTCACGTGGAAGAGCCAGATGCTCTTTTCTAGGATCGAAGTCCGATCAGCGGAGATAGGCGAAGAGGATCCATTGGGAAGGTTGCTGCGCGCACACGCTTCGGCCCCGGCAAATATCGGCACACAAAGACCCGCTCGATCTTATCTACAATCGGCGATCACTAATAGAACTAATAGGACTGGACCGGCGCTCGTTTTAAAATAATTACAGTCGCGTATCGCTCCACGATCTTTCTGAGCTGCTGCAGGTAGTTCAGCAAACAAGACTCCTCTCGTTTCTCCTCGAGCGAGCATCTCAGTCTCGAGCAGCCGATCGGCCCTTTCCATCCCCCCCCCCACACCCACCCTAATAAAATCGTGCCCTACTTAAATTCTCCTCGTAGATCATATTCATTCAAAGAGATAACAATTACAATTCTATCATACTTACTCTTGCAATGAAAATATTAAATGATAAAAGTACCACTTGTTGAAGAAATTAAAATTTAAAATACACTGCGATAACACTGTCACATACACCATTAATTATAGGAAATTAGAACACTTACGAAGGAGGTAAAACACTTTATACGAGCGTATGTAATATTTATCTTTTATTACTTTAAATAACATCAACTTTACTCGATTACAATTCGATCGTACACATCGTAACGCACTTTTACCGGATCTCTCGCTGTGAATTCGCGCAGGTCCTCTCTTTCCTGATATCTTGCCCTCCCACTCATTCATACCTGTGCACAAGTACACGTTTTCTCTCTCTCTCTCTCTCTCTCTCTCTCTCTCTCTCTCTCTCTCTCTCTCTTTCTTTCGCACGTGGTTTCTCTCGCGGTTGCTTTCACACATCTCGCTCGCACAATTTCCTCCTCTTGCTTCGCTTTCTTCTCAGCAGTTTTAGTTGTGCAACATTACAGGCTGGCCCGCTAGAATACATGATACTTTTGGGAATAATACACATCTCTCTCCACTCTTAAGCAATCCCCTTTTTTCGTTGGCTTTAGTCTGTACGTATGGTGTACGTGTTCGTCCCGATCTCATTGTCAGTCGTTTCTAAAGTGCGTAAATGTGTGCTTGCGTGCAAGTGGGCCATTTCTTGTGCTGGAGTCGTCCGATATTCTCTGCTCGGACCACTCTTTTGCCAGGATGGCTCTTTTCTTTTTCAATAAAATAATCAATCGATCGATCGATCGATCATTAATAGAATAAAAGGTATGACTGTAACGAGGATGGGTTGAACATTGAGCTTCTACGTAGGACTTCTCGGAAGAAGGAGCAAAGATCCTTCGAATTGTGCGAACCCATAACAAAAACGAAAGGGATATGCTAATTGACTCAAGCAGACTTTCTTTTTTCACATAAAAAGTACAAGATTGCTACTACCCCCCCCCCCCCCCTTCTCCGTCTTTTTCTTTGACAAAAGAAAAAAGAAAAAGCGCGATGCAAGAGTCCTATGAAGGAAAAAGATTGGTGATCTCCGGGCGAAACTGCAAGTCGCTCGCAGTTGGAATCTTCAGGAAGCGTCGTCGACGACGGAGGCGCTTCTCTGAGATTCGCGTTTCAATCCGCGCCTCTGTGTCTGTGCAATTTCGGAATGTACTGAGTACGGGTGTGAATGTGTCTGTGTGTGTCTCCTCTCTCTCTCACTTTTTCTTATCGTGTATACATATATATATATATATATATATATATATAGGATTGTGTAGAAAGTGTAGCTGTATTATATGTCTGCTATGCAGCTCGATGAAGGAAGGGTATACTGTGGCGTACAAAGCATATATTGTGCGTGAATCGAAACATTGGCATACGGTATACACACATCTCAAATGCGAACGCCAATACAGAGGAACTCAGCGACTAGCTGCTCTCTCTCTCTTTCTCTTTCTCTCTTTCGAACTCGCAGTATTCTTCTTTCCTTGCTTACAAAACAAAACAAAAAAAATTCTACCTTAAAACGTGAACACTCTCAGCTAACGCGACTACGGTCGAGAAGACTTCGAGCCCGGTGGAACGCGGCAAGGGAACTTTGCCGTTTCGAGGAGACTTCACCAGGTATGAGGCACCCTGACATTGTAGGGATTAAGGGATGCAGTTGTGGAAGGAGTTTGTTCACAGGTTGAAATGGGGTGTTAGCCAGTCGTAGTGTTTCTCGTGAAAGCGGCTGGTGCGATCGCCCTTTATCAAGGAGTCGACGTTACGGTTTATACAAGATATCAGCCCTCACCTAAGTTTCATCCTCTCGTTGCTTCCCTTGCCAGTCTATCCTTCGTTACCCTGTTTCGTCCCGGGGACACGCACTCTCTTTCTCTCACTCTCTTTCTCTTCCTCTTCCTCGTTCTTTCACACACCCTTTCCCTTACACTCTCATTCTCTCGCTCTCGATTGCCGCAAGGAAAATCATCCTTTGCCTCCTTGGCGAGTGCTAGATAAGAATCTACAAGGCAATGTCGCAGCCAACGGAATCTACAGCCGGATACATCTGCGCTGAGAGATGTCTACTAGAATGGAGAGCCGATATCATCATTCTCATTGTCACTCTCTTCTCTTGCCTGCTTTCTTTCGTCCATCCACTTCATTCTTCTCCATGCCACCCCATTCTCTTCGCCCCATCTCCTCCTCCTTCTCTTCTTAATCTCGCATCCTTGCGATAGACGTATACTTATGTACATATATATTTAGGTATCCTCTCCTATGTACAGATTGCGAACTGCGCGGACTAAAAACGACATGACTTAAATTCTAGCCCTTACTTTCTGCGACACTGTTTATCATCCTAGATGCCATCGCCGCGCGCTGCCTTATTACCATCCGCGATTAACGCGTCGTTATAGTTCGATCGTCATTCGACAATCCGAAGTATCATTGAATGAGAGAGCGCTGCGCGATTTCGTAAGAGAGTCTCTCGGAAATAACGAAGTATGTAATACGTACTGGCAGAGCGAGGAGACAGCCGCCGGTCAATAAAGCTGCGAAGGATAAGCCTTGTGTGTCTCTGCGGCTAAGTATGCGCCCCGGTCCGATCCGATCCGATCCGATCCGCTCCGCTCCGGCGACGGTGACGGTGACGGTGATGAACGTTCCTAGGTAGGTAGCAGTGCGGAGAGCACACGAAACGCACAGCGTTTTCCAAGGTACACTCAATTCTATTTCCGAACACGGATTGGCATCCGGCAATTGGTTGGCAGGAAACAGCTGCTGCTCCGCCTACTCTCTCTCTCTCTCTCTCTCTCTTTCTCTCTCTCACTCTCGGTTTTGCGGGCTGTTTTGGTCGGGCGAATTTGCATACCGTCTACAGAATCGACATACTTTTTCCCCTTTAAGCCTATGATTCTCCTCTATGTTGCCTTGGGCCTTTTCTTTTCTTTTATCAAGGAGGAGTAGTCTACCGTCAAATTGTGTGTGTGTGTAGTATCGCCGAGAAGACATGGGGAGAATCTAGATATCTTTGGACCAGGCTGCGATCGAGCTCGACTCCACGAGCGTCCGGTACACACGCTCGCGCGATACAGACGAGATTAACTTAAATCCTGGCTGGTTATTATCTACATATGTACAGGACAAACACAGAAGCGTATCACGAAAACGAAAGAAGTGTCTAGTACGTGTCGAGTGTTTATGTGTATCAAGTATGTGTATGGGATGGCTCGTGGAAAGAGCATTGATACGCGGAAGAAATTGTTCGTTTGTGTGTGTGTGTGTGTGTGTGTCAGTGGTTATAGCTTGAAGACGTTAACTAATTAGCGGGTAGGTAAGATCCGTACATGCCTCAGGGATGATTCCGGGGTCCCCGTACTTCCTAGTTACCTCGGAAGCATCTATTTCCCTCCCCCTTTCCATCGCGTCTTAGGGAAACTGATCGGCAGGTTCGAAGATTTAATGATTCTTGGCACCCCCACGATCTCTCGTAAGCCGCGACGCTTTGGAACACCAAGGATTTCGTGGTCTCCCTATCGAGGAGCAATTAATACTGTAACGCGTCCGGGGAGTCCGAGGATATGCTGTCGACAGCACTCTGAAGCTTGTACAGTCCGGAGAGCAACTACTGGTAACCGTAAATAACGAGTACGTCCGCTTATTTAGGTGCTATAGATACGAGCGGTCTGTGTATAATGCTACGAGATTAGAAAGGCGATCACGGATTACTGTACCGCGATATCCGCGGGGGGGGGGGGGGGGGAAACAAACAACTAAGAATGGCCTGGTCGAGGCTCTCTGGAAGTGTGTGTGTGTGGTACGCGAGTCCTCATTACTCGGGTGAAACCAACAAAAATGCTAATATGTCTTTTGCTATTTTGTCCCGGAGCCGCTTTTGCTTACCGAAGCAAAAGCACGATGCTCCAGTCGAGGTGCTGTTTTTTTTTTTCTTCTTTCTCGTACTTCTCTAAACTTCTTAATCACATGCTTGGAAACTGGAAGTTTCCAAGTGCCAGTGTGTCGTTCGCAATCTTCGTGGTCGTGTCGAAATTCGAAGCGAACTAATAAAAAGCACGAGTCCCTTGATTATAGGGTCTACATGTTACCAACCCTCCCCTCCCCCCTCCCCCCCCCCCCCCCCCGGCAGGGAAAGTTCACTCACGTATCTCGTAGAATGCGAGTCACTGATGAAACAGAATGAAAAACCTTCGAGAATCAAAGGTATTCTGGTAAGTCTATGTCGGGGGTGGGGTGGGTTTCTCGAAGGGGAATATCGTTCTTCCTTACTGGAGATGATTGCCGCCAACATTAGGTCTTCTCTTGATTCCGCTTGGCTTGAGTGCTCGGGGCCCAGGGTCACAACGAATGGTAATCGCCGAGTACGAGGCCGCTCTGATAACTCACATGCGACGTCGACATACCCATGGAACCCATGCCTTGGTAAGCGCCCATTCCCATGCCGTTCATCGACATGGTGTTCATCGTGTTAACACCTTGCATAGTATTCGGTAGCATCGTCGAAGGGCCCATTGGACTAAGTCCACCCATGGAAGGAGCAATAGCACCCATCTGCATCGAGGTTGCCGTGTGAGGAATGGACTTCTGGAGGTCGGCCGAGGTCGGTGTCCCTATCAGATAATCCTGCGAGCAATCGGCGTGAAGGCCAATCCTTTTAGATATCGTTGGCCAGGAAGCATGCGCCTAGACAATCGTGCATTTTTCTCTAATACACCCGCCACCACCTTTTCCCCTTTTTAGTAGTGCGCTTCTTGGCCGCCGCCGCCGCCGCCGCCGCGCCCCCCCCCCCCCCCTTTCACAGAGAGACAGAGATGTTCGATGTGTATGCTTGAATCGTCGATGTCAACGGCAGCGAGCATCATCATCATCATCATCATCGAAGAGAGACATACATACATGGGTACGTAGTTGCGAGAAGCGCGCGGCCAAAGATGAACAGAGGAGTAGACGAACGTGCGACTTGCGTGCGTGCGTGCGTGCTTGAATATTGGCGTAGTTGCGTGCGTGAGATCAAACGAGATGTGGAAGTGTACAAAAGTGATAGAGAAATAGAGAGAGAAAGAGAGAGAAGGCAGAGATGCAGACAGAGACCGACTAGCCCAGGCTCAGTGCAGAAAGTACGTGGAACTATCACCAAATACCGCGTCTTCGGTTTTCTCCGAGAACATGCGTACCTGCGGGCTGTAATATTGCATGTAGTCCAATTGGCTCTTCTGCTGAGCGCAGCTTGGTGGTGGCGGTGGCAGAGTTGCTGTAGGATGGACCAATCCATGGGCACTATGAGCACCAACTTGAAGATGATGCTGCAATTGATGATGAACATTTCTCTTGTCGTCGCCACTCTCGCTACCAGTATCATGATGTTGCATATGATGAGTAGGTGTATGTGGATGGCTCAAGCTAGAGCCATGTCCCTGATGATAGGAGTGTGGACTGGAAACGGAGACTGGTGCTGGAAGTTGATACATGTTCGATGTTTGCTGGTGTTCGACTATTTGTTGCTGTTGCTGCTGTTGTTGCTGGACCGCGCACGCCGAGGGTTGTTGCGGCTGCTGACTCATTCTCTGCCTCTTCGTTTCGTCGCCACTCTCACCGCTCGTGTCTCCCAATGCGCTACCATGAGACTTATCCTCCCTTTGGCCACTGCAACGAGAAATCGGGGGTGTTTTTTGGTTTTTTTTTCAAGCTTCTTAGTACAACCTGTCCATACAACTAGACGAGAGGAATTTAAGGATCAAATGGACGCTCTTTTATTTATTATAGCTATTTACCACGAATATCCTTGGCACGTCGTAGGCCATTCGGATTTTCGTAATGGCTCGTTCGAGGCGAATGCCGCGCGCGCGCCTCGTAACAGCGAAGCTCTACGGTTCAAACGAGTCTAATATAATTATGGACGGAATATCGGTGGTGTATTCACGCGAGGGCCCAGGTGATAGGCAGCGAGTCCAGGGGTGGCAAGGGGTTTGCGAAATAATATCGAGTAAGATAGTATCCTCTCTGCTACGTAAACTATGCGACAGAGGGCATCTTCCTCTCCCTTTCTCTCTCTCTCTCATTTGCAGAGACATGCTCACTTGTGAATTAAGGGTAGACTCGAGCGAAAAGGAGAGAAAGCGGGTAAAATCATCGAAAAGAATAGAAGGTTTATACGAGGAAGATAGAGTAAGATAGAGAAAGAGAGAGAGAGAGAAGGGGGGAAGGAGCAGCGAGAGGCTCTCGGCATCTCGTAAACTCAATTTAGCAGGCTGGACCTCCTCGAAGTCGAAGCACGTGGGACCGAAAGGCCCGGCTACGAACTCTCCTCTAACTTCTTCTCCTCTGCCTCTTCCTCTCGTTCTCTCCTCCCTCTCACTCGCTTCCACCAGGTACGAGCAATCGTTAAGCGCTTGTTTTACAAGTCGTTTAGACGTGCCCGCCGCGATACGGTACTCCCTCCCTCTCCTCTCTCTCTCTCTTTCTCTCTCTCACTCCGGCGCAAGTGCCAGGACACTTGTCTACGGGGTGTTTTCCAGAACCGGTCCCCCTTTCCTGGGCCCTGAAACGCTACCGAGCTGATAACGCAGCACCCGGCTACCATTTATACCTCCCACATTTCCCATCTTTCTTCATTTTGTAACATCCAAGGAATAAGTCCTTTCTTCGGGGAATTCTCGACGAGTCAAGATCATTGGTTAAGTATTGAAGAATTTATCTGTCTGGTGACAAAGTCAATTTTATGGCAGACATGAGAGCAAAGAGGTGGCAACGAAGTTCGTCGAGAGTTCGAATCCTTTAAAAGGACACTGGGATAAACAAAAAAAAAAGAAAGGAGGAGGATGTTTTGGGTGGAGGGTGACGGAGGAAAGGTTGGGTCCTTTCGTGGTGGCTGAAGAGATAAATCCGTTCGGCAGGTGAAAATCTCGTGTTCCGTTTGTCCCAGCAGCAGGGGAGTCCGACGGATCTCACGAAGCACGAGAGAGAGAGAGAGAGAGAGAGGGAGAGAGAGAGAGAGAGAGAAGAAGAAGAGGAATTATTTGGATGGCGGTGGTGGGACGCGACAGATCCCACACGCGCAACAACGTAGTTCTCCAAGGGAAAAGACAAGGGACAAGACTGTTCTTGGCGCGGCGATGCTTTCGGTGCCACCCGTTGGATCGCGGGGACTATAACCCGACGGAGGTGTCCCCAGGTATGCCTTATCCGTTCCAAGATCGCGCAGTAAATTTATCCGCGCTCCACGTCCCTGCCACGCACCAGAGCAACGGAATCTTTCGGGCATTATTATTTTCATTAGGATCTCTGACTCATCGCACGCCACGCAGTCATTTCGGACGAGTTCGCACCGTCCCACCTATTCCACGTCCATTTCAATTACAGCCTTCCACTTGGTTCAACTTCCCCAACCACTACCTCCACTGCCTCTGTATAGTTAATTGCCATTGGCTTCAGAGCTTATTAATTAGCCGCGAGAGACAACTCCCTTACTATATGTGAAATTTCTCTTAGAGAGAAAAGACATATAGAAAGCTCTCTAACATCATCAAAAGACAGATGGAATCGCAAACCGCGATTTTACGACATTGTACCGGTCTTCCACTTCGAGTTGAAGATAATGATCGAAGAGACCAGGCTGGTTTTATTAATCGGCCAGTTCGTAAATAAGGAGTGTGACTCCGAAATTCCGTGGGCCTATCTCGCGGTATCCGTTCACTACTGATGCTTCTCTCCTCGCACCGTCAAGATCGATTCGTTCAGTTTCAAAGAAACAACACAACGGTTCTTCCTTCTTCTCACGTGGGAGAAGACCACCGCGCGGTCAGATAGAATCTACGGGCTTTTAAAACGACACTCTGACGACATTCCTGAAATTCACTTTTTTCCCTGGATTTCCTACGGGAATCATCATGACTGTTGTTGGAGTGTAGGATCTACAGTGAGACTATATGAATTGCAATAAGGAGGGATAGTAGGATTTTTCATGATTGCATTGTAATTTGCGTCAACGAGTGAGAGTGATCGTTATGAGCCGAGTTAACAAGGTTCTCGCGTGGTTGTTTGGTACGTTAAGTTGGAGGCGAGAGGCGAGAATGATCGCAGGAGTGTCCGCATTCCTGTTACAGTGAAGGCACACATAGTACTTCTTGAGCGGTGAAATCGGGTTGTGCGGAGCCGTATTAAGGAAAAACGTGATTACCGGGGAGACCTTTCGAACCCTGACCCTTCGCGCTGGTTATTCCCTGGCGGAACGATATCGCGTGGTGGCTCGAATAAAGTGTGCGACAACGCAAGGGCGACGGAGCCGATATAATCCGATTTTACGAGGAGGCCACGCTGCACTGGGAAAAGGGAGATCCTATCTACCCTGGGCACCGTGCGGCTCATCCACGGCCACGGCGATATAAACTTAGACGCGAATTAGTGGAATCGCCCGAGCCGATACCATCTCATCTTGCACCGGTGCAATAGCGGCCTGCAAACGCGATGGCAAATTTATCGGGAAATAAGGAGGGGTACGAAAAATCATGAAAAAATTCTGTTTGGATTGGGACTCTGGTTTTTATATCATTTGTTCCTTGATGGAAGAAAATATTCTCTACCAAGTTTCAGTACCGGAAAAGGTTGGGAAGATTAAAAAAACATGGAAAATACCGCCGAAATCAGATGAAATCAATTAATTAGGAGTCTGTTTTCAAGTGTTTTCGGTATAAATTTGGCACTTTGGCTACTGGTTTTATGTTTTCTATCCGTTTTGATACTCAAAGAATTGATTTATCAAGCGTTCGTCAAAGTCCGAAAACCGTGGAAAAATCTAAAATTTTTAAAATACCCTTCCCGACCGTTTCAGGGTCTGGTATTTCAGGTAGTGATTCAGTATTTAGCTAGGAAACAGTGGTATAAATTCCAGAACCCCAGGTCAAAGTTCATTTTTTGGCCGAAAAATTCGTCAAGGGGTATACCCACAAAAATTTGCGAAAAAATGAATTTTGAGCTAGGGCTCTGGAATTTATATCACTTCTTCCTTGATGCAAGAAAACATTCCCCACCAAATTTCAGCCCCGGAAAATGTCGGGAAGTATGGAAAACATGGGAAAAACCATCAGAATTAGGCGAAAATGAATTATTCAGGATCGGTTTTCCATGTGTTTTCGGTACAATTCCGGCATTTCTGCCACTGGTTTCATGTTTTCTATCCGTTTTGATACTCAAACAATCAATTTATCAAGTTTCATCAAAATCCGAGAACCTTCGAAAAATCGAAAATTTGTGAAGGGGTACATATGGAAAAATTTGCGAAAAAATGAATTTTGAGCTAGGGCTCTGGAATTTATATCACTTCTTCCTTGATACAAGAAAACATTCCCCACCAAATTTCAGCCCCGGAAAACATCAGGAAGATTAAAAAACATGGGAAAAACCACGAAAATCAGATGAAATTAATCAATCAGGAGGCTGTTTCCAAGTGTTCTCGATAGAATTCTGGCTTCTACGCCATTGATTCTTTGATTGAACAATTCAGAATGGTATGCAGTTGTAGAATCATTAACAGTCGATGGACTAAGACTCGATGGCAAGAACGAGCTGTGTACTTTATGATATACTAAGGTGGCTTGTTAACTCGGCTGTTTGGCACCGGGCGTCAAAGAGCATCGGAATTTCGAGGGCAGCGGGTGCAAAGGCAAGCTTGGAATAATTGTCGGCGTAGCAGCATCACCACCCGGGAGAGGACACAGTGATCTATCAAAACCGTAGGGGAGTCGCGAAGATAGAGACTGCTTAGAGTGTTGAGGAGTCTGCGTTCTCTCGCAAGACAAGATACGAAGACATCCTGGATCTTCTTCATAGCAGTGAGTGGCCGATGAAGAAGAGCTCTGGCGCTCTCGCACTCGCACTCTACCGGGCCCGCGCCAAGAGATCTGAGATTTCGGCTTCTATTCTTGTCGGGGATGCGATCCGATTGCGCTCCGTCGCCGCGTGTTAGAAATGCGAGACAATATTATTAGACTCGTTAGAGAGAAACGTCGGGAAAAAGGGGGAGCGCGCGCGCGCGCTGGTGGCCTCCGGCAATCTTCTTATACAATTCACCGTCTGGCATGTTTACGTGAGATGTAAACACGACATTCAAGGTCAAAGTTGGCAAAAATTGAGACTTACAAAAATCCACTCGTTCTAAACAATTCTTAATACTTTCCTACCTATCCGATTCCTCTAACAAGAATTATATGCCAGATTTACAAAGAACAAAGCATTAAAACTAAGCTTCAATATGACTTCTACATGAAAGGCACACAGATTAATACAGAAAATCGACAAGCTCTTGTCCGCGGGGGTCGCACGGTTAGAGGAGTCGACGGATTACTGGAACTTCCATCCGGCAGAAGGCAGGAAGGCAAACGAAGAGCTTTGCTTCGAAGCAAATTGAAAATCGGTTGTTGGCTCGTTTGTTGGGGCCCAATAGCGGCTCCCATAGGATTTTCCCAAAGAGTGTTCTAACCAATGATCGAGAAAGAGAAAGAGAGTATCCGTTAGTTAGACTCGTAGGTCGTCGAGTCTATCCCGAATAGCCGGCAGGTGAGCACGTCGAGGAAGCAAGCGCCGCGAGAGAGAGAGAGAGAGAGAGAGAAGAAGAAGAAGAAGAAGAAGAAGAAGAAGGGACCATCACCGGCAGCTGATTCCATAAGCAGATAGGAAAGAATTTCTTCGACCTAAAATAATGGGGGAGGCAGCCTACCGTGTACACACCGCGCGAGCCTCTGTTTACAAACTCCAGCTCACCTCCGCGGTCAAGCAAACCAAGCTTGTTTTTTCTCTCCCTTTACCTGGCTTCTTGCAGAGCCGCGCAGGAGCCCAGCATCCCTGGACCGCCACCCTATCTTTCAGCCCCCTAATTTCAACGCTGCATAGAACTACCATTCTCGCGCATCTGCGCGACTCTTCAACATACCTTCTTTTTAAGAATACCTTCATTATTTATTGGAGATTGAAAACTCCCATAGTTTCATCTTTAATAGAAATGCTGGAGAATTTCTTAGCTGAGAGAGTTTGTTGGGATTCCAATAATAATTGAAGTAGACAGAGGTTATAACGTGACGAGCGTGATGCGGTGAAAATACCAACGCCACTTCATTTCGTCGGAGAATCAACCTCTAATTTATAGTTATTGCATGTGTGACAGCGGGACAAGATTGCCGCAGGTAAATTCTCTCTCTCTCTCTCTCTTTCTCTCGAGGGTTTCATGGGATAATAGAAGAGAGAAAGCGAGAGAGGTTCGCGTTAAAATGCTTTTGGTGTTTCAGAATTCCTTAATCCGGATTATGGTGAACCTGCCACTCGGTAGTCTTTCTTGGGAGTAGAGATGCCACGTTATACGAACGGATGGACATATCTTCTTGGTCATTCGTCGATTGCCACTCTGTTTTTTCTTCCCTGCCACTGATATTTCATTGGTTCCATTCTGTGTCTTACACGCTAAGCGAGGGAGTCGCAGTCAAGGAAATCTGTATCGACGAACACCCATAAAGCGACCTTCCTTCGAACAAGATCTCTCTCTCATCTCTCTCTCTCTCTCTCTCTCTCTTTCTTTCTTCATCGATATCATAATTCCTTCACGCCTCTCGCGAGAGAAAAAAAGTGTCCCCGGCATCAATTACACGCACTAATTCGTCTTTGATGATCCGAGGCCAAAGATTAACGGGAGGATAGCTTCGGTAGGAAGGAATAATTAAATTCCGGGAGGACGTAGAAGAAATAGTAGCTACGAGAGAATTATTGCGATAGGTGGAAACTTGATGAGATGAATGGTCGAAGAAGGGAATGTTCGTTTTTCATAGAGTGATTTGACAAAGATCGACAAAAAGGCTGGTATATATCGAAGAACTTCACTGAGTCTGTCAGAACATGTGCCAGGAAAATTGGATTTCACTGCCAAAATGACCACGTGGTATGTTGGACGGACATTCACTCTCTTTCTCACTCGATCGCAAAAGCTCAGCGAATGACGAAAGCCTATTAATCTCATCGGACGTCTATCTACGAGTGCAGAATTCCACAGGAAATTTCTGAAACCCGATAGACTGCTTGCCGCTTTCGTCGCTGCATCCAACTTTCCGTTCTCCTGGCCTCTCTTTTCCCTGGGCAATTAGTCAGAGCAATGTCATCGGGTTGTATCAATTCGTAAGAGGTAATGAGCCGAGGATATGCGATTAGACGGCCGGCACGAGATATCGCCAATTGAAATACGAGCGAGACCGGTTCACTTGTATTACCAGAATACGGTGTAAATCAAGTTCTCATTATACACGAATTCATAACGTATCATTGCCCTGTTGATATATTATTTGATCGATATCATAATTTATTACAATCAATTATAATTGATAACATTGTTTATTATAAAATGCTATAATTTCTAAATACGTTCCAGTGAATCAACGCTGTAATCCATTCTCGATTAAAGTACCAATCACTTATAAAGCCTGCCTAGTCAATTGTGAGAAGCGTGGCATTTATAAAACACGCCTAATCGCCCGCTAATCCTTCAACCTCGCTCAATGAATCGAGGTCTCGGCACTTCGCGGCGAAGTATGTAGTTCGCGCTAGGGCTGAAGCCCCACGCATCAACTTGCAGGGTATACACGCAGCTTACGAGACATTGTACTCCTGACACTGGCTCTCGAAAACGCCCAACCAAACCCACCGCATCTCTCTCTCTCTCTCTCACTCTCACTCACTCTCTTTCACCTTGTTGTTTACGACACTAATAAGAATAAAGAAGGCGGTAGAAGGAGGAGGAAGAGGAAGACGAAGGGGCTAGGCGGTGGTGCCGCGCGAAGATCGAAGCCTCTTGACGTACTTACATAAGCTTTGCGCTCTGTCTCTCGGCTAAAGAGTAACTCGACACCGTTTAAGGGAAGGTGTGCGTGTCCCACATGCACGTGCACCTATGATAGCTGGTATGCCGACCGCCCACACCTAAGTACATGTGTCCCTACGAAAATGCATCCCGAAAGAGAGCCGGACGAGAAAAGAAAAGGCTACCGGATGTGAACGTCCGAGTGGTTCGACTTCGTTCTAAAGAAGGTCGGAGAGACCACTTTGATTTGAAAGAGAATTACTATTATTGAAAATTGATGAGAATTCAAGGAATTTATATAAATAGAAGAAATAGTCTTTTCTATAACGATAAGATGATCTATGAAAAGATAGGTCCGATTCGTTTGAGGATTCAGTAGAAATGGTACGTCTGAGCAGTAAGTATGCCTTGGTGGTGGTGCACGGGCTATTTGTCGCAGCTCAGCCGAGTCTGCAATACGACTTACTGCATTTAGAGAAGAGAGGAGCTAGTGGGCCAGTTCATAAATTAAGTGAAATATATATCACGAGTGGTGGCTCGGAAATCTCGCTATTAAAATAGTGAGAAGCATAGAGAGGGCGGAGTGGCGGGCGGTCTGCTTTCGTAACGAACAATGAAGTCCAAACGTTCCGTGGCGAACGAAAGCGGTGAGTAATAAAAGCGGCAAGTAGAGAAGAGCTGTCACTGAGAAGAAGGGTTGCAGGAACACCATAATTTGCCTGGTCTACTTTACGAGTTGGATGTTCTGGACCATTTATGTTACTGTGCCGAAGAACTTAGAGGTAGCAGATTAAATCTATCATGAATATTGTGCAACTGCTGCGCGAAACTCTCATGAAAGATACTCAAGGAAATCGTACGCAATCGAGGTACTCATGGTTGGACATGTGTGAGTAGATGTCACCCTAGCCGTCGGGTTTCTTCCGCGTCGCGTTCCCACAGCGCAAAGGAAATTGGCCGCCGGTACCACTGTCTCAAGGTCGTGATACCAATTGCTACCTGATACCACCGGACACCCAACCCCGTAACGATTTTTCCAACTTCACGGAAGAATTCCTGCTTGCCAGTTATGCCTTCCTTACCAAGGAACAAAACGAGAGAGACGTTGGTTGGTAGCTTGCTTAGCCTTGGTGGCCGACCAGTTGGAAAGTTCTCGAAGAAAAAAAAAAGAGGAAGAGGGAGAGAAAAAGAAGCACGAAGAAAAGAGGTGTGATCGCAAGTGAGAGCAAAGAGCTATGCAGTAGAATGATACAGTTGCAAGGGAAGTCTGCTCCGGTTAGACTGGAAATGAGTGCATCGTCTATGCGAGGTCGCATTGCTGCTCACGTGTGCCAGTGGGCATTCTGGGAATGCGTGCATGAATGAATGCCCGCTGTTCAGTGGTCGCTCGGCCGCCGAAGAAGAGGAACTCTGTGGAGGAAGAGGCGCTCCGAAGAGGAGACAGACCAAGGGGAGAGAAGCGGGTATCGGAGGGGAGAAGGAGGCCTATGAGGAGGATTGTTCTTTTTTCAACGGCAGCACCGGACGACGATGCGTGTATGTACGAGGCGGGCCCCCCTTTTGGTCGTTGCGTGCCCATATGTGGCCCCTTCTTCTCCTCGGCTGTCAGATTTGACGTGGTCTTCTTTAAAGCGGTTTCCACCGAGGGTCCCTATACCCGCCTTTTTTTGTGCGCGTGTGCCCGAAAATGGCTGAGCCAAGGGAACATGGCCGACTGAGGGAACCCTTGCTCCCTTTCCCTTCGAAGAAGCCCTCGGAGAATCAACGGGACACAGCCCTCGGCGCAGCCTCCACGCCAGTATATTCAGAGAATTTCTCGGCCCTCGACACTAGCCAGCCTATTTCGATTCTAAACGTATGCTTTGTCAAGAACGATTGCTCGAATTAGGAAGTATTATTCCATCATGTTTCTATACCATCAACCATCCAATTCTCTATTACAACCCTTTCTCCGAACCTTGTACTTCTACAGTAAGGTATAATCGAAACTTTGGGAAAAAGCTCCTTTGGCGAATATAAGCGGTACTCGAATGACAGAGATTATGTCAGGGCTTCCATATGCGTTAGAGAATGTTCGAGGGATGCTATTTTCGGCGCAGTCTTTCCCACGAACTGACGCGGCCTTTGAGACAAGCCGACGTTGACGACACTGTGGCGAGGTCGTCTGATTGACGTTAAGGTCGCGACGCAACATCCCTCGAGAATCAGACTTATATACATATGTATCTTGTGTCTTTAAGGATTGGAAGAGAACTCGTTGTGTAGGTGGCAGGCGAGTGCATCGAGACGCGGAGAATTCGGAACCGGATGAAACGGCATAGCGCATAGAGGACGGGAAAGTGGAGTGGCCGGTGTGTTGTACCTCTGTCTGTCGATCTGTTGTGTGTTAGAGAGAGAGAGAGAGACAGCGGTGGGACGGAGGCATGCAGGGAATCGTCGGCTTGCAGGCTTTTTCGCACAACGGTGTCGCGAGCGCGCGCGCGCGCGGATGTTGCAGCGCGCGCGACACGGTGACGAGATGGCTTCTCTGGTTTCAGATACGCAGAACACGCTGCCCAGACACCGTGCACGCGGTAACCGTAAACCAGGCAATGCTACGCCGGCTGTACTCGCAGCTATTTCGGGGCCACGTCGCTGCTACGAGAACCATTTCAACGAATGCGTGTCCCTGCCAGTTTGACCCGAACGCATCTTCATTCGCACACTGTTCCACCCTTTTCCCATAGCTGCCCTTCAACTAGATCTACCGAAGAATGTTTTCTTGATATACAGAATTAGTTGTGAATTAGAAGATGAATGTTCTTAGAGTGTATTAGCTTGAAAAGTGATTAGGATTTCTTAGCCGGCGTATACGGTGGTCCAGGGTTCGCGGTGGCAAAATTACGATGGATTAGAGTCGAATGACAAACGGGAATGACAACGTGATTCATCGGCAGTGGCGCGCGGGAGTAAGAAGAGCGACGCGGCGGCGGCGGCGGCGGCGGCGGCGGCGGCGGTGGTGGCCAAGGAGGGCGAAGCGTGAGCGCGCGCTTCTGGCGCGCTCGCTGGAAGAGGGCGAGGTCTTCGACTTTGATGGAAGTCGATCGGTATCGAAGCTCGGCATCGACTTTGATGGAAATCGATCGCGATCGTCGACGTGTCGAGGAGTCGTGGTCGTGGCGACCCACGCTACCGGCTGCGGCCACCACCGATGCCCCGGAGAGTTCGCCTTTATAACAGGCTAGAGCATCGATTCATCAACGCTCTCCTCCGAGTCCTTCCTACAACAACATCTATCTTTTCACCCTTGGTTCATCCGCGTTACGTAAATTAATCGACTTAACGCGACGACAGTTATTCCACCCTTCGTTGAGAGGAAACGTCACTTGTAGATCTTGGAGAATATAAAATTGACTCCCTCCATTACTTTCCATACGGATTGGACACTCGAAACTAGAAAAGGGGGGGGGGGGGGGGGGGATGGAATGGATGGAAAAGAAGAATTGTCAAGGAGCGAATGGGTAAATTTTGGGGGCGCCATGCGAGCGATATGAAAGCTTTGGCCAAAGTAGCGCCACCCTCTTTGTCACCGTTGGGCCGGCGGCTTTTCAGAAAGAGTCAATATTGGCGCAGCCAGCCACCCCCGTGCAACCCTTGCTAGCAAAGCTTGGGGATAGTAGGACGAGAGAAGGAGAGAGTGAGAGAAGCCGACTGGCCACAAGCTTTCCCTTTGCCCTGCGTTACGCCCTCTCGACACTGACTTCGTTCCTTCCCTTTTTCCCATCTGTCCCTCTCCGCATCCGGGAAGTGCCCTCCGCTTGCTTTTACCTCTCCACTTTCCCTTCCTACCCTTCCTACCCTCTCACCCTCTCTCAATCCATCCGAGCCAACCCCTCTTTCGCTCTCGCGTCCACTTCAATTTTACGTGTCTTCGTCTTCCACCCGTTTACTCGACCAACTACCACCACCCCCGCACCGCCACCGCCAGCAGCAGCCACTGTGCCAGCACACCGGCATTGGTAATCCGAGAAGCGGTGCATCGCAATTTAATTAAACTTAAATATCGGGTGTCCATTAATTGCGATCGGTCCCGAGAACCGTAACATAATTGCACCAACTATCGCGATCCTCCCTTCCAAAGGATAACAACCACCACTGTGGAAAAGCTAGGGAAAAACTTGATGCAACTGAACTTCCTTCATTGCAACATCTTCCAAAGGGTTCTCAAATGTTCCTATCATCTCCTGTAATAAGATCTTTTCGATACTTTGTGGATATCATTGATTTGTTCATGAATTCGAGCGAGTATTCTTTAATATCGGGTAGGAGTAGTATAAGTTCAGATCGATCAATTGGGAGTGCGCCAGGTAAACTTCCGGTTAATGGCTCGGTGATGCGAGGGGAGAGCCGAGTGGAAATTCGCGGAAAAAGACAAGGAGAACTTGACGCACGCACGTACGTCGTCGTCGTCGTCGTCGTTGTCAGAATAGCTACGAGGCCGATAAAGTAATGAGCGACAAACAAAAGCGATCTCTTTCGTTGAGAAGACGTGTGTTGCGCGCTCGTTCGCCTCCACCTATCTAGCGTACATAACCACATCGGGATATATCTAATCTAATCCAAGCGGCAAGATCATCTGATGGATAGCAATATGTATAGCAAAAGCAAGTGGCCGCCTGTCTCTTTACCGCCAGCCACCGTCGAGGACATTCCTCGGTGGAGTGTCGATCGACTCCTCTGACTCACGAAACTATGAAATTGGATTGAGTCATTAGTGAACCCTTGACACAACCGCGATATCCAAATAACGTATTAATGCTATCCTCGATAATTATAATTTCATCTAAGTTCATATGACATTTTTATTCTAGTCTTCATGGAAAGTCTAACATTTTTATAGAATCGATTATTCGAGAGACGTTAACGTTGCCTTAGAAATAACGCATATCTACTCCATCTTCGATGGATAGCTACGCCATTCTCTGTCTTTCTCTCTGTCTATCTCTGGGGTTAGATTCATTGTGCAGGGGTGGCTGGCGACGAGAGCAAGGGTGAGGCAAGAGAGCGAGGGCGGCGTGTCGAGAGAGGAGGAGTCTCCGGGTTGGGGTGTAGGGTACATTAGCAATGTTTTGTTGACACTGGAGAACAACGACAGAGCCATTACCGCGACCCCTGAGAGCCTGCTGCCAGCAGAGTCCGCTCTCTTCCATCCATCGCTTACTGAGAAGTCCACCTATGCGTCTATCAAAACCAACCTATCCATCCACCGCATCAGACATCCACTATCAATAAATTCGCCTCCTTTTCCATACCAAATCAATAAAAATTTCTTCAAAAATCATATCGAAAAATGAAATTTCACATTAGAAAGTCAAAGGATGATGCACTTTTGTGAGTGTAACTTGGTCTACTATTTATGAGCAGACCTTATATCCACGCACGACCTAAAGCGGAAGCTGAACGCGTGCTTTGAAAAATAGTTGACCTCTCTTCCGGCTTTCTTTATTTTTGGATAGTGAAGGAGAGAAAATGTCGTGCTGTTGTTCTCAACCCCTTTCGTATTCGTACTCGAGACTGACTTTCACTGGAGAGTTTAAGTTGTTCTAGGATTAAATCTGAGTGAAGTATCTAATCCTAGGGAATAAAAGGTATTTTCAAGGGTTCATAAATTGGGCCGTCTGCTATTTTCAACCGAAGTGTACGAGAGAAGAGAATGCTAGATACTTTTAGGTGACTTCGCTCGTGATATTTTTAAGCCTCGCTCCACGGACGATCCATTATCGCAGAAGCCTATGTAGGAAAGAGAGAGAGAGAGAGAGAAAAAAAAAAGAGAGAGTGAGTGAAACGCGCACGAGAGGCGAAAGCGGATGGTATATTTTTCATTGTCCCAACCCCCAATGATAAAACGAGTCGTGAGTGCGGATGAAAAAAAAATCTGGGAAATTCAATAAATTGGGGAACGAACAGAGCCGAGAGAAATATCAGCCATTTGCTTGCTGTTTTGATGCGCGCCCGATTTTTTTGTACACACGTCATGTTTGTTAGGAAAACGGCTTGATTAAATTCAACGAAACACAGCAGATCCTGATTGTAGTTCAATTGTATCGAACGATTTTAGATTCCCCGACAAAGTATTACTTTGAATGACTTTACCAATGAATTTCAATCGTTACTTCGAATTCATTCGATCATCGATGAACTCTGTCGTCTTCCTCGAAGGTAAAACATAGTAAGAGAAGTCAGCGATAAGCCAAGTCCGACAAGGTTCGAGATTCGAGCGACTGTTTGGAGTTGCATGGTAGATAACTGTGGCATCCCTCAGTAAAATTGCAATCGCAGCACCTCGTGTCGACGCTCTCTCTCTCTCTCTTTACTCTTACTGGTAGCAAGGACAAGAGATTCTGCCCTACGAAGCTGATATCTGATGTCGGAAACGTGCGCAAACCGAGGAACAAAGCTGTTGATGGAAGAAAAGCTGCTGATCCCGGCTGGCCGTCGCGGCGCCGTCTTATCTGTCGACGCACGCAACGCATTCGTCGAGTATTACATAAGAGGAAATCTTAAACAATATAATCCAACAATAATTCTTTAAAAAGAGACTTTAAATCGTACTAATTAAAATATATAAAAATGAGTAAATGTATGATAATCCATCGTTCGAAATAATGATCAGTCTGACAGTTGAAGAGGAGCAACTCCAATGGATTTACGAAGAATATAGAAAGGAAACCAACTGCAAAATTGAACGAGGACACTTTAATATCGTGCCAGGTCATCTAATCTTATGAGAGCAGGTCATTGCTAAGGGAAGATTCTGGAGCAGTGTTTAACGAAATCTATATCGACCGAGCGGTGTCTGGCATGGCATATCCTATCGTATCGAAACGAGCCTGTTAAATCGTTCGATAACAGCTCCCGTGGGAGATGTTCTCGGTTGCAGGCGGTGTTGAGCGTTTTTTTGCCGGAGTACCGACGCCCACGAGACGCCCCAGTCCCGAGGGGCTAGCTTAGCAGAGCTGTGTTTCCGCCCCTGCACGCGCGGCGATTCAATTCCTATTTACATCGGCCCTTGCACTAAATTACTCACAGAAGTCCATGACAATCATTGTAAAGCATCAACCTAAATATTAGCCACCCTTAAAACTAATCAAAGTACTTAACAGAACGTACAATCTAATTGTATCAGTGTCATAAGAATGAATGGAGCAATTACTACTGCACGAGTTGCTATCCTGTTAATTGAGTGACTGTGAACAATGACGATTAGTTGACGTGGCCAGTGAAAGAGGATACCAATAGGAGGGGGGGGGGGGGGGGGGTGAGAGAAGTTCTTAAGAAGACGGAAGTCGTAACCATCGAACTTTCTGTCTCTCCTCGGTATCGATAGTGTCAGGGTTGATGGGGGAAAGAGAGAAAGAGAGAGAGAGAGAGAGAGAGTATGAAGGGAGGAAAGGTTGGTCAGATGCGAACTAGTAGGTGCGATGGGGAGCTTGGCTAGGGCCCATGGACGTTTTGTGGGATTTCCTGTAATTAATATGCCGCGAATGATGCCATGCATATCCACGATACCCCCAAAGCCATCGGATAGGACTGTAGGAACCACTAGGAACGTATATGTACGAACAGCTCTCTCGCTTACTCGCTTGTTCTGACCTCTCCTCTCTCCTTCTATCTCCTTCTATCTCCTTCTATCTCTCTCTCTCTCTCTCTCTCTCTCTCTCTCTCTTTAGCCGGTCTACGTCGTATGTCCATGGGAATACACAGAAGCCATAAGAAATTCGATACGTTCCCCGTGGCGTGACGTGGTGCCTCTCGCTCTCTGTGTGTACTGGCCTTGCCACGGTGGTGCTTCCCACTTCCTCCCTCGCGAAACTCTCTCGGAACGGCAACGCGAGCAATCCTCTCCTTGCTTTCCGAGTGACAGAAGAACCACCCCGCTATGTCCATCCGAGCCATGTTTCGCATCGATGAACACGACGACGAAAATCGAGCAACCACCGGATACCACAGAATCCTGGATATTTATTGGAGACAATCCCCCTTTTGTCGACTTTCCATTATTATTACTGGCCCATAAATTGTAACTTTATAATTGTCCTTCCAATGAATGGGGATTTGATAGTTTAAATATATGAATTCGAGAATTTGTTGGTGTTTGGAATGATTGTGATTAAAGGTAGAGCAAAAGATGAGTGGTATGCGAGACGCGCTTAGTCTGGGACGCGAGGAACAGAGGGTGGTGCATGGCGCGTTACGTGGCTGTGGGCCCGCCGGGAGAAGAGAGTTTGCGTCCGCCGGTTTCTAAAATCGGATCTGGAGCAACGACCTTCCAAACAACACGAAACTTCTATACGCTTGCGCCCTCGAAGAGGCCAGAACGCCTCCGCTTCGAGGATTCCATGGATATCGGCTGTGTTACTCTTCTCACAGCGAGAACTTATCGTTTCACCGACCGATTCACTACTAACAAGGCCGTTCACGAAAAAAGTTTGTACAAAAATACATTCTCGCAAGAAGCTGGGATCAGGCGATCCATAACTTTTATATATCAAGATACATTTTTAGTATCTCTCGATGAATTAGAATAAAATTTATAGATTTTCTTATTCGATGAAATAAAGAAATAATAAAAGGATTGATCCCTCTGATTACCTGTGTTCAGCAGCACGATCTCGTTGCCTTCTGTTCTTGAACCAATTGCTCACTTGCGTGGTTGTAAGGCCTGTGTTCTCAGCTAGTTCCCTCTTTTCTCGTGGCGAAGGGTACGGATTCGTAGTGTACCATTCGCGTAATACACTTCTCGACTTCTCTTTGAAGCAGTAGGATACTTCCTCGCCATCCCAAATGGTTCGTGGCAAAGGGAATTTACGACGAACGCGATATTTCCCTGTACAGAATAGAAAAGAAATATTCTATCATCATGAAATTGAAGGAATATTCTCGAATAAAGATGCGTCGACAAGTTTCAATGAATTCTTCGTCGATGCTAACTATGATAATCAATTGGAAGCGATTGAACTTGGATGATGATTTAATTAAGAGAGTATCAAGCTGCCGGAGAAAATGACAGCGGGACACGCGCGTACTACTTTGCCAGTGAGAGATCGGCCGGTTCGTTTGATCCTCGTCTCGTTTTAGCACAAGGTGGAGGGATCGAGTGACGGGAATCGGTTCGCGAGAGCGAATGGAAGGATCTAATTAGAATGTCAGCTCGTTAAACGCGCCTTCCTCTCCTGTTTACAAGTCGCGATGCCGACACCAGAAATAAAACTGGCAGAGGGTCCATCGCGCGAAATCACTTGGTAGAGCTATCGTATTTATTCGCTTCTCTCTTTCTTTCTTTCTCGAGTGTTGTGAGTCAGTTAATCAAAGAGGAGGAAATTTCTCTTATGTTAAACCGTTAATTATTTTTGAGGAATTATTACATTTAAATCTGTTGAATAGGAATTACTAACCAACTGCACCAAGAGGCCTTCCTCGGAGCCTTTCAGCTTCGACGTAGTGAGCCTTTAGCCAAAGTTGCTGCAATTTCTGATGATTGTGCGGACTGAACGTGTGACTCTCGAGGATCCTGTAGAGCTCCTTGAAGTGACCACGATGGAAGGCGACGATCGCCTTGGCCTTCAGGACACTTTCGTGCCGGTGCAGCCTGGTGCACGCTGGCAATGACCAAAGGAACCTGCCGAGCCTCTCCACGGAGCCTGCCTGCTGGAGAACCTGGACAGACGACACCATCGCCTTGAAGACGATAGACAGGGGGGGCACACTGTTAGTCGGCAGAACTCATCCCGATCTCCTCTTATTCTAGTGTATCTTGTATTGCCTCGCTAGAAATTCTCATCGCTCGTTATCTCCTTTACATGCTTCCATCTTTTAATTCCTTTCTCTTGTCTCGTGAAAAGGGAGCATACGAGATACTCGACGGATTATAATCTTCTCGTGAACAATGTTAGAGGAGAATTCTTGACTAGATGATATTTATTAATTCGCTCCCTTTTCACAAGTAATCATTCGCGTAATAAGAATCGTAAGATTGAAAATATACCGTGTGAGTTTATTCTATTATTTGGAAGTATTAAACCGAAGGAAAGAGGAACGAAATGACATCGGGTCCAATCCTTCCGAAGGATTTCTCGATTCCGTTGCTTCTTCAAGTCCCGTGGTTCACGCTTGTTACTTCGGATGATACAAGACAACTAGCGCCCACGTCCCATGGATGCTGGGGAAGCGAAAAAAGGCCTCTTAGCACAACGGGTTAGCGTCCTCGCGATCGAGGTTGCCTCACGCGTGTCGCGATGCATCATCGTTCCTATGACACATTGCACCCGGTTTACCAAGGGATCCTAGCAACGTTTTCCCTTCATCAACTAACACAAGAACCAAGTGTACTCGTGCCTTTCGCAATTTCTCTCATCACCAATCAATCCCGTTCGAAAGCTAATTATCAGGCCAACTTATGCACTTTCGTAGGCGGTATGCAAAATAACCGGCGATCAGTGCGTAATCCATGTGACGTGGGCAAGGAGCTAAACGTATGCACACACGTGGTGTGCGTCCACCTATTGGAGGAGGAGCACGTGGAATATGTCTCACCCTTCCCCCAACTGCACTCTTAACACCAATCGATTTTTAATTGACAAACCATGCACTTCCTGCCTATTCGATGCTGCCAATTTTAAGAGAACATTCCCATCCCTTTTTGTACTATTTTATTTCAAAAGTGTCATACGTGATTTTGGGATTTATTTTATTTCCAACAGTAATTAAGAAAAAATGCAATCTCCACGGAATTTTGCCAACTGTTCCGCTCGAAGAACAACGGCCACTGAAATTACGTGCGCGGGCACGTGCTCCGCCAGACTTGATACCACGAGCATTAATGTCGCGAAGCAAACAATTTATGGTTGCAGTAAAATTGCAGCCGGGACTCCATTAGGAGAGCTCTTTGGGCTCACATGAATCTTGGCGAGACGCATCAGACAATGTTGCTCGCGATTGGTCAAGAAGAAGAGCAAGGAAAAATTCAGGGACAAGAGAATTTCATCATATGTCGCCCGGACACATAAATTATACACGGTAGTATCTTTAATTCTGTGTATTAACACAATCCAATCTGACCAAATAGTCTCAAGAAATTCTGTGTCTCATAAAACATCTTGAAAGACTCATCAATCTATGAATTTAGACTTCCGCTCTTTAATTTCCACATATTTAGAAGAGAAGACTCAAAATTGTACGAACTATCACTGACACTCTGGCACTCTGTCGTCCGTCGGACGTCTCTCAAAGAAGGCAGCAGCGGACGCAAGGGAAACACAACTCGCAGACATCAGGCAATTCAGAGAACAATCATATAACTAGACTGCTGATATTTACGAAAATACAAACATGTGTCTATCTTCTATCTTTTCTATCTTTTGCAGAAATCTTGCGATTAAGAATCACTAAATTATTGCTGACACAACAGAATATATTTAATATAAAATTCAGCAATCCAATAATAAAAGACAATAAGAATTACCTCGCAGACGCAGGCGACTTGTTCCTGAGTGAATCCGAAGCTGGGTAGTTGTCCATTGGAAGTTGTGCCGCCGGCTGAGCTAGCCGGGCTGTCTTGAGGACTATAGCTGGTTGGTTTGGCGCCTGGGGCATAGGAATTAGGTTCTACCGATGCGGTGGAGTGTCCTGTTAGAGGGGTTGGTGTGCCCTGAGGGCTATAGCTGATAGCAGCGCTGCCAGGTGCATAAGATCCTGCTTCGACCGGTCCACTGGAGTGTCCGGTAAGAGAAGTTGGTGTGCCTTGTGGACTATAATCGCCGCTGGATCCAAGCACATCCGCACCACCAGAAGAAGGTCCCATCGCACCTCCGTTTCCGGTGGCTCCTCCGTAGGCCATCATCGCATCATCCCCGGCGCACACCGCGACCCCTTGCACACCGCTACCGCCGCCACCCTCCACAATGAACCACTTCGCTTTACCGGCACTCTTCTCTTTCTCACACACTTTCGCCAATACTGCCGCGTACCGCCGCTGGATTCACACGGGAAACAGGCTGCTGCTGCCGCCGCCGCAGCAGCACACTACCCCGCCCGACGCTCGCCTTTACTGACTTGCCAATGATGATGATGATGATGATGATGATGATGATTCCTAGCAATAATACTCGGATGTCGAAAGCTTCTCTCGACTGGATCACGATGACGAAACACTGATCTCACTCGCTCCGACGGCGGATCTTCAGCTGACCGAGGAGTACCACCCGGCGACACGCGCGCGTCTCTCCCTCATTACTACCGATCATCGCGATCCATCGACTAATTCACCCTTGCGGGATTCCCACCCTGCCATCTTGAGACACTCTTCCTTTTTTTACTGACTCTCTTCAATAATATAACTCCTCTTCTTCTTTAACGAAAAGTCTTCGTAAATTCTCTACTTTTCTTTATCCTTCGTTTAATACAAATGGATGTTATATACGCGGATGAACATGTAAACCCTTGTCGCACGATGGATCCTCTAGTGGAAGTTGCGGATGCTGTCAGCTGGTTTTCGGGGGAAGGTGATCGCGGTAGAAGCGGACACCGGCGACTCGCTGGCACTAGCGCGTGCCTGCTAACGCACTCGAATATGCAGGAAGGTGGTGTATTTTTAGTACTCTCGAGGCGAGAAGAGTACGTGCGAGAGAGGCGCAGTGCGTGTCTGCAGTACAGGGATTCGCCGTCGTCGATCTTAAGACGCGTGTTACTCTTCCTAGCTCGTCGAGATGCTGATCTTTCTGCTCTCGGTGCTCCTAGATTCCGTGAGAGCAGTGGCGTGGGAGCATCGAAGAATCCTTGGTAATAGGCTCTCTCTATCTCACAGGATTGTCTCGCGTTACAGACTCCGGACGTATACACTCTGGACCCGATTACTGGCCAGCCTCTTGGAAAGGTGTTCCCTTCGCGAACGCGCTTCTGTCTCCCTGATTCTTCGTCCTCTCTCTCACTCTCTCTCTCCTCTCTCTTTCTGTCCCTCCGAGGCCGGCCGCGCGCTCGCCCTCGGGGATTATTAGAAACTTTTTCTCTCGACGTCCTCTTCTTTCTCCGTGCTCTCTTCCACGTACGCGAAGGAGAGTCGCTCGATCGGCGGCGGGTACAGGTTGCACCGTGAAATCCTCGGGGCTCGTGTTTCCACGGGGCCGCCGCGGATAGAGGGTATATTTATAGGCGGCGGCTGCTATACACTCGAGAGATCGCGCGCACCGTCTATTATTAGGACACACGGGGCGCGCGCGCGCGCGCGTTAAAGTCCGCTCCTCGTCTCCGTCCTCTTCGTCTTCTTCTTCTTCTTCTTCTTCTTCTTCTCCTCTGCTCCACCGCTGCCGGGGAACGCGCGCGCGTTCTATTACTCTCTCTCTCTCTCTCTCTCTCTCTCTCTCTCTCTCTCTCTCTCTGTCTTTCTCTTTACTCTTCTTTCTCTTCTCTCTCTTCTCTTCGGATCTTATCCGAGAGAGTGCGGCCAAATCACTGGGCCACTGCTTTCGGCAGGGCTATTCACAAGAACCCCAGGGTGCCCGCTTCCTCCACCGTGGCAATGTCCGTATGCAGTCGATTGCAGCCGGGTGCAATCCACCGCATAACTCGAGGAAACTCTTAGCCGGACGTTTTTCTATATATCACGTGCGACGAGCCAGGGTGGAGAATATGATGGCACAGATCTTAATTGTCACGATTGTTGTTACGCTGTGCGTTGATGATTCCTTCTCGCTCTCATAGCAGCGCGCTACGAGGAAGGGAAGGAAACCGGCTGAGTTCTCGTGGACGCGCACCAGACGGTACTGCCGTTGGTCGCGTGCACCCGCACAAAACCCGCACTCTCCTTCCTTCTCTCTCGCTCTCGCTCGCTCTCGCTCGCTCTCTTTCTCTCTGGCGCGCGCGCGCATATTCTCGCTCGTCCTCCGAGGCCCCAGTCATGCGCGTTCCCCGGCAACGATTGGACGGGGCGGAGCTCCTTTTAAAATCAGCCGGCGCTACTTCCCATTGGTCGCTGGGCATGGCCGCGACCACCATATCGCCCTACCATTGGCTCTCCACTGCCAGCCCGATAAATAAGCCTCATTACACCCCCGACATGTACCAGCTTCCTTCTTTACTGCTAGCAGCATGCTCATCCGCAAGATACCTCGGATATCCCGAGCGACTCCTCTCGAAAACACCCTGTCACACTCTCGAACACTTATCATTCGGCCTCCTTTGATAACCAAACGTCCTTGAACCCATTCCCATAGATGATTGGCACTCCAAGGAATTGGGTGTGTCTCATTTTTAGGGATGACGACCGATTGAAATACGTACTTATCAATTTAGACGTATGATCAATCATCCCCGGATTATGCCGATACTTTTTAGGGAGATTCTCGAAAGGGCGGATCCCAGCCTGTTGGAATAATAATGTTTGTATTGGAATTGTATGATTGAATGTTGGTTGAAATAGAATTAAGATAGACTCACCGCTAACAGCAAGTTTCAGTGGAATGGACATTGTTTTTGGAGACTGAAACAAGAAGTAGAATTATTGTATTTAGTATATTGTAACACTTGTATGATATAGAAATTAATGACGCGTCCTCCTTTCGATCGAGGGCTGCTTTCCATTTTAAATCGGATAGACACGACGATTTCTCTGCCTAGCTGAATGAAAGAGCGCGTCATTCTATCTGCCGGGCTACTTGCGCACTACCTGTAGGACGTGAGTATGTAAGTATGGCAAAAGTATTATTGCCATGAAATTGAATCCAACTTCTGTTTCGAATGCCGCCCTACAATCTTCCTTTCCTCTCTGAATTTATAATAATAAAGATATCCATTTAACTATTTCATCATACATATCTTGAAAAATGAAACAGTTGTCGTCTTAAGCAATTTGCATGGCATGCTTGTCTTTGGTAGAAGCTACTTTTTCTAACGTTCTTAAGTAGGAAAGATGTTGTGGCTAAGCGGAACGAAGCAAAGAAGAAGCGCCTTGTTTTCCTAGACCGCGAAAGTCCTTGAGAAAACAAGGCAACGGACGCTCCTAAAATAATGCGAGTGTCCACCAGATTTTCTGGTTGTACAAAGCTCTCCTCGCACGTCAACTACGAAGAAGGAAAGCCCTTTCGGTCTTTATCCTCGAACCGGCGAGAATCTCATCCCGTCGCTTTACCATCCACCGACTGACAACTTTCCCTCGCATGCTGTCCTGCGAACACGTGTGTGATCCGCGTCGAAAAGTGATCTTCTTCACAGCACCAAACTTCCGCGAACTTCCCTCAACCACAGCTTCCGTCATTCCTAAGAAAAACATCCGAGACTTTTCCCAACTTAAAGATATTATAGAAATATTTTCAAGTACAAAGCAACCACGACTATTTGACAATTCTATTTTCAATTAATATTTTGAAGTATAATAAATATAAATCACAGGTGACAAAATCAACATAAACGTAGCAGTTCTCACCGTAACAAGAAATAAGAGATCAGAACTTCAATGATTCAATAGACAAGACATTTTCATGGATTGTGTACGTCTCACAGTAGTCACCTACCACCCGTCGAGTCACTATTCATCCAGGACACTCAACCTAGAGGGGTTTGTGGTCCAGGATGAAGCCGCTGACATCGTAATATGACATGGGGATGCGTACGATCTTTTCTCGGCTTCTTTGGTCTTCAGTAAAATCGAGCGTTCGATCTAATCGATGACAGGAGTCGTTAAAAAATTTTGACGAATCGCTCTTCAACTATTATACCCGAATATTTTGACAGAGAATGATCTATGACTGAATCTACATGAGTAATCAAATAAAAATCTAGATATCCAATCAACGAAATAGAACAGATAATAAAACTGCAGAGGAAGTTGAGAATTATACGAAAGAAGGGCAAACAGGAAAAGCAGTAGAATCGATCTGGAATGCAGGGAACGGTGGTACAAAGGCATCGGGGTTGACATCGATTCTTTGTAGGATGTCCGACGGAAAAAGGTCCAAGGGTGGCAGAATGAGAGGAGATGGAAGGCAGTGGATGAGCGGGGGGGGGGGGGGGGGGATCGTCGACGAGAGAAAAAGAGAGAGAGAGAAGGGGAGGTACAAGGGAGAGGACGACGTGGTTGCGCAACAATGCGAAAACGCAAGAGAGCATCCAACGAAAAGCTCGGTATCACGTTCCCATAAGTGGCGTACACAGAGAAGAACTATGGGCGAAGGAAAGAGAATGTAGGGATCCCCGCAAGAGACGTCCTCGCCTTTCTCTCTCTCTCTCTCTTTCTCTTTTTCTCCCCCTTATATTCTCTTCTCCACATATGTGTATATTTCTTTCCTTGTCAAATGCAGACTACTCTCCCTCTTTCCCTCTCGTTTCGTACCGGCCATTTAGCCTTTGCAGCGATAAAAAGGCTGCGGATAGGCGCCAGGTAGAGAACGTTCTCTCTACGCGTATATACCAAACCACCAAGAATTCCATGGCGACGACGGCACCCCGGCTTACACCCCGTTGCGAGCTCTGAATAAAACCATAATTGGGCCTCGAGCTACCTACCCCTTGATTCACGTGCACGCCGCCTTCCAATTCTCTCCTGCTAGTCCCCCAACATACAAAGACATCGCATTATTACTTGCCAGGCTGACACGTGAATTTTACTCGCTAACACTGCGTTCTCTCTCTCTCTCTCTCTCGTTCTCTTCTTCTTTTTTTCTCTCTTCTTCTCATACTACTCACTGCCACTACAGAAACATGTATGTACATACTAGGCTTTCTAAGTACCGAGGGATAAGAGAGCTGGGTCCATGGAGTTTGCGAACTCGTGAAAGGCACCAGCAGCAGCACCAGCAGCAGCAGGAGCAGCAGCAGCAGCAGCCACGGGAAACTCTAGTCGGGAATCGAGCGGAATCGTAAGGAGTAAAGCTCCTGCGTGAAAGCGGATTACAAGTACTCAGTTTTCAGCACGCGGAATTAAGCATTTTTCTCTTTCACCCCCCCTTCGCCTCCCTTTCTCACTCACTCTTTTCTTTCGTGTAACTTTTTATTTGTCATTTTAGTAAGACGAACACCGTTATGCTTTTATTCGAGATGCCCTTCCGGGGATTAGTGGATATTAGTTTAGTAATTGCGAGAGTCTCAGTTGGTTGTTTGTTTGTTATTGTTAATATTATTCTTCTTCCTCGTCGGATTCTATTGGAATTGGCATTGGTGCTTCTTGTACTTCTTCTTCACCGAATAAACCTTCCATGAATGGTGGAAGTCTGTCCGTGTCCTTTGACTTGTCACTCGAGAATTTTAGTGGATTAAAATAATGGAAAGGCAAGGAGAATATGCTTGATGCTTGGGCGAATTTTGAACAAGATGAACCTCCATTTTTCTTAGCTTTTTTCTTTAGTTGCTCCAATTTACAAGGGCTGATAACACGTTCTAAACCAGTGCCATGCTTTTTTGATTCCACAGAAGAGAAAGGCTTGCAAGGATCTTTATCTTTCTTCGATTCAGTCTTGACTTTTGACTTGCAGGCATCTGTTTCCTCTTTCTCCTTTTTCACCCTCGCACTCGTAATTTCCCCGACTTTCGCACCCTTACCTATTATAGACCAACAAGTAGTAATATCATACAAACACAATAAAATTCCCCTCGTTCCAACATAACTTCTCAACTATTTTTTACATGGATCCGGTCTTTTTGTTTCGCAGTATTCATCAGATTTGCTTGTCTTCGGTGGTGTTTTCTCACTCGTTGAACAAGAGTTCGATGGCTCCTTTTTTAGAACACTAACTTGATCAATTGGCAAACACTTAGCAGAAGGTTTTGTCTTTTTCGTGTCACAATTCACCGGTTTGCAAGGTATCGATTGTTTCACTTTAGCTGTTGGTTTACAAGGATCGACTTCCTTCGGTTTGGCAAGGGGTTTGCAGGGGTCCTTTTCTTTCTCCTTAACGACAGGTTTGCAGGAGTCCGTTTTCTTTGGTGGTGATGGGTTGCATGGATCCGATGCGTACATCCGCAGGACAATGCGCTCCTCAGCTAGTCTGCGAGCCAGCGATGTAGAGTGGAGACTCGAGATAGTAGAAAAGTGTCGCGTACCTCTTCTGGAACTCGAGTTACTCTGAACACTCGCCAATTGAGAATAACGCCGATTATTATTCCCACAGGAATCCCTTGGTTCCGGACATTTCGTTGGTCGACAATCATCTTTTGGAGGTGGCTTTGTACAGATTTCACGTGGCTGCGATGGTTGTGGTGGACACTTTGGATCATTCTTTTTATTATTACTTCTTTTAACAGATCGTTCATCGGGACAACAAACTTGATAATTCCTATAGTAATTTTATATTTGTTGAAATAAATACTTTGGATAATTTAAATATTGATATACTATGTGATTTTATAGGAGAATAGCATACCTAACTCTGTCTCTACAATCATCATGGCAGCAAACTTTGTACCTATATTAAATAGTGTAATATAATTTCTGATGTTTATAAATATTAATACTTATCAGTCAGGAATATTTAATAAAATATATTTCCTTCGAGGATTGACGAGCGTACTTGTAGTCAGCGGTATAACTGGTTTGAGTGTTACAATCGCTTGAACTCTGACAATGGTTCGATCTCTTCATAGGTGGTTTCTCAGAATTGGAACAACTGTGTCGTTTAATAGGTGGCTTTTTGCAATCATTCGCTGTTTTGTCATGCGAACAATCTGGAAAATCGCATTCATATTCGTCGAGGTCTGGACAACAAAAACGCTTGCATTCTTCCTTGGTTTTTGACTTTCTTGGAGGTATGTCTTCTTTATTACCGCAGGAAGATTTCTTTGTTGAATAATTCACTTTACTGATAATTGAAATCGTGGCCGACTTCTTACGTCCTGATTGGCCGTTTCCTTTCATGAGATTGAAGCTCTCGGAGGAAGTGATCGGTAGGCGAGGAAACGCCGGTGGTTTTCTTGATCCGCCGTCACCAGAGTTGCCCGAGAGCGGCTGACCAAAGCCGACAGTTCCACTTCGGGACGCCGCACTTCCTCGAGGATGAGGTTGCAGCCTCATTGTCGTGGGAACCTCCGACACTACGCCTGCTTTCTTATTACACTGATAAGAAACTGGTAATCTTCTATTTATTTTCATTACTTCTCCCAACAATTCCTCTCTCATTTTACCAATATTGTTAACTGTGTTTTTTGAAAAATTCCTTAATACTTTTGGAATTCGAACAGGCAAGCGTGATGGACGTTGCGATTGAATATGTATTAAATCATTAGGTGTCGATTTTATTGTAGACAATTGTTGATTCCTGTTGCTTTGTTTATTAACATCAAACTTCGTCACAGTCTCTGATCGTACCAGAACCTTTTCTGACTTTTCCAAAGCCCAGCATCCGAACAGTGACATTTCTTGCTTCGTTCGATTGACACTCTTTGAGTTTTGAAACTGTCTTTCTTCTCGAGTTGATTTTGATTGATACTTTAATTCCGAAAGAATGTCTAATTTTTGAGAATTCACTGCACTTGGTAGAAATGCGAAGTCTCCAGCATTTTCATGACAAAGTGTATTGTAACCCTTTAATTTCCAATTCATGTTTCTTGGTACAACACAGTCGTCCAAGAGAGACATCAAACTGTCAGGTTTCAAGTAAGATTTCGATAGTTTTGATGCAGATTTTTCTGGTATTTTGGTAGTGAAACTGAAGCATGGTTGCTTTGCACTCAGATTAACTGTTGATGGCATCGAAGGTGTTGTTGAAGAAACAATAGGTTCCGAAGCATTTCTCCCTTTTCTCGGTGCAAGCAACGAGGGTGAAGCGGAATTCGTAGAGACAGGTATCTTTTCTAAATTGGAAGGCACGTTTTCCTTACGCGAGAACTCGAAGAAACTCCAGAATCGACGACTGGATGGTGTCGAATGTAATCGCGAAGAAGATAGCTATAATGAATCAATTTTATCAATTTATTCATTCCTTTATTCGTGTTTTTAATTAGTCTAATTAATCACGCTATTAAATACCTGAATACCCTTTTGTGGCAGGCTAAGTGAAATGTCCTGCAGGACACGGCTCGTAATACCACTCATTTTCCCTACAAATTCCTCACCCGCACTTCACAGAAACATATTCAAAGATTTCCAATAGATATGCGAGAAATTACGAACGGTTGGATTAATGAAACTTGGAATTTTATCAGAAACCAATTAGTAATGTTTCATGATGACGGAATGTGCCAACTGAATAAAAGATACACGTCCTTTCCCAACTTCAATTACTAATCAAACAAGTACGAATCACCAACATATTTGTCAATCAACTTCATTCAAAATACTTTATATAAATTCTCAGCGAAACCCCCCAAAAATAAATCAAGATACACTATTATATTCAAGACAAAATGATTATTATTAATAAGAATATTCAATATTGATTTTTTTTCCTGTCAATAGTTCGTCGAATGTAATCTTCGTACATCTCGCGGGTGACTTTGAGTGGCGGCCTTTCACAGAGTACTCCAAAGACAATTCTATTGCTATTAGGCGGAGGACGTTTCGGTCTGGTGCGATATTCCATAGGCATAACAACTTCGATGTAATTCTCTTGTTGATTAGTAGTGTCCTGTCGTTCAGTATTGGATGGTTTGGGCGGTTCAGTGTTGTACGCCTTGGACGTCAAAGCAAACCGATCGACTCGCTTCGAGACGGGGTAATCGAGACAGACGGTAAACGAGAAAGTCCGCGGATTCCGGCCGATCATTAAGATATCGTAATACCAGAGAAGAATTCTTGAAACTCGATCGCAGCTGCACCGCCGAGGCGCGAATCCTGATCGCGTTCATGACAATCTCTCTCTTAGCTGTTGCCGTCGCCGTCGCCGTCGCCGCCACCGCCGCCGCCACCGCCTTTCTCTCATCGAAGCCTCCTAAACGAGTTCCTCAATGAAACTCTCCACCACCCTAGAATTTCCTTCTCTCTCTCTCTCTCTCTCTCTCTCTTTCAAGCGTTTCCAAGCATTCATAACCAATCAGAGAAATGTTTCTGTCACTCTCATTTAGACAGATAGAAAACTAGATAAAAGACAGTCGACCTATTTCTCATCTGTCAAGTTTCAAGAGGTTCCTTGGGATTTTGCGAGTCTTTCTTCTGAATTCCCTTTTTTGAGAAGAAGTAATTTAAGCCTTTGGTCAGCTCACATGATTATATAGTAGGTCGACGTGTGTATGTGTGCTGTGAGGGATAATGTCTTAATGAGTAGAAGCCGAAGGCGGAATCGGTGTACTTAATACCAAGAGGTGGAACTACCCTCTCAAAGAAAGCCATCCTGATTTTTATCTACCTGCTCTTAATTACAGGCGAGTGCACGCGCGTGTCTTCTTCCATTCAAGAATCGTAACGTTTTTATATGATAGACTTTGAATCTCACACACGAGTGAATAAATCACAGGTGTATTTGACTGTGTAAAAAGGATAGTTAACGATTGAGGACACCTTTCATTGGAAACTTCGTCGAGTGGACTTCTCTTAATGAGCATGAGAAACCGGACGTGTCTTTCTGTGTGAGTGTACATTGGATTGGAGAGGATGCTCGCTGTGTGTGCCGGAAACAGAAAGGTCTAGGTAGCACAGCGAACAGAGCAGATCGATGACTGGCGTCCATGGAAACCGTGGATGGACCAATGCGAGGAGGCCGCTTTCCTTTTCGGACAGGCGCACCTGCCTTTTCCTCGCTGCAAGAGGGCGAACTTCAAGAATTCCAGTGAAATCCAACCAACACGTAACATCCCTTCTTTCATCATTAAGAAATCACAGATCTTCATAATCGAATGAAATTGAATAATAAATTTCCACTGGTTACTTCGATTTGAATGATGATTGAATACTACTCTGAGATGATCTTGGTTTCTCTCGACACCTCAGGCTTAATTAATTTCAAACAAAGTTAAAGTCAGCTGACATGCCGGCCGAGTATGAGCGGGAGAATGCACTCGAGCGGACTCGTTGAGCTCTACTCTCAAGCACCAGCACTCATTCTCTCTCTCTCTCTCTCTCTCTCTCTCTCTCTCTCTCTCTCTCTCTCTCTCTCTCTCTCTCTCATTCTCTCTCTTGTTCGCTCTCTCTTTCTCTCTGCGTACCTTCGGTAACGTAATACGGAGTCGGACTACCTGACCGATCTGACAGTAAGCTCGAAACAAAATCGATCGGCCAGCGCGCATCCGTTCGCTTGGAACTCTCTTACGTTTATAAACATCGAGCACCCTTTTTTGCAACAACCTATCACGCAGCCATTTGTCTTGATTAGTAGAAATATCCATTGTCAATTGGTGACGATGATAAAGGTTGAAGTAAAGTCTGATTTAGTCGAGGATAGAATTCTATTAGTTTACCAAGAGGAAATCGGTAGACAGTAAAGTCAGTATGCAAATGAGCTGACACCGACTAGCATGCCAATTGGAAAGCAGGGTCAGAAAGAAAGAGTACGAGAGGTTCGAGTTCACCATGCCCTTCGACATCTCGCACGAAGTCAACCAGGACTTCCTTATTGTTCGAATAACCAATAAATCCAAGTGTACACAGGATGCTGCCGCCAATGCAAAAAGAATATAATCTACTGTGGGCGAGAGCTGTAACGAGACAGAGAGAAAGAGAGAGAGAGAGACACACACACTCAGAAGAGTATAAATCTCCTGGCGCGCGTCCTCAACTTCCGGCTTTGTCTTTAGGAAATCGGCGATTTTCGTACCTTAAGCCTTTTCAGGCTGATCTTATGATGCTCCGAACCACTAACTACTTAAAAGTATTCCCATGCAACATAAGAATTACAACTCACGTAATATCGACTATTATTAGTCAAGTATTATAAAATAAAACGATTGATCTTAACTGCCGTTTATAATAAAGACACATGGATCGTCCAATAAGAATAGGATGATGTCAGAATCCCAATGATTCGGGGGGACGAGTGAATTTTGCGTAGTGCGCGCTTGCATAGGCGATTTCGTGCGTTCTCTGCTATCTGAAACCGATGGGCGTCGCTCCGCAGTAATGCGATACCTTTGTACACTCCGTTCTACGTGCATGTGCACATCCACTTACACACAGAGAGAGAGACAGACAGACAGGCCGACGTTATCCTCATGTGGGATTCGCCTGCGTGTCGTGATAAGAGCGAGCCTATACTGTCAGAGTATAACTATACACTGAGTGCATCTCTCTCCAGCTTTAAGTACACTTGCATTCCAGCCAAGTGACAGCAAGTACGAGTAACAATTCTTGAAGAACATAAACAGGATAATAATATTTTCATAGAAGACAATATAATTTCTTTTATAGATTATTTTCTACCAAGTGAATTGCAATCTGACTAGCAAGCGTTGCGCGGGAGAGACAGGCGATTCTGTTTACCGCAGTGCTCGATATAAAAGTGACCATAGGATTTTTTTTGTTTTTGTTCGTTTCCACGCGCTCACCGCGGCTGGACAGAGCGTGGAAAAAAGGACGGGGTAGGCTGAGAGGCCAGTCTCAGTTCTCGGTCTAATAATAACAGTAAACAGAGTATGACCCACACAAGTGTAGGAGAGTTGGCGGTGATGGCGGTGGTGGCTGACTTTCGAGCGCAATAATAATACGTATCCGAGGCATTCCACGTGCTAGCTAGAGAAGGTAATGTTGGCAAGGCGTGTGTCTGGGGTATGCGTACATCTTGATAGCACTTGATACGGCCGTGTAAAGCTGATGTAAAAGTCTTGAGGACGCCGCTCATTAATCCCGATATGGAATCGGCGGCTGGGATTCTCGAGGGATTCAGCGTCGGAGGTGAGAATCCTCGAAGGGGAAAGATACGTGAGAGAGGAAGAGAGAAAAGAAGAAGAAGAAGGCGTTCGTAGCATGATGCGGAAAGGTCCTGTAAAAAGGAGAGGGAAGATGGCCTCGTGTCGATCCTATCGAAGCCCCGAATCTTGGAATTCGAATTTGTCCCTTTTATCTGCGGATTCCATCGTAATTGTTTATCTACGAGGTGCTTGCTCGCTCGCCGGGACAGCCGTGTCCACCTACTTTATGCGATCCCTTCCACTCACTCCTTTCGACTCTCCCTCTACTTATACTTGGTGTACATACGCATGTACACAGATCCTTCCGTCACATTAAACCTCCGTTGGCATCGCGACGCTTATTGTCACATGACAAATCGTGTATATACGCGGCAATATTGATGAGTGACTTTTTGTAGATTTCTATAGATCAATCGGTAATAAAATCGATGGTGGTAATATCCGATGAAGAGGATGATGGGACGACGGTGGTTTGCACCCGTGGAAATGGTCCGTGTGTGGTCCTGGTTGTCCCCCCGTCCTTCTGTTTCGTCGCTCGAGTCCCTCTCTTCGGGGCGCTTCGCCAACGATGACGTTAGTAACCCGATATCACCGCCATCCACGGCCCGCAGACGGCTTCCATACAGATGTTCCAAAGGGAATAGGGCCCTACGAAGGTGGCGTACCATTATCCGTTTATGGAGCGGCGTTTCGCATCCTCCACGCCCGTCCGACACCCATCGTCGGCCCATCGATAACGGTAATCACTTTTGTGAAGGGAGCACACACCACACCACACCCGATCGCTGATCACTCAGTCCGATTTACAAATGTATTCATCGAGAGCTACCAGTTTCGTTCCACGCGACCATCATTACAAATGAGCGACTCTATACATATATGTATACTCTTGAAAGAACAAGGAGACTACTATTAACTCTTGTTATTACACTATTTCTATTAAAAGTAGCTCGTTATGGCTAGGAAGAGAATTCGCAGTCAATGGAGACGAATACCCTGGAAACCTGACTCGTTGAGTAATCGATACAAGAGCAGTCGAGATTAGTATCGCCAGTACCAAGTGGAAAGGTCAATGAGCCGAAAGTTTTTGGCCACCCCTGCGCCCTGATTTCAAGGAATCAACGCGATTCTTGGTAGCACTGGATCTAACCAGCACCACGAGGAGGTGAACCTGCTTTCGAAGCGAAAGAAGCCAGAGGAGGTGGAGAGAGTAAGAGAGAGAGAGAGCCAAGTAGAAGCTGAAGGGAAAAGTCAGACGGCAGACAAATGAGTGGGGCCGCGGGTCCCTGCGACTCGTTTAATCAAAGTTTGGGATGCGTGCTGCCGAGGTCCTGAACTAACTACACTCGATCATGCTACGAACCCGACTACTCCTCCGAGGAAAGGTGTACCTCACTGCTTCGTTCCCAAGTTCACTCTGACCTTACACGCTTCTCTTCCTATATTTCGTCTCACCCCTCTTCGGCTATACGAAGAAAATCCATAGTATCTCACTGTCATCGTGTCACTCCTGCAATATTGCATCTGGCCATGCAACATTTCATTCAAAGTCCTTAGCTCGGCGACATAGTAGAAGATCCGCCGATACAAGCACCAAGTGCGAGCGAACGAAATGTGGGAAAATCTCCGAGTACAGGGTAGGATCTCACCGAGATCGTAAGAGTTAAGGGAAGAACTAAAGAAGAAGAAGAAGAAGAAGAAGGTGGAGGAGGAGGAGGAGGAGGAGGAGGAGAAAGGAAGAAGCAGAGAGAGGGAACGCGGCACGGTGGTGGTGGTGTGTCTGGCCACTCTATAATTTGTCGGGGTGAGTTACCGCCCTTGTCTTTGCTTAGCGCTGGGCGTTCGTTCCGTTTGGCTCTCTCGGTGGTGATGCTATCGGCGCATACCTCGCTAGACAGGTGGCCACCCCGCGACACCCACACACCCGATATCCACACACGCATGCACGCAACACCAGGCACACGCACCACGCCGTCTCCTCGCTCGTGAATCGTGCCGCGTCGCGTGCGTACCTGGTCTACCTGACGTGCTTGCCAGCCTGCCCGCCTCTCTCTGCCCGCCTTGCCTCCTTGCTTGCCTCCTTGCTTGCCTCCTTGCTTGCCTCCTTGCTTGCTTGCTTGCTTGCTTGCTTGCCTGCCTGCTTGTCTAACCGGGTGTACCTCCACGTATTGGAGACCACCATTTCCAATACTTATCACTGTACTTGCATGTATACTTGGTTTTAGTTATACCAAAAGTGGTGGATAGAATGAATGAATAATAATTATTTTGTGATGGAATTTTTTGGTTGCTTTGTAAGTTATTTGTTGAGTAATATTAAATTTGTATAGCAAGTTTTAGGACTCGAAACAGTGAGGAAGGTCGGAAAACATGGAAAAAAACTGCCTGAATCAGATAAAATCAGTAGATTCGAAGGCTGTTTCCAAGTGTTTTCGATAGAAATTTGGCACTTTGGCTACTGGTTTTATGTTTTCTATCCGTTTTGATACTCAAATAATTGATTTATCAAGCGTTCGTCAAAGTCCGAAAACCGTAGAAAAATCTAAAATTTTTGAAATACCCTTCCCGACCGTTTCAGGGTCTGGTATTTCAGGTAGTGATTCAGTATTTAGCTAGGAAACAGTGGTATAAATTCCAGAACCCCAGGTCAAAGTTCATTTTTTGGCCGAAAAATTCGTCAAGGGGTATACCCACAAAAATTTGCGAAAAAATGAATTTTGAGCTAGGGCTCTGGAATTTATATCACTTCTTCCTTGATGCAAGAAAACATTCCCCACCAAATTTCAGTCCCGGAAAATGTCGGGAAGATTGAAAAACATGGGGAAAACCACGAAAATGAATTATTCAAGATCGGTTGACCATGTGTTTTCGGTACAATTCCGGCACTATGGCCACTACTTTCATGTTTTCTGTCCGTTTTGATACTTAAACAATCGAAAAATCAAGCGTTCGTCCAAGTCCCAGAACCTTCGAAAAATCGAAAATTTGTGAAGGGGTACATATGGAAAAATTTGCGAAAAAATGAATTTTGAGCTAGGGCTTTGGAATTTATATCACTTCTTCCTTGATGCAAGAAAACATTCTCTACTAAATTACAGCCCCGGAAAAGGTCAGGAAGATTGAAAAACATGAACAATACCACCGAAATCACATGAAATCAATTAATCAGGAAGCTGTTTTCAAGTGTTTTGTATACAAATTCGGCACTTTGGCCAGTGGTTTCATGTTTTCTATCTGTTTTGATACTAAAACAATCGATTTATAAACTATGCAAAATTATATAAAAGCATATGTACATATAATAATATCCCGAATCCCATGATTGAAACCAATATTATAACTATGGATACCAATGGTTTCAGGACAGAAATCGAAGGTCCAAAAGTTGGGATCTTCTTGAGATAGAGGATGAAGTATATAGGAGCCGGTGCGAATGGTGGCCGGGTCCATTAATTTCGAGAGGTACCTCGAGGGAACCGGTCGTCTGGCATGGAGATCGATAAGCCAATTTGTCCTCCCGGTGTATCGTTCTGTCGATGACCGAAACTACCGCGCGTGCTACTCGCGTGGGCCTTCTTTCTCTCTCTGAAGAAAGGGAGCTGCTACAGATGACTCGGAAGGTTTTTCCTGTCGGGGTGCGTTTGCCTTTTAAATTCGAGTCGACCTTCGTCTTAAAAAAACAAAAAAAGGCACTTGGGAGAGACACGTGTGTCTGAAGAGGCAGGGCTGCAGAAATCACACCTAGGCAAGAGCACACGCCTCTCCTACGTCATTGTCTCAAAAGGGGGGACTGAGTGTATAATTTTTTACGGGGGCCGCGCATCCGGAGTGAGCTCAACAGGCTTATCTGCTTATCGGCCTCGAGAAGCAGGTAACCGGGATTTCCATGCGAAAGGTTGGTGCCGGCTTGAGAAATCGGCGACAGGAGTGACGAGATTGGAGGTGTCGTTTCTGGCGAGTCAGGTGTGCGCGCCTCTGGCAGCATTGTTTTTTCGAGGTGACGTGCGCGGTGTGTCGAGGGGGATGCTGGGAAAGGGTCAGGTAAAACAACGGGGCACCACGCGATGTCCTGTCGGTGGGGGGCCACCGAAGAGGGACCCTGATGCCCGCCCACATCGCAGTGAAAGACCCCGGCGCCCCATCCGATCCCGAAATCCCGATCTTTCGGCCACGATAAACCCACTGGCCGGATATTTATTATTTGTAATTTACGTCGTGAGATCCGGCTCGTTAAGCCAACTCAGAGGCTAGAACTCTTCATGCCTTAACAGATCTTTATCATCAGAGATCGTTCACTCCCTTCTCAACCACAGAGCGAGAGAGAGAGAGAAGAAAAAAATCGATATAGATCACCCATTGTCAACTGTTATCGAAAGCACTCATCATGACTAAAGACCCTTGAGACTTCCATACAGACATCCCCCCTCAATTTAACACCTAACAATACTACCTCCACGCATTATCGAATTCCCAGAGCGAACTATAATTCCTTGAGTAAGGAATAGAGTTTGGCAGGCGTGGTATATTGGAGGAAAGAGTGCAGTGAACTTTGTCTCGACGAGGGCGAGAAAGGTGGCGAGTGTAGGAGAAGACGAAGTGAGGACGAGAGAAGTACGGCTAGAAGTATAACAAGTCGCCGTCGTCGTCGTTCTCGTCCTCGTCGTTGTCGCCGTCGTCGTTGTCTTAGTATTAGTAGTAGTAGTAGTAGTAGTGGTAGTAGTAGTAGTAGTAGTCATCGTAGTAGGAGAGCGAAAACGAGAGAGGCAGCGAGTAATTTAACACCGGAAGCGTCTTGAGCGTGACGCCACCCTGAAGGTGCAGGATACGCGACGAGGATAGGTAGGCAAGGAGGTGGGGCGACCAAGGTGGAGGCGATGGCGATGGTGCAGCTACATACAAGTCGGTGGGAGTCCCTGGGTACTCTCTCGAGGCCGCCATGCAACGCGAGCTTCCTCTACGTGCACGGCCTCTCCACTCTGCCACCATCTCCTTTCCCGCCTCCTCCTCCTCCACCGCCGCCGCCGCCGCCGCCGCCACCGCCTTCTTGCACCGCACTTCTCTCGCCTCTTATCTTCGCTACCTAAAGCTCCCACCTTTCCTTCCTCCCCCGCTGTCTTTCCTGCATCGGGCTTACGTTCTCCTTCTCAGCTTGCGAGCTCCGACGTTCTTCCCTCCTTTTGATACAATTAGAGACTGGCAAAAACCTTCGCTCTACCATCTCACTGCTTCGCTTCTCTTGGCTCTGTCTCTGCTTGGATGCTGGCCAGAGCTCGTCTTACAATTAGGGATTCCAACTCTGAGATCCAATGCAACTGCACCTCCCTCTTTATTCTCTCAGGATTCATCTTATACGAGTAATATACATCTTCCATTTGGAAAGAAGCTTTCTTCTCTTATGAAGAATATATCCGAGCTCGCTCGAGCGTCTGACCATGCATTGGCTTGTACTACTTGCGCGCTTGTGCCACCGCTTTACCGATGGTTTCGGCAGTATTGATATACACCAACTTCTCGAGTGATTTTTTCTTAACTTCCTGTCTCTGTGTGGCTGCGTGTCGAGGTGAGCTTCCTTTGTGCCGCCTCTTACAATCGTCTCTCTTTGCCATACTGTGTCTCGTAGATTCGCTCTCTTTCTCCCACGGTTTCCTTCTCCTACCGATCTCTCTCCTCATTCTGGTCTCGCGTCCGTTCTTCTCTGGTACTGAACTCGATGTGCCAAGTGCAAGAGAGTACGAGAATGAACGTTTGCTTGCTTGCTGCTGGTGGTGCTGGTGCGGGCGTGTCGGTGTGTGGCCGATCTTACGTACTGTGGAGCGTGTACGCGGAGAGCTGGATGTAAGTACGTACCTACCTACGCCCAGGGGGGATTGAATTACCACCGCGAGCCCCTATGTGGCAACTCTCTTACTTAACCTACCGTCTCGGGAACTGTATCGACACATTTTTCTTCGACGCTCTATCCCGCAAGCGGGCCAGCACACACAGCCTCCTCCTCCTCCTCCTCCTCCTTGCCGCTCTCCTCGTCCAAGACTATACGCCCAAGTCGAACGATCCCAACACTATAACGTCTGGACCTTCGACGATCAATTTTAACGAGCGCACCCTCCTCTCACTCATTTCTTTCAACTCGGTTCTAACTGTTACAAGGATCACAGTGCCTTCACAATCCATCGTTCTTATCCGAACGATATTACTAGCTTTGCATTGAGAATCTACCCGAGACTACCAACGGTGTACCGTGTATCTGTCTCTCACGACAGCCACCTGACGAACCCATTAATATCTCACCTTTGCCGCTACTTATAATCAGCCTGTCAAGAAGGTCCTCGGAACCCGAGCTACTAGAGAACCAAGCATGAACCTTCCCAATCCAAGTATACACATATACATACATATACACTCACTGGAAAGGCGAGCTTTCCTGCCGAGTAAATGAACACGTGTGCGAAAAGCACCTTTCGAAAGTGCGGAAGCGAGTGCTTGCGTTGTACCTGTCGCTCAGAGAAAGAGAGAGAAAGAGAGAACAGTGAGTTATCGTGTTGGTCACAACGGGGAGTTGGTGTCGGACGATAAAATCGTCATCGAGGTCTTCTACGCCCGGTGAACGAAGTGCTTTCAGCGCTGGACGACTCGTCCCGCTCGCGGTAGCTTTTTAAAACGTTGGGGGGCAGGGGAGGGGGGGGGGGGGAAATAAGGGGGACAAGTCGCCGGGATGCTGGGGAAGCTGAGACGAGAGAACGGGTGGCAGACGCGAGTAAGGACAGACATAGAGGTACGGACGGACGGACGGACAAACGGACGGATGGACGGATGGACGGACGATGTCGATGGTGGCAAACCCGCGGAGGCACGGAGGAAGATGAGGTCGGAGGTAACCCGACACCTGGCCGCACCGAAGGTAACGTGAGAGCCCCTTTACCCGCCTCCGTTCCTTTTCCTACCACCACCTCTTCCAGCCAGCAGAAGCAGCAGCATCCTCTCTCGACTCCTTCTTTCTCTTTCTTTCTCTTTCTTTCTTTCTCTCTCTCTCTCTCTCTCTCTCTCTCTCTCTCTCTGTTTAGCTTATGGAAGAGACCCATCCTCCCATGGACTCATCCGCGAACCGTGAATCCACTGGAGCCACCAGAAGACGCGGCTACTCATACTCTTTCCCCCCTTTTCTTTCTCGCGTACCTTCCACCTTGCGCTCCCCCTCTGTCTTTGTTTCTTCTTTCCTATCTTCTCTTCCTTCCTATTTTGCTCTGTCTGCGTTTATGTGTGCGCGTGTGCGCGTGTTCTCTCCTCCCGCAGAGGCCCACCACCGACTTGTGCCCGAGAGTGTCTTCCGCTCGAGCACCGCCACCGGGGAACCCAAGGTACCGGAGAACTCAATTATGTCCCGTGCCCTGAACATTGATAGGAGACTCTCTTCCCTTCTTCCCTTCCTCCCTCTCGTCCTTCGCCATCTCAGCATCGTCGCTCGCGTCCACTAATTAAGAGGCAGTAGAAGAGATTCGCCGAGTAATTCTCATCTACGTTCTCTTAACAATATTCCAGCGTTCAAGCCTAGCAATGGAATATTTTCTTCCCCACCGAAGGGACAATTAAAACTCGACGATTTCTGTGAAACCAATGAAAGACCTCGAGGGAACCTTGTTAACAGATACCAGTAACTAATTTCGAGGAAGGCATTATTGCGGCTGCAGAAGTAAAAGGTGATCGAATTGAAATGCAACGATGAAGTTATGATATGTTTTCGCGTATACTTCAGGAAATCATACTCCTTAAGTTATCGATCGAGAATGCCCGTCCCTTTTATAATTACTTCAATGGATAATTAAAATGATCCCTCGGCGCACCCCCGAGGAGAACGCGCGCGTTTTGTACGGGCGCGTCTCCACTCGCGGAGGGTGTATAATCGATAGTGAGTATAGTAGAGGGGTGTCGGCTACGAGAAACAGCAACGATCCTGATCGGACCCAACCCCTTTCTTGCCTCCACCCCCTTTTCCACCCTGGCCATCGTCCCCTAAACATCGCGCACCCTCCGATAAACAAACGGGCTGCATCCTGTAATACCGATAACGATGATTCCCAACAGTAATGCTGTGTAATAATTCCACTGAAAACTAGTACCGTACTAGTATTAAAAACTTGACGGTATAATGGATAGAAAATCATAGGTTGTTGTAGAAAATGTATGAGTCGAATTAACTGTAATTCATTTCAATGACTACCTGTTACTAATAGCGCTGCTATGATCAGCTGGAAGGAGGTATACATTACGCATAATTAGCTGTCTAGTATTATTTGTCACGAGTAGAAGCATTGCCGGGAAATGCTCGGCGATCGTAATCAGCGAGGAGCTTTCTAGAAAGCTATTATCGAAGCCCATCTCCTCGGGCCACGTGTTGATTCACGTGCACCTCGAGGAGAATCGCGGGTGCCCTTGCTGGGAGAGGGAGAGCGACGAGAGCTCTTTCCATACACGTGATAGAGAGACGGTGGCGGGAGAGTGACGAAGGGATGAACGCAAACAGAGTTCCGGGGGTTCCTGGCAACGGAGAAACACAGAGGGGCGAGGGTGTCGCGTAACGAGATCATAGCACCAAGAGGGGTAGGTCATGCGAGCCAACCTTTACCCATCCCCGCCCTTGATTCTCTCTAATGCATACTAACTGATACATACACCCGGACAACTTTCTCTTCTTACTCTCACTTGTTTCTCGAAAGCTGTTTTCATCTCTCATAAGTTTTCCTCCCCTTAAGTTTCTATTTGAAATATCAGTTCTTCCTGATTTCGTCTTTCTCAAAGCTATGTATTCTTCGACATGGACCAAAAGATCTCTGACCAATGCAGCGTCGCGAAATTGTACGTTCGAGCGCAACGAATGCGACGGCGACGGCGGCGACGGCGGCGGCGGCGGCGACGCTGGAGTACTAAGAGGAGGAGGAACGGGTAAGACGGCTGAGAGAGCTGGTCATGGTACCCTGGCGCGGTACCATTCCTCCGCGGTAACTGGAGAACACAGAGACAAGTATCAGTTACGAGGAAAACTTCCGTGCACGCATTAACGACGCCGTACGTCCTCACCTACGACGTACGACGTGGCGTTCGCGGTGCGAACAGGTACACAGCAGGTTCGAAACGGAAGATCTGGGTCGCCGAGAACCGCCCAGACGTAACACCCTCTGCCACTTCCATTCGATTCGCTTACTATTAATTAACATCATTGTGCTATTCTCGAAACTTACACTCAAACATTCAACACCTTATTTCTTTGTCTCTGACAGAAATATTCAAGACACAATGGAATATGAACGGATGAAAATCTCAAAGATTTCCTCTCAAGCTAGAGAGCAGAAGAGTGTTGAAACAGATGTAGTACACGTGGACGAAATGCTGCCCGAACATTAACGGCACGTGCCGGTACCGCATTACCGGTGATTTGGCCCTACAAACTCTCAGCACGCTCTTTCGCCCAGATTATGGGATAAAGGGTGACCAGCGTGTGGATGCAGTCACGTGGTCGAAAGAATGGGCACGCGCGCGATATTACCCTTACTCTTGTTAATGACTGCCTCATTATCCTGTCTAAACAAATTAGTCTCGTTACTTGCCCAAGCAACCGCACAAGCAGTGAATAATTCCAAATTCGCTGGTTCGAATAATTATTAATAAAGTAAGAAAAATATACTAAAATAATTTAATGATCAGTATTATTAATTTATCAAAAGTAAAGGCAAAGTTCTAACAGTTTCAAGTACTCAGCCGACAAGGGCAAGTTCGATCTGCATACGATTGGATATTCAAGCGTAACGAAGGCAGATTTTTATGTGGCAACTAATCCGAAATCCAATTTCCTCGCGGTAGCACAGGAGCCGGCTTGCACCGTGTTCACGTTCACGGCAGTGCCGAGGAGGATCACAATGGCCTCCCGCGGCTCGTTTCCTCCCTGGACCTTTACGAGCGTCGGGGCATTATGGTCGCGTGACTTTGGGGACCGGTGCGCCGTCGGCATCCGGCAATGCATCGCTAATGAAATGAGCCAGGTAAGAGGCAATACTCCTAAATAGTTTGCTACCTACTTACTCCCGAGCAACGATCTTCCCAGAAAGATCACTACCCCCTTAATTGTCTTGGTAACTCTTCCTTTCTTACTTATTCTCGTACACAATTCTCTTTCTCTCTCTTCATTTATAAAACATACATTTTTCTTGAGTATATAAAAGGTTTTCTTTTCAAATGAAAGAAAGTATAATCTCGACAAAGGGTCGTAGAAAAGTCAGAGGGGGTGGCAAGTGGGAGAATTCTCAAGACCCCCTTAATTGTCTTGGTAACTCTTCCTTTCTTACTTATTCTCGTACACAATTCTCTTTCTCTCTCTTCATTTATAAAGGATAAATTTTTCTTGAGTATGTAAAAGATTTTCTTTTCAAATGAAAGAAAGTATAATTCTCGACAAAGGGTCGAAGAAAAGTCAGAGGGGGTGGCAAGTGGGAGAATTCTCAAGACGAGACTTCCATGGAGAACCGTATATTCCAAGGTACGCCGTGAATTTCCGCCGCTATCTCGATGCAATCTTCAGGTAGGATAAGAGAGAGGGAGAGAGAGAATGGGAGAGAACAGGATTGCTCTCTCTCTCTTTTTCTTGGATGTGCGAGGGAGTTGCACGAAGTACCGAGGAGGAGAGTCGGGCGTTATATCCTCGTGCGAAAGAGAGGAGTGCGAGCGAGAGTGCCAGGGGAAAGAAACACGCTACACTCTATAAATACGAGCGGGTAATTGATTCAGTAATAACTAACTCAAGGGAGCTTAACGCGGCCCGTTTCCTCTCCTTTCGGGCCCGCGAGACTCTTCTTCTCGAGCTCGCTTCGAACTGGCGCGAAGACTTTCTCTCTTTCTCTCCTACTCTTTTACCAGTAGAAGAAGTAAGACAGAGAGAGAGAGAGAGAGAGAGAGAGAGTGCTTCTCAAGCTTGAGTCTCGCGTCTTCCACGCATAAATATGTATGCCGGTAATAATATAAGCAGAGTCTGGTGGTGTGCCGTATAGCTGGCACACACCAACTCTACCCCGTTCGGCAAGGAGAGCCCGCTGCTTTCGTCCAAGGATCGCAGGACCCCGGGGTACACCGTACGTCACGCCCTTTTTTCCCTGGCAAGAAGCGACAACCAGAACCAGACGATACTAACTATGTACCACCTGAGATTGCCACCATCCCCCTCCTCCCTCCCCCCCCCCCCCCCCCCATATTACCACCCCTTTGGTTATAGGAAAGGATTCCCTCTTTTTGTAAAATGTATTTCACACTCGACAATGTTTTCACATTGATTTATTCCACCCTTCTCTTGGATTTGACATTTAATTTAATGGTAATTGATACATTGAACCATGTCTGACTAGGACGCTCTGATACCACTGAGGGCTCATAATTCTTTGTCAGATGAATTACTCAAGCAATTACAGAGTTGAAAACACTGGTACAAGTGGTTATATCGATCTGTCCATAAAACAGTGCCTTCAATCAGTTCTCCAGTCCACCCACAAACTCGTCCTTTACGAGGGAGACTTCCTTCCCGGTATACTTCCACCCAATCACGCCAATCTCCAAGCTCGAAACGCCCGTGAACGTACATCACGCCTATCCAATAAATTAGACTAGCAGTTACGCACACTGAGATCTCGCCAACGCTCTTTTCAATTTGTGGGTGAACTGGCAATTACATAAGACCGTTCATATTTCACGGGGGCGCATTAATCCTGGCATACGCGAGGCAGGAGGATCCTTGGCTAGGTTCGCCGCGATGTGCTTCCTTGAAAACACCACCCGGTCGTAAGTAATACAAGATGTTCCAACTTGGCAAGCCATTCTAGCATAGAGTGCGTGATTTTAGTCGATTCTTATTCGTCTATCTGAGAAGACACTTCAGAAGGATTGTTATCTTTTCCATTTCAAGCACAGTTATTATTTCTTAGACACAATGCATTATTCGAATTCTAACAACGAGTGAGAGAAACTAAAAGGGAGATTCTAGTTGAAAGTCAGGATATATATATATATATATATATATATATATATATATATAGTACATTCTGATCCAAGGGCGATTTACGAGCTAGTGGTAGCAGTAATATCTGCCAAATGTATAATTAACGACGAGCCGGCAGCAGCTACTCCGAAAAATCTTGAAATCCGAGCTCCCATTGGGCGCGGCCTCGCACGAGAACGATCCAGTCTCTCGCCTGGAGGTTCCAGGTATCCACGTCGGATCCTTCGATCAGGACACCAAACCTTCCTTCCGATTCGGCCGCCTAGCTAGTGGATTATCAGATATATTATCAGTATAACAAAACTCATGAGCTCTGGCAAGACAGGTAGATCGATTCAGTTAACAGTACCATTGGCGAGCGATTTAATTATCTCGAAACGTAGCCTGTGTTAAGCGATACATTACTATTTCAGGGTACCTCGTATGTATTATCAGACATGGGTTGCGCGGGCGAAGGAGGGAGGAAAAGCCAGTCAATCGAAATGTCATCGAGAGAGCGTAAAAATGAGGTGGAACTGGCAGTGGTGATAGAGGACGCTCGTGGCTTGGCGGTGGTTAAGAACCAGTGATTTCTTGGTGGGAATGAAAGAGAGAGAGAGAGAGAGAAAGGTGGAAAGAGAAAGAGAAAGAGGAGAAGGGAGGCTAGACGGAGGGGCAGAACTGACGGGCGCGAGTGGTATGGGGGCTAGGTGTTAAAACACCGTAATTAACAACGAAGAACGCCGCCGTGGAAGGAAGGAGGACCGAGCGAGACCACCTTCGGGCCCGCTCGCTCGGTGGCTACTAAGATTTACTGCCAAATGCCGGCGTATTTATGAACTACTCCTCTCGCGCGCAACCACATGCACACATGCACACACACACACACAGGCAGACAGACAGACACACACCCGAGCCTGTTATACCAAGAGGAAGTCGGGAGGGAGTGAGAGGAAGGTTATATGCCTGTGTAATCACACGTACAGGCGCACTGGGCCCAACCAAGGGCCGCGCCGAGTGGAGTGCTAACCAGCCATCGATCATGTTTCGTGGATAGTTAGGAGGCATGAAACATTCATGCACGATCGACCACCCATCGCAGCCTTCGTCCTATCGTCCAACCAGCCGGACGTGCTGCCGTTCAAAACGCAACCTACTCCTTACGCTTACTCGAGTGTTGAAACACTTTGCCGATTATCGTTTATTGCTCGTGCAGTTTACACATCGACGCTTTGAATGGTTCATAAGTAATTGAAAGGAGAATTGTTGATGGAAATCAGATGGTATTATTGGAAGAATTCTAAATTTAATGAAACGCGGTAACAGTTGCGAGCGACCAATTAATATCAGGCATGACACGAGCCTTTGCTGAGTCGCTCGTGGCCTGGTAACTCTTTTAAACTGGGACTCACGGACAGCACAAACGAGGCCTGTTTAGCGGAGCGGGGCCCAATAGCGCCGACAGTGCGATGGACGCCCGTGGAGAAAGGAAGGTGAGGATGCGACGCGAACGAGAGGGAAGATGATGCCAGAGCAAGGCAAGGAAAAAAGTGTGGAAGGGGAGGGAATGAGGAGAGTAAGAGAGAAAGAGGATAAAGAGAGGTGGACTTTGCTGGACCCTAAGAGATGCTGGAAGAGCAAAGCGAGATAGAATGTGAAAGACTGTAAGAGAGAGAGAGAGAGAGAGAGAGAGGGAGAGAAAGAGGACCTGTGAAGCACGTCAGACCCTTGGGCCGTCATAAACAATAGCGGAGTAATTGATTCTCTAATAACTTAACGCGCCAGCACGAGGTGGTCACTAACAGCCTTAGGTAGGCATAATGTATTATAGCCAGCAACAACTCTCGCACTCCTGCCACGAACCAGGAGAGGCTTCGACGAGCGAGCGAACAGCAACGCGAGCGGCCTACGAAGAACTCGCGCGCCCTCCGAGATTTAACGCTCCCTGCCAATACATAAAGCAGCCACCTTGGAAAATGGCAAGACTACTCTCTCGAGCGTCCTCCTCCTTGTCCTCGTCGTCCACCTCGTCGCTCGCTCGCAGTTCGCACTCGCCAAGAGGAAACCCACCACCTTCGCCCTCTGCCAAGCCGATATACGATCTCTTCGGTGCTTGCCTTAAAAAGACACGATTTAGCCAGCGCAATACTCTAACTTGGTCCACTGTCTGACCGCGGCTGTCCGAATCTACTCTACTCGAGCTTAGGTATTCCCTGTTCACTGATACACGAGAATGTTTTAAAATGAATTTTGTGACAGGTTCTCGTGGAAATAGAGAGTCCAAATTGGATGGTTGCTTCGGAAATATGTTGCCAAGTGGAATGGCAGATATACGAAGAAGCGGAAGCAGTATGTTGGACGATGATTCCAAGAGGAAGAGGGCTCATCGGCGGATGGATATCATGAAGATTGTACGCGCTGGTCGGCTCGACGTGGCCTGTCATTAGGCTCGATATATCTCGCGCTGGGGATACCTTGGATCGCAAACAAGAAATGACATCGAGGCCTTGTCTTCTTTCTCGCGGCCATTAGCGCGTCTGCGCGTACCTGCAACCTCCGACGTACCACCACCGACAGTACGCCTTCTCTACCCTTGCTCCCGCCAACTTCTCCCGGTCAGGCAACCCCAATAAATGCGTGAGAAATCTCACGATACCTTCCTCAATACACTTCCTATCACGCCCCTCTTCTTCACACGAGAAAGCATTTTTTTATTTGCCAAACACGTGTGAAATTTATTACACGGATTCTGATTATAGATCTATGATGATTGTATCAGAGTTTGCAGTAGAATTAGGAGGAAGTGAAGTAGATTGTTTTGACAGATTGTATCAAGTTAGTAGTCGATCGTATGATAGTGAGAAAGAGAGGTGTAATTTAATTATAAATATTTGCCCTTGTCCTAACTCTCTTTCTCTCAACGGTGTGTCTTGCATCGGTAATTGCGGAAGCTCCCCCATTTTCGTGAAGCCAGCAGTGTGCCCCTTTTGTTCCCGAGAGCGTCTTCCTGCGAGAGAAAGAGAGAGAGAGAGAGAGAGAGAGAGAGAGCCCACTCGCCCTCCACAAATCGACCGTGTTCCTCTCCATTCTTTCTCTCTCTCTCTCTCTCTCGCTTCTTCGCCTCACCTTCATTCCGCGTATGCAAACACGTATGCTCGTCCCTACGTGAGCAACGGCCGCTCTACGCTGAATAATGCGAGCGGTGGCGAAAGACGGGAATCAATAAAATCGAATGAGCAATAGCTGTCTTTCTAATCAGTAGCCATTCAACTTCAAGCGATAGGAAAGTGCTTGTTTAGAAGTATGAAAAGAGTTGTGGAAATGCCGGATGTGAGGGTTCGATTGAAATTGTATTCTTCGAATCAAATAGGATAGCTGGGAGAGAAGTAACGCTTTTTGACAGATACCGAGGAGGAAGGCAGGGCCGCCATCGCTGTGACCACAGCGTTTCTATGAGGAGGCACCGATAAACCACTCGAACAACCGGTATGTAAAGCGTATAAGATAGGAAGGAGGAGAGTGCGCGATCGAGTGCGAGTGCGCGAATAAGGTGTACGTCAACGTGACTAAAGAGGCCTCGTTACCATAATCGTCGATGCAGCCGGCAGAAAGGAGGTGGAGATGAGAGGGCGGGAACGAGGGGAAAAGGGGATGCATTCTCCTCTGGATACGACGGTATTCTTAAATCTGGCAAGCCAACACCTAAACACGGTCATCATCGGTTCGCGGTATAATAAGATCACACCGTGGCCGGGGCTCGAACGATCCGCTCGTGACCCTCGTGCCTCCTTCGATATACTTACGACGGGCAGCATCCCAGCAACCTTTCTTTCATGGCATGCCTCACACACTAGCCCACGAGAGAGGAGACGAGCGAGAGCAAAAACGAGAAGAGCGAGTCGAGAAATTATCGGCGGTTTAAAGATGATTTTCTGCCGGGCCGACACCACCTCCCATCGGCGTGTACGGGGCCCTGCGCACGCGGCACCTATACTTTGTTGCCGCATTATTAAGGCGATCTCGTTGACGCGCGAGAGCACACGCCCGAATCACCGTAATACGCCCCGTAATGTGTGACAATCTCACTGATTTGTTTCGCTACACGCGGAAGTCCTGGAGTGACCCTTTGAGATCATATTAACCATGGGACCTTTCACCTTCCTTGATATAATAGTATTCTATCTGAATCACCACTTTCCAGATAAGTTCTTTTTTTTCAATTTAGTATCGAGTATATTACGAGCAATAAAGAATTATTGGCAGATGTCTGGGGAAGTTGGTTGAATAGATTGAAGCTACTTTTTCAACCGATGTATGGTTGGATAGTTGGATAGTTTGAGAAAGGGAGGAAATTATCGACGATTTGGAGCTGATTCCATGATCGGTCGACGCCTCCTCCTTCGAGCGGCGTACACTGGTATTTCTGACGCGCGCTTATTACGGTTATCACTCGCCAATCACTGTAATACGCTCTTAATGCACGACGACTCCGATGATTTGTGTTTCCAGACGAAGAGGAGAACGGGTAACTAGTACATTCTGGCATGCCTCCTCAAAATTAAGTACCACAATTCTCTTTCTCTTCAATTACTTAAGGTAGTTGTACCGAAAAACAGTGTCTATGTAGATTGAAACATGGTCGATTTTTCGAAGCTTTTCGGACTTTGGTGAACGCTTGATAAATCGATTGTTTTAGTATCAAAACGGATAGAAAACATGAAACCAGTGGTCAAAGTGTCGGATTTGTGCCGAAAACACTTGGAAACAGCCTCCGGAATAATCGAGTTCTCCGAATTTCGGCGGTATTTTTCATGTTTTTTAATCTTCCTGAGCTTTTCCGGGGCTGAAATTTGGTGGAGAATGTTTTTTTGTATCAAGGAAGAAGTGATATTAATTCCAGAGCCCTAGCTCAAAATTCATTTTTTCGCAAATTTTTCCATATGTACCCCTTCACAAATTTTCGATTTTTCGAAAGTTCTGGGACTTGGACAAACGCTTGATATTTCGATTGTTTGAGTATCAAAACGGATAGAAAACATAAAACCAGTGGCAGAAATGCCGGAATTCTACCGAAAACATATGGAAAACCGATCCTCAATAATTCATTTTCGCCTAATTCTGATGGTTTTTCCCATGTTTTTCATACTTCCCGACATTTTCCGGGGCTGAAATTTGGTGGGGAATGTTTTCTTGCATAAAGAAAGAAGTGACATAAATTCCAGAGCCCTAGCTCAAAATGTATATTTTCCCAAATTTTTGAAGGGTAATTCAGAGCAAAATTGACTCGTTCAGCCAACGATTGACTTTTTGATAGTATAATATTGATACAACTACCTTAGAGCGTTGCAGTTTCAACAAATTTTTGTAAATATAGTTATAAATCAAGGGCTAATTTTGGTAAGAGACTAATTCTGGCGAGGACAGAGGCCTGAAAGAGGAAAGAAGAGTTGAGCCTCCAAGAGGAAAGTAAGGAGATGCAACGAGGCAAAGGAAGAAGTGGCGAGCGGCTGGGCAAGTGGGAGGCGCAGGAGTAGAGGTAAGAAGAAGAAGAGGATCGAGCAACAAGATCTCACGAGGTATCTCGATAAATCCCTTTCGCTGGACAAATAACGACAAGGCTCATTACTATAAACACGTCTCGCGTGGTCTCTGCGTGTGGCGCATCGGGTTCTCCACGCCACGACCATTTATTTTTATACGACCGCTCTTTCTACCGGCTCTTTTTTTCGTTATTATCGTATCCGCGGCGTCCGTTCCTAATCGCATACCCGGCATTCTCCCATGAGCAATGGAAACGCGATTGAACTCCTCTAGACTTTTATTAGTCATAATCAGGCGTCGATTTATTTCAATGAACCGCCGCTTAAAGTTACTCGCAAATACCACTCACTTTACTCCTTCTTTACTAATGTAATAAAGAGGAGCACTGGTTTGCTAAAATGTACGATTATCCTGAGAAAGAAGTGTTTATGGGTGAATCAAGAGTTCAGCTTGAATATGAGTGTATAGGTGGCGATCGATATCTCAAATAATTGGCAAGTTGAGGCTACCTCGAACTAATTTAGATGGTCTGCTAGGCAAAGAGGGTACAACACTTACCATGTTCGGTGCACCTGGCGACTTTGGGGTTTCTCTGAGCCGTCTGCTCCCTCGGCTAGTATTTTTCACCCACATACATAGTATCCTGTAAAAATATGTGGATTAAAATCTGGTATATGTAACACCTGGAATGAGTAAAGGGCTACATGATAAAAGAGCGGCAACCTGCAGCATTGCACCCTCTTAAATTTTAATTACTGTGTTTGCGCCTACTAAACAATTATCCTGACAGATCTCCTGCTGGCGGCGGACTATGAAAGCCTTTTATTTCAACTGGCAGGCCTCAGGTGCCGGTAAAGAGAGAAGAGCGCCAATGGGGCCGAGAGAAAGAACGGAAATCGTGGGGCACGTCTCGTGTAATTTTCATGGTGTGGGCGGATGCGCATTATTTCGCATTACGAGCTCCTTACGGGCCCCGGGGAACCTAGCGGTCGGCGCCCGATCAAGACTATCGTGACTTCGGCTTACGTACGCCCATCTTTCCCACTAACAAGCCGACGATTTATGATTTCAATCTCTCTAAATTGCCTAATAAAAACGATCCTTCTCGAAGATTTCACTGCTCATTGCAGGTTACGCCGATGGAACTGCAAGTAACGAAACCTATCCATGATTCCCACATTTCCTAACTACATATAGATATGTGAACGCATTGTTAATTCAATCTGTCAACCACAAATACTAGAGCAACATGTGAACTCCTTTTAATAGGTACAAATTTATTTAGAAAGTCTGCCATTTCGATAATCTCGCGAATAGAATGAGTGATGAAAAGATGTAGGTACAGTTTGGCTGAACAGTGAAACTTGTTGTTGGAACCGACGCGACTGAAGAGCGAGAGATGAGAGTACAGTGCGGCGTGGAAGACTGTAGTTAGCGACTATTAATATCATCGATCGGGATCGATGCTTGCCTGCGAGGCGTCATAATGATACGGTGGTTCAGGTGGAAGGGCCCCTTTCGATTCTCTTCCGATACCTATGCCCGCGTATATACGTGTAACACACTACGTAGAGGACACGTTCGCTCGCTGCTCGTCGTACCAAGTACAAGTGGCGCCAATAACGATCGATGAATATCCTCGCTCGTACTTACTGCACAAGGTGAATCGACTCCCGATGACTTATGCCAAAGCTCCTCCTAATTGCTGCGCCACTAATCGGCCTGCTCCCAATTACCCTAACCACCGAGGCGCGACTACTCCGATCGGTGTAGCCAGGAACCTATCAGTAATCGGCTGACTACCGTTTCCGGCCACGATTTAACCTGCACACAATTCAAATTAAATCGTTAAAAAATGCTAAATGAATGAAAACAACTGATAAACGGTAGTGTACAATACGATTGTCCACCTGTTTGTGCTTAACTAGAAAAGCATTGGCGCCAGTGTTTAGAAATAGAATTGACACATTGTGCTTGTGTATGTATTAACAAACAAAGTTCGTCTTGCTATGACAGACTAATAAATCCGACAATATTTCCTTTCACGGGATACGATATATGAAATATTGGTTGGTGAAGTTATTGACACCTGCTATACTATTGCTGTATTGGCTAGAATGCTGGTGTGAGCGTAGGTCGGCTTCGAGCCACGTACAAATAATAACATGTTATTAATATATCGTGCTGCGAAACGCGATAAATTGCGCGGGCACCAAACAGAGACTGGACAAGTTTTGGAACACTATTTCAAAACTGTTACATGAAACTTACTTTCTATGAATGTTTCCTGCAGGTTCGTGGCACTTTCTCCTTATTTTACTGGGAAAATTCGAGGAGGAACAAGTGACGCGGTACACCCCCAACAACACGTTGAAACAAGATGGCGCATGCGCCCAAATTATTTGGAGGCATGAACGGCAGCGCAATGACGCGCATTACGAATAACATGTTCGACATTGAAAATAATCTAATCATCTTTGCCCCCGAATATAGGAGGACGATTACGTATCAATAATTGAATCTTCTGAATTAATTTTATACTAAAGAATAGACTAATGTAGAGTATAACAAAGTGATAGGGAATCAAGTTTAAATCCATTGCGGCAAAAAGCGGGTCTAGGGACTTATTGTGGATGCTTCACATCCATGCACAAGCGTGACTTCCGGCTTACTTCAAGACCTCGCCACCATGAAGATCATGGCGTGTATTGTCGACAGGATCGCGCAGTCTCCGGAAAAATAATAAACAAAAGGAGCGATGGATCTTTTTCACCGAAGTTACCCGATAATGTGTAATGTCGGTCCAGTAATTGTTTGAGCCTTTTCACTGTGTGCACTACTATTACCGGGTGAGTGTAGCCAGTGATTTTGTGAAAGGGACTCGCACTAGCGTATCGCACTGTTCGGGAATTATGTTGAAACGCGTATATCACAGCTATTCTCTTATGAAATCGAAAAAAACCTGAGGTTATGTTGACAGTACACAGTGAGGGGGTAGACAGCTCTATTCCGACTACCCTGGGCGAATGGGAAAAGCGCTCTGCTCCCGCGCCTGTCTGTTGCGTCCAAGTCCTCTTTGACCCTGACCCTTCTCACATCTCTCTCTTATCAGCTCGCTGGACACCATCCCATATAAATGGTGTCAGCTATATAGCGCACCTTCCCCACCAAAATCCTCTCGAAGAGTTTCTGATTGATTTTGTCGTTAATGTTGCGATTACACTTAAGTGAGTGCCTTTCTATGTTTAGTGAGTTTGAAACCTCGGCATCTTCCACGGACGCTTACTCTTTTCAGAGCAGACTATTCATTATAGGATTACGTTTGAAGTAAGAAAAGTGCCGATTTAACCTCGGGATTCGTTGTTGTGTGTTCCACAGCTGAGAAGTTAACTGAAGGCAGTGCAACCAGGATGAAGCGTAATGGAACACGCTTGTTCAGGGATCCCCCTCAACCACATATGTGCATTCAAGATTTTATACAGGTAGAAAAACCCTGCATTGTTTAGCTACCCAAGTTGCGTGGAGTATGCGAAAGATGGAATCAAATTTTTTCATGTAAAGGGATAAAATATTAGGAAAGTAGATGTGGTGTAATTACAGGGAATGGCGGCTCCGTGTTACGTGAATGTACTCTCCTGGGGCAGGATTGATGTGCCATGCAGATCTTCTCAGCCAGTACCACTTTATGGAGGTATGAGAGTACGACCACCACGCACAAAAGAGGAAGCAGTAGTATTTGCAGTTATGGCAAATCCAGAAGTGCTTCGTACTAGTGGAAAGAATGCAGAAGATCCAAAGGTAACAGGATTGATATTAAAAGCATTAATAAAACATACTTTTGAAAATATAACACCTTTAATTTTATTCTGCAGAAGCGTTCGACATTTATAGAAGTCTTATTTGACTTTGTGGAAGCAATGAACACCGGCATTGTGTTCACACGACAATATACAATATTAAAGGATCGTGATATCACTGGTGAGCTGAAAGAAATATGGAATGAAGTATTGGCTAGACGAGATAGGGAGCAGGTGTCCATACCCCAGAGGGAAATTTGGATAGATGGCCAACCACAACAAATAAAACTCAATTCACGGCCACCACAATATGATACAAGTGCTGCGCATAAAAGAGGAATGAGTCGTGAAGATAAGCATTTTGAGGGTGGTTATGGACATCAGCCTCCAAATTCAGTTATCCCTCAGAATGATCAAATGTACCAACAAGGACAAATAGTATCGCAACAATATCATGGGAATGTTCCTCAAATCGCACAAGATCGATATAACTATCAAGAACGTGGTAGAGAAAATTTAGTACAGAATATTCCACAACAAAACTGCCCTGCATATCCTGCCCCTTATCAATTCCAACAGTTACATAGACAAATGGCGCCTCAGTATGTGAATTCAAACATGCATCAAAACCAGAATCTTAGTTATGAACAGCCTGTGAATGCCAATATGAATCCAACAATGAATACGAATTTAGCTGCCAATTTCCAGCCATACATAACGTACCAACCCCGAATGGACAATTCGATGCACGGAGAAATTCGTGGAATGCCATTGCCGCAACCGCAGCAGCCACAGATACATTTAAATCATGTACAACCAGTACCGCAATACGAACCAACACGTATCGCAATTGCAATGAATACTAGATTAAATCGGCCGCACATGGGAGTTGCTCAAAAGAATAATGCTAGTAAAAGACAAATAAATTCACCGACCCGTTCAAAATCACCTTCCTGTACGAATTGTCAGACTAAAGAGCCTACTGACTTGATGACAAGTCCAGTCAAGGTTCTGCAGCGTAAACTTCCGCAACCCGAGCGACAAGACGTCAACAACGTTTCATCTGTGGAGAACAATAAAGCAACTACAGACAATGTCAACATAGAGGAGCTGCAGAACCTCCAGGTGACGGACTTAGACGAGAACACTAGAAGTTCGACCAAGTCAGATTCTGTGGAACCTGTAGAATTGCCTAAGCAACCTAATGACGTTCATCCAGCTGATACAATAATACCTTCTAGTGGACAAAATACTAATTGTAGCGAAGAAATGCCTCAGCCCGAGGAGCGGCAACAGGAGTCAAAGGACGTGGACATTCTAAACGGACAGAATTCATCCGATCAAAAGAATTCCAAGTCAAAAGTTTTTGTGATAAAAGTGCATAAGCTTAAGGAGAACACTGAGAGCAATAAGACACTTCCAACACGTATTGTTGACCAGAAGACAGACAACCAGAAATTTTCTCAGACGACAGTGAATATGCTCAGGAGCGTGTTTAAAATGCATCCGGGTATGTCCAGCGATGAGACGACTGGCAAACGCAAGACTAATGGCCAAGCTAAAGGCAATGGAAAAAACAGTAGTGAGAACGAAGATGCTCAGCAGGGGTATACGATATTAAAGAAGTCAGAGTCAACTACTCAGGAAGAGGTAGTAAACGAAATAGCTCAGATATCTATTCAAGACTGCAAGGATTCGACCGAGGTCAGTTCTGCGCTTTCGTGATAGCCTAGTTTATTGCTGGTACCAAGTGCTAGCTCACAGCTAAGATGCAGTGAATACAGTGTAAATAGATAGAACATTACTCAATAAAGCGAAAGTCAGAATGAAGCAGATACCAAGAGGGGGACTCAAAATCAGAATACACTCGAAGATATGCCGGAATAACAACATGTGGTCTTGTGTTCGAAATGCAGTTGATAAGATGGATCAGACAACCGAGTAATTAAGTAAGAGAAGAATTTTCTCTACGTTATTCTCTATTTATCCAGAGGCACATCGAGCAAAAATAACTGCACAATTTAATTGATCCGATCGTGCTCTCGCGTAACTTGTAGAGAGACAGTAAAACGCGACTATGACGTAGCAACGAGCTTCTGTGACAAAGAAAATTATGTAAGAACGTTCTTATAATTCTGCTTGGATCCGTGATACATGTCTGCTTCCAGTAATGCACGCCTATAGTGCTTAGCTGACGAGAATTCAATCCAAACCTACACTCGTTATAATTCACGCTATTGAAAGTGAAACCTTTGGAACCGGAACACCATTTTTGTTCCTACTCCAGGCGCATGAGGACAAATAGCAAAATGCAACCTTGGATTTGACTTAGATACATTTCCAAAAGAAACATCAGTTAGGGCCTACTATCGTTAGTAGTCCTAGGCTACAATTCACTTGGGGAATTAATGTGACATACCGAGTCGTTCCCGTAGGATAGCCAAAGCAAAAAGATCACAACAGTTTTACGCTGGTATAACGGCTCGTCATTGCATACTTATCCTTCTGTGGGATAATGAAGTGAAATATTTGTTGGAATTCATCGGATGGTCGGCAAGTGTTGTTAGCTTTCCGTACTAACTACAGTCTTTTAGCGGAACCTCCTTCCGAAGGTCATATCGGGAATTATCGGCACGTTAATGCTTCCGTACGAGTTCGTTCTCGCATATTATTTTTCATACCCTAATAATACTGGACGCGCACGATAATGACCCGTGTGTGCTTCTGGAATTTCATCAGCACTGCCAGCACTTGCCGGTCCGAAGGAAACCAATTTTATTATCGCATATTTACCATAGTTTCGTAGCTGCAAAATTACAGAGCTGTCACAACCTTCTCGTGTACCGTCGAGTGATATCAACAGTATCGTATGCGATAAAACGTCACTATTCGACGATTAGGCTGTCCATTTCTTCATCATTGGTCTAATAGAGAATAAAGCGGTCAATTACTATACCGGCAACCCGACGGACAAAGATCCCGACTGTTCGAAATAGCGCTGATTTACCGCTATTCATGCGATTTTCAGAGCCAGGTCAAAGTGTAATCTAACATTCCGAGGTGAAAGAGAATTGTTCTATACACCCCCTATCATATATGCCATACATGTTATTAGACCAGTGTCGTGCCGTGCGTTTTTGCAACGCAGATTGCATGCTTTGATGTTTTAAAGTACACAATCCCTACAAATCCTTGGCCCGAAGGATCGCTTAAGATGGATTCAGCCGATGAGTGTTAGAAAGTCGATGGAATGATAAAGCAAAAGAACGGCCAGCATGATCTGTCCAGAGAAAATTGAGCCGATTGTCATTGTCCAAGTTTAATCGACTCGCCCTTCCGATCTTCTCCATTTTATTTCGAGACCGTCTCTGTCACGATGCGTTCAGTGTATTTTGAGGTGCTTCGTTAGTAACGATAAGATCTCAGCTCGTGAATAGTTAGTTTGTAAACGTATACAAAGCTACAAGGGTGGAAAGGACCAATCCGCAAGAGCAGGGTGCAATTATTGTTGCGACATCGCCGACAAACCGAGCGCGCGCGGACTATTCCGAAAACGAGCTGGCTCTCGAATAATAGAAAAAGAAGTCAAAGAAGAAAAACACGTTCGGCTTTTGTTTCCTTATTCGCCGCGCTTTTACGTACTGCGTAAGCGAAACACAGTGCGCGCACGTGTACGTGCAAGAAACCACATGCACGTAAACACGCGTTGCATATGCATACACGTGTCTCCTCTTCTTCTGCAAAAAAAAGAAAAAGAAATTGGCATGCGTTCGCATTGCTCGACGCTCGAAATGAAATACGGTTTGTGTCTCGCGTGTTCGTGTGGCATAGTCGCCACGAATGTCTTCTAGCTTTCCTTTATTTTACATAATACATGGTAGTCTATACATTGTCGAAGGGAACGCTGCCGCCGCCGCGCCAATATAATTCGGGAGAGAGAAAGACAGGGTGGTAGACGAAGTGGTGAAAGAGGAAAAGGAAAGAAAACCGTGCAAAAATTCTCTATTTTATCAGTTTTCCAAATGGGCGATTGAGTATTATATAGCGCGCTTGAGATGCGTTCCTTTTTTAAAAGCGATCATAGTAAGTTGCCCGTCAGCAACTTATCGTAATCCGACGTAGCAGTAAGTCTTATAAGAAGCGAGCAACCAATATCATTCCTCGATTGAGCACATACACTCGTTTCGTTTTTCATTGGTTTTCGCCCACACATCCCCCCCTGACACACCATTTACTTTGTTTTCGTTTTCGATTAGTGCAATCCTCTAGTTCTCCGCAGCATTTTTTCTCAGAAAGAGCGGATGTCGTACGTACATACATACATACATGTCATCGATGCAAATCATTTTGGCACCGCCAATTTTTAATCCATTACTTTTGATATCGCCGCTTGTCGGTGATGTTAGGATGTCGATCTGGAGACCCCCCCCCCCCCCCTTTTAATTTTAACTAGTTATATCTCATTTCTTTTCCTACCGTATCTTATCTTTTTGTTTCGCCTTTTCTTTTGGTTCCTTTTTAATTCGTACAAAGTTTTGAGCGGCTTGGCCCCTTCCGATGCCAGCGTCCCACCCGCCCCCTCCCCCTTCCCGCCCCGAAATGTCCCTCCTCTCAATTTATTGTCAATAATATGTATTCAGTATTCGTGTTATTTTAGATTATTATTATTATTGTCAGGTATATTATGGTTTATTATATCATTATTACCAGCCACGAACATTGTAATCTATTATTATTCTACAATACATGGTTTTTCCAAAACTTATACGACTTCTATATGCACCCTTTTTATCCTGCGAAGCTATACTCATTAAGAACTGCAATATTTGTCTATTCAATTAAGTTGTAGCAAGTGTAACATCGCCAGACGACGATGTCGGCAAGCTGTTTACTTTCACTGGAGTGCGTCCGGATCAGAAGAGAGACGAGAACATTTCAGTCTGCTGTTAGAGCAGAAAGGAAGAATGAACTCGAGAAAGAAACTTTCCCTTTCCATTCGTGCCTGATGGATTCAGGCTCTAAACCCACACGTAGATACATGCAGACATTGTACCCGCTTTCGCCGTCGTGGACGGAAGCCTCTCTCGGATTCGGATATCCTTGGTAGCACCGGGAACTCGGAAGTCCTGCTCGATCATTCAAGTACTCCTGACGCATTAACCGAGTGAAGACTTTGTCAAAATCGATTTTCACTCATGACACGAAAGATTTCGATTCATCGCCGCTGCTGGCATCTGCAACTGGAAATACTAATACGCCGGCAACTTTCGCTTAGAAAATCTATGTGGTGACGTTGCATTTCCCAGGACCTTGGTACCCCCAGGAGAATCATTAGTGCTTCGATTTCTGGGACATGGAATGATTTGCAAAGTGAGTCCTTATAATTTGCATTGCAATGAATTAGAATCAACACTGATTTTCTATTGAAGCCTGGGAAAATATGAGACATGTGTTTACCAAAAAGTTCAATTGGTAAATAGGGGAGTAGTCAGTGGCCGAAAAGTCATCGGGGTCCCGAGGAAAGAGAATAACATTGCTATCATGGCTGACAAGGGCACTCCACGATATCTCGTGTACATACATGGCGAAAGACTTAATTGCACTTTCAATTATTATCAATCTGTTGGTCGCAGTAGTGGACTGCCACTATATCGGCGGAAGGGAGAGGCAAAGAAGGAGCACACGAAAAGTAGGAGAGCGTAGCGTCGACCTTTCTCTCAAGAATTGTGCGGAGGAAACTTGTTCCTAGCATACTGCTGGCGCTCCAGTAGTACTGGCGTCCCTCGGCATCAACACTCCTGCGAGAACAAAGAGAGATTTCCTAGTAATCATCGTACGAGATCGGGATGCTCGACACTTTATTATTGCCTGGCTATCGGTAAATTGGAAATCTAGAGGATCGAGTGTATAGGCACAGTTCGCGTGATTGGTGTCGATGTCTTTTATAGACAGGCTCTCATAGAAAATCATCGACAGTTCAGAAAGAGCGGTGCATTGAGAGCGAGGCCTATCTGCCATCGTATCAACTACAATCAATCTGATTTTCTCATCGATAAACAATGAAGGAAATAAAGGTTCAGAGGATCCAGACATCCTCGAATATCCAAGATCTTACAGGTCAGTGTACACTTTCATCTTTCATCATTCTTCCGTTATCCGTGTCTCGGTAGTGCGTTCTTCGCTCGGGGAACTCGTTCATCTTGAAAGTGTCCGGTTAGATAGCTATTTTTTTTCGTATGAGTTCGTCGACTTTACTCTCGTTATGCATAAAGATATCATTGTTTCACGAGGAATTGAAATTCACTACGCAACATCATGGTCTTGGAATTCAGTGAATCCACGCATTTCTGGTATTTCTGTCCAGATTTTAGCGAGGCTTGCTTAATCACCTCTTTCTACCTTGCGAAACATCTACCTGCTTGCCCGCACATTCTTCTAGAAATCGACAGGCATTGCAACATTATAGCTACAAAATATTAAATGCGTTGATCTGCTGATATTTTATTGGAAGAATTTCTAATTCAAAATGACGCAACGATCGTTTTGAAAACTAGTTAGAGATTGCCGTGGACCGTCAAGCATCCATGACTCTCTCAAGGTTGAACTACGCATTCCATCGAGACTTCTTGTAATGCCATGGAAGAATAATTACATACTGATCATCTCCTGGATAACATGCATTTACTTAAACAATTTTTTATCTTCAATTTCCACGAATGTCTATATTTTAAACATAACCAGCTTTTTTTTTATCTTAATTTTTCTTGTTTTTACATTACAATAAACATTTCTATAGTTCTTTGATTGGTAATACTATAATAAAAAGAGATCTCTAATGACTTACAATGATAACCACTAGAGCATATAATTACGCGTTAATCGCATGCAGTTCACAGTTCAAATGGCTTTTCTCCGCTAATGGTGGCTTATGAATACAGCACATTACATGATTAAGAAAATCACTTCTGGGAACTAGCAAAATGCTTGTGCTAAGGTGCGTTGGAAAAGTGCGACTAGAAACCGCTAGCCTTGACTTACATTCATTGGCATTTAGCTCACTTAAGACTAGCCAATCGAAACAGTTCTTTTACACGTGTTAATTATTTTTCGCGACTTCATTCAAATCAGACAAATTTCCCATTCGAAGCTGATGGAAAAATATGACAATTTTCTTGAAGCTCGAAGGAACATGTTGTACCAATAAGGAATGTGATCGGGCGAAAGTCGCGATTTTCGCAAGGATACCGATGACATAATCACCAGTCACTTTCGATCGTACGTGCTTAGAGCAGAGATAGCTGTCAATGATGCTTTTACAAAATAGGAACGATGTCTGAGGCTAAAGTCTTCTTTGCCAAAGAAAAATTCTTTGTCCGATGAAACTCTACTGTAATATTAAATGATCATCTCATTGCAACCTTCTTACTCGCTGGATACAACATGTTCAACCATGTCGCGATCATCAGTGTCGATTAATTGATTTTTCTTCAATGCCAGTCACGTTCGCCGCACAGATGTATCCAGTTTCGATAGGCCAGCATACTAAACAGCCTTATGTATTCTGGCTCGTGGAATCACAGCATTACCAATTACCAATTTCGAACACGAATGCTCTGGCACGCTCCAGTATCTCCTAATATCTTTCGCTACCAATTAAGCACTAGATTTTTTCCTCCAAATGCATTTCAGATATTGTCGAAGAGAGAGTGCAACTGCTCCTTAAAGAAGGTGCCAATACACCAATGGATTTCAAATGGATGCAACCGGAATTACCAGAGTTCTTCGATGAGAAAAAATTCGACTTAGGTCAACGCACCTATCATCATAATCTGTTCAGTATGATGGTTGCTAAACTCTCTGGTTTGGTGACTGTATTAGCAGTACCAACAATACTTGACGTTTTAATATTCACTCAACAAAGCAGCACGGTTTGTACTGCTTTTCGCAGATATGTCTCGACAGTCTTGCACACGTGGATTTGGTACAAGAGGAAGCCTGGCGTCGAGTATGAGTGAGTCAATTGAAACCAATTTATCGCCCTATTCTGACATAACACTCGAACGTATCGGGAGTAATTACCTTCATAAAATTCATTAAACGTACAACGAATCGCGTAATAAGTCGATAGTAGCGGCTAAAGTATTTTCAGTTCACCTGAAGTGCTTGGACTTTCCAACAACCTAGATGCCATCTATAGATGTGTTCGAATACTCGAATGCCTGTATTTGTACTCTTAAATCATTAGCATTTAAAGAACCGTTGGATCCGGTATTTTAATGAATTCATCTCGCCAAATATATCATGGCGAGCAGGCATAATAGCCTCGTGGAATTATTGGGAAAATCCAGACTGTTGTGGATAATACTCTTTAAATTATGTCGTCCTTTAAATACTGTCTGACGATCCATCGCAGTATTGATTCCAAGCACGTCTTTCAATGACTTGCCAAGACGTTTTTGGGTTCCCATGAAATTTAAGCATGTAGAGACGTGCGGAACATCGTGTTCACAGGTTCCTGGATTCGTTGAAGATCGTGCGAAAGAAGCATTGCATGGCATTTCGACGAAGTGCACAAGCTGGTTGTAAAAGGGTCTCACAATTGGATATGGCAGTAGCACAATTTGGATTTATTGGATTCACACTCCTCAGTGGCGATTTCCTTGGTGTAAATGCCACCTCTGAGGAACTCGATGCACTGGTTCATCTTTGGCATGTGGTGGGAAACATGCTCGGAATGGAGGAAAAGTTTGTACAATGGAAAACTTGTGTAGATCAAGAATTCAAGGATATAGAAAATTTATACGATTCGATATTCCAGATACAATATCTGCAATGGAACGCTCGAAGAGACTAAAATACTTTGCGGCCGACTTCTCGAAGAAGTTATTCTACCATTGTTGGCTAATAAAAGCAAAGATTTTGATGTAATGAGTCGTCAATTAATCGAAGGTTTATGGGCAGTAAATCCACAATTGGATACAGACGCCTTCGTTGGTTTTACACTTCATCTAGCATCGCAAGCTGCTCCAAATAATAATCATTCAATAAAGATAGGTGGGTGTACAATTGACTTATTAATAAGGAAATGTACTCATTGCATTTACATTACAGACACCGCTAAGATGTCCTCGTACAGTAGATTTCTGTTCGATTTCCAACTATTCGTACACCAGCGTCTACTACGGCAAGATAATTGGTGGTCCAACATCTTCCGGATTTATTTTAACGCACAAATGCGACTATCATTATTCCTCACGGAATATTTTCCATTCCTCGCTTACTACATGTTCGGCAGGAAAAAGTCGCACGTTAATATATTCGCTCTACGACATTAATTAATTACAAATCCATCTACTTGGATCTCGAAGTATTAGAAACTAAAATGCCAGTTTAGTTCGGGGAAGTGCGAACATGGTTACATTGGTATATTTGTTATAAAGTAACAATAATGGGATAAAAGTCGGTTTATGTTAAATCGTTTGGTAAGTCGCACTCCGTGAATTAATTTTTAATACATGACTTGATAATCAAAGTAATGTTAATTAAGGACGAAGCTCAATGTAGTATAATAAGGGAAGTCAATAGAGTAAGGCAAGTGCTCAAGTATCTGGGAACAATTTAGAACATAAGATTTCTTTCTTCTTTTTTTCTCGATCTATTTCATGACATTGATCGAGAGTGGTTTGTACACATTGTTGCCCAAGACTGATGGGACTGTTGCTTGCAATAAATTGTTATCTGTCTAGAAGTATGGATATTTGAAAGAGTGGTAAATAAAAGTGTTAATTACTCGATAATTGAGGAAAGGTTATGCGGAGAAAGAGATATTGAAGCGCCGTTCAAGAATGTCAAGAGTAAAAGCGATATAGATGTGCTCGGAGTGGGGTGCGCGTGGCTACTGAGAAAGTCCGAGGTGCGAGGGAACAGCGCCGGCTCCAGTGCTGACCCACCACTCACTACCTGCGTCTTAAAGGTGCGCATGAGTTATCCACGCATCAAATATAAAACAATAGCATATCAACAGGAAATCTAATTTGAGATGCAAAATTCTAGCATCATTGAATACTTTATGATTTCATAGAATTTCATACGAGAAAGCACGATTGTTTATTCTACCCTAGTGTCTGGTAAATGTTTCCCAGGTATGATTTGAAAAACATTTAACTATGCTCATTGTTTTTTTACGATTTTAGTTTAGAATCTGATTAACCTTGTGCAAAGTTGACAGTAACGTTATTCCCAATACAAATTATAAACACTTTCATTTCCACATTGATTCGAACCTACGCATTGTACTTGGCTTCGGAATCCTTAAAAATAGTACTGCGTCGTATGTGTGTCTACATGCAATGCGTAGAAAGATGAGCCTGTCTCTCTTTGTGTTTCAATTACGGTCTGAAATCGACTAATTGTACCCAGCACCGACAGAGAGTATTTTTTCCGGTTGATATTACTGCCAATGTCAATGAGCGCGTATATGCGCGTTGCGTAAAACTAGCACGTATATCACAATGACTCTTGACGGCCTTGTGTTTCATCAGAGGGAGAAAACAAAATTTCGCCTAATAATGACGGGCAACGGACCATCGAGCAATTTGTATCAATTCATCACGAATGTCAAACGATAGTGCGAATTCATTTGCAGGGCACAGTAAAATGATAAATGTTTTGAAGTGGAAAATTTCTATCTGGAATGATACTTCCTTCTCAGGCGGACCTTCGATGATGATGAAAAGATTCCCGGTGGTATTGGTGGATCAGTTTAAAAATCATTGAATGTCGAGTGACGAAAGCTATTCGAGAAGCACTACGGTATTCGAGAGAAAGCACAGAGCCACATGCTATTGCGGATGGGAAGCAAAATTTGGATATGGTGTTGCGGTAACCCTCGCTGTCTTCGAGGCGAAAAGGTTTCTCATGCTGATCCTAGAAGTCCTTGCCGACTGGCAAGTAATTCGATTTGCTGGTGGTTTGATTCCCCTGTTATTAAGTTTAGCTGACATTGCTGTCGGTCTTCCAACCGCTCTTACTACTATCCGTGCTATTCGCCCGTAAGCCATTACAAACCAACACTTTTTCCTGAATAATCTTCTGATCTAACTATAAATCCCACTTTTTATAATACAGGCGGAAGTATCGTGATTGCTATGTCGGAAAAAAGCGAACACTATCATGGCTAAGATTAGTCATAGCATTATGTGCTTTGATGAATGTAGCTACATTGATTTCAATAGGATATCATATTAAGATTAGACAGTCCAGTTTAATAGAAATCTTTAACACTTCCATGCACTTGTACACAAGTAGAGCTCCATACAAGTATGCTATCGATGAGATACAATTCGATTTTCAATGCTGCGGTTATTCTTCTTACGATGATTGGTTCCTCTTCGACTGGCAGGTGATTCCGAAAGGGTAACGCTTCATTATGATTTAAATCTTAGATAATTTAATCTTCCCCAACATTTTTACGCGTCCGAATAATTAGAGAATAGATTATACTTCACGAGAAGAAATGGCTGAGAAGGATTTATTATCGGACGAAGAAATGAGAGATCAAAGTGTTCCATTTAGTTGTTGCAATATTAAAGCAATGGCTCCTTGTGTTCATACGGAACTCTCCAGTACAGATATTCCCACAATAAACATAAATGGCTGCGTGACAATGTTGATTCCTGTTCTACTAAGAATCGTGATAGTTGCCTATCTCGTAACCAGCACTCTTCTGGTCACACAAATTATTCTAACGTTTCTGGTCACAAAGGCAAGTCGAAGAATAATATAAGCGAGAGAAGTAACGTTAGAATTTCATGTAAATTGATATCCTGCTCGCCTCTCTCTTCCCAGATTACCCGCAAATTACTTTTACCCGAGGCACGACAATATAATTACAGAGATTCTGCAACAGACAATGTTCCTTGCATGCCACCGTTCAATTCAACCAGGTAGGATATGAAAAAGACAGAAAAGAAAACTATTAAATATAAAGATAATAAACAGAGTTTCTATTTTAAGCGTAAAAGGGTTTAAAATAGGAACTCGCGAAGGTTGAATAGAGTCTCGCTTAATGTTTCGATTGGCATGGATAAGATAACTGTTCCATGATGCTCGGGATTCCGAGTGATGATAAAGACACGCACATACACCTGCTCTAGTTTGCGTCGAGAGTGAGTAAATCGAGTTATCGTTTAATTTATATAGTTCGACAGCGGAAAACCACGGAAGCAGCTCGTCACTATCGGGCTACGAGTCGGCACGTCGAGATCGAGTGAGAAGAGGGTTTGCGAAAAAGATAAGAAAAAATTCGAGCACGAGATGTATGCGTGGCCGAAATTTTAGTGGTCCAGTTCATGAATTTCCTCTCTCATCCTCGGATTCTGATGGTCCTTGTGTGCGATATCCTTGTCGCTCGGTAACCAGGCACCAAGCGGCGAGGATTGATCCCAGCGTGCACGAACAACACACAGTGTCAAAGAAGAGTCTGCTAGCTAAGACAGCAATGCGTTGAAAGGGCGATCGAAAAAACATTACGTCTCTGGAACTCATTTCCTAACAGATATCATGGCATTTATAAACCGGCCAGATCCCCAGAAATAAGATACGGTCTGATGAAATCATTCCTGAAACTAGGGTGGATCATTTTGCGGGTAAATCCAAGTGAAAGAAGCTTTGACTTCTTCTGAAACTCGTGACGCCGACTCAAGCGGATGCGTGTTTCATTATCTCGGTGGAAGATCAACGGAATATTTCTGGAAATCGCGAACTGTCAGGCGCTGATAAAATCTGTGACACGATAGCGCAAGGAAAATCCGTGAAAACGAGAGTTACGAGAGTTTACGAAGTTCGTGGATGTTGCGAAAGCACTTTGGGCATTAGTTCTTATCTGAACTGGATCGGAACAAAAGCTACCGTGCTTCGAAGTACGCACTGACGACGACGACAATGACAAAACACTAATTGCTACGATTAGAGGTAAGTTGCAACATTAACTGAGCAGAATCAGTGGTGGGGATGTCGTAGTCTCCATTTGAAATTCAAGATCGCACGCGGCACCGCAGTATAAATTAAAGCAGCGCTCGAAACACATTGTTCGTTCTATAAGAGTGTAGCGTTCTTCACGCGTGTATTTGTGGATATAAGTGGTGAGATATTCAAGATTTTTCTTGTACTAGCTTTGAATTCCAAAGGAACAAAAATGCCCTCGTCTTTACGAAGTTTACCTTCTCTCATTCGCATTTCTCAATCGGATCGCGTGATAGTATTGCATGCTAGAAATATCACTCGTGCCCAGGCAATTCGAAACAGATGTAAATTCAAACAAAGAAGAAATACATTGACTCGCGCGTAAAGCGCGCCGGCGGCTGCGCAGAATGTGCGCGTACTTTAGTTCGTAAGTATTCGTTAAGAATAGGTGGCGGGGCAATCGAGAAGGGTATGGCGTAGAGGGGATCCAGGGGGCGCGCGTTAGTCCGCGTGGAACCGTGTTCGAGTACGGATCGTTTCGGAGCCTGCAAATTTTCGTTTTGGTGCTCGATCTTGTCCGCCACTCCGTCGATATCGTAGCATGTGCCCACCAGTTCACAGCCACGTATACGTTTACCTGCCGCACCACCAGCCTCACAATAAACTCGTCTCGTACGGCTACCGTTAGGGTCGCCGTTCAACGTGCTCGTAACGTGCCCTTTTGGTGTCGCAGTGCGAGAAGCGTAAGAGGAAAACCGGTGGCAGTGGCAACGCGTCCCCCTTTGATTCACCACCCCCGAGTGCGAAGAGCAACGTGATCTTTCTGCCGCGTGTCCATCTGCCCAGCGGAGGCTGCGCCAGAACATCGGAAGCCGCGATCGTGTGCAGTGGTAGCATGATCTTCTTTTGGATATTCTAGTGCCGAGCCGCTCAGATCGTCTACGCCGGCTGCCCGGGCTGTCGCACGTGCCGTGTCAGTGAAGTGTTGGTCCAAGTATTCTCCTATCTAGGAAATCATCCCCGGTGTACATTTACCGGCCCTCAGCACTCAACATTCAAGACCCAGCGACCCGACCAGATCCGACTCTCGCTCCCCTCCAGCCAGAGTCAGACAAAGACGGAAAGCCTCGGCAGAACGAAAGACACCGGCGCGCGGTGAGCGGTGCAAACCTCCTCGACACCAGAGGCGAACAAGGAGAGAAGGAGAAGGTGGTGGTCGCAGGAGCGACCAGTGGAGATCCGGAGAACGAGATAGGGAATTGCGAGACTAGGCAACGTGAACACTGCGACAGGAAGCGGGTGGAAGCCAGGAACAGGAAAATCATCGAGCCTTTCCAGGATAAATCCAACAGCAATATGAGCTATTGCACGAGTGCCCCGATCGTGACCCAGACCTGCGAGACCCTGCTAAGCAAGTGCGAGGTACCGATCATCGACCTCGCTCACATGGGTGAGTCGCGCGGAGACACTACACTCAACACCTTTACCATTCATATCTCGCACGATCGAAGATCGATCTAGATATTGTGTATGCGCCATTCACATATACTTAGTCATCCCAGCAATCGGTTGGCCTCACGCGAATCGCCCTGCTCTCGTAACTCGGTCATAGGTCGGCCCACTGACGAAATTGGCTGCTCGTCGAGATTGACGTACTACAAAATTGAGCGCCGAGAGAGAGCAGGGGCCGCACGTGGCACCAAAGACGCCTAGCAGTGCATAGTGCAGATCGCGAGCCAGTCGAGTTGCCAATGACGACAATCTGTAGATATATACCCGGATGATGCGTGCAGCATCATGCTCGATCACTGATTAATAGACCTCGACTAGTTAGCTACCGGCAAGCTCGCGAACAAACCACTTCCAGATATTGGCGTCGTAGAAATTCACCGATGAACTTTAGCTTTCTCGAGTGAGAGAACGCGCGCGTCGGTGGCAGTGGCGGTGGCTGCCAACTCTTCGCTCGGCGTCACATTGGCATTATTAGCGAGCGCTTCCGAAAATAGCGTAGGATCAAAGACCGCGCTCTCGTTAGCGAATTAGATGGCTCTCGCAATGAGACAACTTTCCCACGGCCGGAGAACGCCAGATAGACTGGTCTAGGGTTCTCAACAAGCGACAGATACAATTGGTATTATAAGGAATTGAGAGGATTCGAGGGAGGCGACGCTTTTACGGTTGCTTGGCAACGAGGCCAGGCAACTGGCCAGACGATACGAGGAGCAGCCGGTCAGCCGCAGAACCAGCCAGCAGCAATGCGATCTCGGAGGCGCCTACCTCGAGCCTCGAGCCACGGGCCCCTTCGGTTGAGGTCAGAGCCCCTCGCACAAAGAAGGGCCCCTCCCTTGGCGCCCTTCTCTTCTCCACTTATACTTTATACACAGGGTCTCACGATGTACGCACTCTCCTACAACCTTCTATCTCTTATGTCTCCTACACTAGATATTCAACTGATTCCTCCTCGCTCTCGAGGTTACAAAGCGTCCAACATTTCATTTCGCAGTTGGCACACGGTGGAATAAGATTAGCTTCGATGCCACGACTGAAGGTTTTGTACAGGCATACGCTCGACTAGGAATATCGCTTAGGATTGCTCGCTGTGATACGATACTGGTCTCTCCTATCCCTCCGAAGACCTTTATTCCTGGAATCAGATAGCTGGCATCGGCCGACAACACTTGGGAGCTTGTTCGAGCAGTGGGGTACCTATTCATACAAGTTTCCTCAGCCAAAGAGTACTGGTGGTTCGTGGAAATATATTGTCACGTTGAGTATACGTGGTTCATGACTCAAGGCACGCATGTTGCGAGGGTTCACGGTTTGGATGTGGAGTTTTGAAAGGCTGTGTTGTAGGTTTAAATATTTCTTTCATTAAGCTTTCCAGATCTTATCACGTTGGATCATTGTGCCACTCGAATAAAGCAGTCCGCGTGCCTTTGTGGTGCGAGTTAGTGGACAAGGAGTTAAGTGCTAACCCGGCACGCCACAAATAATGACTCGGCGTGCGAGCGACATAAGCGAAAAGCGACGCGTTTTCACTCCATGGCTCGTTGCGTGCTCGTGATTTTTTGGTACCACCTCTCTTGTTCTTCGTCTCGATTCAACACTCGTCTTTCAGCAAGTGTTTTGCTCTCGCTCGGACCTACGGGCGATCGGGCAGCAGGCCATCGACCATACAGGCCACTCACAATGCCCAGCCAGAGTGAAAGAAACCGTTCTTTCATGCCCGAAAGAGTTAGAACGAGCTCTCGTCCTGTCCACACTAGTCACTCGCGACAATGCGTCACGTAATTACTCATCGGTCATGTAAAATTCAACGATTCCTCGTGGCAGTTCGATGAAGTAGTAACTTCTACTCTATTCTCGATACACTTTCGGTCTTGCTTTCCGTCCGCGCATGCCTGACAACGCATCAGACATGCTCACCACCTGTTGCTCACTCAAACAGACGCAAGGATCCAAATTCCATCGGTGATGTTTCCTTTACGGACGCTATAATTTTCCGCTCTTCGTCGAGCTGGTTATGCACTTCAATTTTACGGTGATTAGTGTTTGATATTCGTTAAAGGATAATTGCGGGCGGGAACGAACTCCGCCTATATCTGATAGAGAGGTAGAGGAGCGAACGTTGAGTGCTCGATCAGCTGCTTGGCTCGTGTTCTTTTACATTTCCTCCGCTATTCCCCTCCGAGCTCTAGATCGAGTCCCGATCTGCCTTGAGGCCTTTTTCAGTCGCAAAGGGAGCGGCTCTCCAACCAACTGTCTCGCTTTGCCATGCTTTAAAATCCTCAAGCAGACTGTACTGTAGATGTAGACATGCAACACGCACGCAACTGTGCTTCTTATCGCACTCGACTTCCGACCTTCTTCGAAACGTGACTTCCCTTTCCTGATGAATGCTCGCGATGTCCTTACCTCGACTATTCCAACTTCCCCGCGATGCTTATGCAATTGGGCATTTCGAGAATAACCGATTGGCTGATTTCTATCAGTCGATCAATGCACATAATAATGTAACATAGAAACTACGAAGCGCACACCGTTCGAGAATCATCGTTGCACGCTTCGCTTGGGCCTATCTTCTATCTTAAGGAGATTTATTACGGTATGACAAAGGTGCGCGTCTCGCAAAAAAGTCTCGGACGTCTCCGCTCACTTTTCGCAATTTTATCCGCCACTGCGGCGCGTCGGTTCCGCGTTGCACACATGGGCGCCTCGTGCTCGAAGCAAATGAGAAGGAGTGTGCAAAAGTATATTCGCTTGTGTTAGTTTGCACGTGGCGAAAATGAATACTTGTAGCTCACCGAGTGTCCCCGAGAATAGACAGCACCTTCCAGCGATTTGAATTTTTTATTCCGCACACCTTCCAGTCAGCTCTACCTCTCCCGTTTCAATTGATCTTTGCTCAAGTAGCACCCGACACACATAAACTTGCTTCGTGTGGCTGGTGTTACCAGTTTCATAATACACCGACGAAAGCAACCTTTCGTGTTTCGCCTTATCGTAACTGGAGTCGTTTCCTGTCGTTTACATCCCTGAGAACTTGTCCTTCATGTTCAATCCGCCCTAAGAAAAGGGCTGCACCATTTCTTCGTACTAATATCAACACACACGTTGATTAATTATCGAGTAATCATTCATTAGCAAGGAATTTGTGCAGGAAAATGGACCCAGTAGTGTTTTCGATTCCAGCAACGTACCGGCGACGATGTTTTAATAACACGCTCACCACTGCCTTTGACATTCCATCGAAATCGTGTTTGCGAAACCACCAGTTCGCTCGCTCGCTCGCTCGCTCCTGCTGAAAGTCTGCTGTGAAGCTTCGAGATAACGCTAACGTCGGCTGGCATTATTTCGCCTTCTGGAATTACGTGCTTGAATGCGCTTGAACTATCAAAACAATTCCGCCTTCTAAAACATGTTACTAAATACGATGTGTTTTCGTTATTTTAAATATGATAACTGTAGAGATTTCCAAGGCGTGTATTAGCTACTGTTAGATAGTAGTTCTCTTGCGAGGAGATCAACTCTGCAACTTAGCATAACCGGGATAGTGCAATACATAACTCGTAGTGAAGAATTGCAACTGTTTCGACAGCCTTCTGTGGAAATTCAGTCAGATAATCTTCAGTGAATTCCCTAAGACGCAATGTCTTTTTCCTAACATCCAATTCATCAATAACGATTTTCCTTGTTGATGAATATACCATCGATAAAGAGTGCTCTGCCTTTTTCGCCGAAGTAAGCCGGTCTGCCGCGTAATCCATCGATGAGGTACATCGTTCGCTGATACCAGCCAGTTTTCACCTTAAAACTCACTCTCGCGTCAGAAGAGGATTATTCGCGATAAATTGCCGCATTGAAGAATAAAGGCGAATGATCAGATTGAGCCCCCTCTCCCTTTTTGTACGTTGTGGTACGTCGCAATCTCTGACGCAGACACTTTTGTATGTACATGCGCTTATGATATTCCAAGTGCACCTGCAGACACCGCTTGTCAGCAACACGTAAGCCACGCTTCGCCCTCACGTGCTCCAATAAAACATAATTATGTGCAATTAGTCTCAAAGTTCGAGCTGGTAATAAGATTGAAATCTTTCCCACCGATCTTCATGGATTCTCGCGCTTTTCACCCTACACTTATTGTATAAACAAGGGTCGTCTTTCTACTTTGTTATTTTCAATCAGCTCGATTTTCTTATTGCCAACAAGATAACAGTGCGACGAAAAATATTTTGACGAACGCTTGGGAAGCCTGTTTGCCAGGTTTGTTCTCACAGTGAGTGTCTCGCTTGCCATCATCCAGTACCTCTCGTAAGAGGTACTTTCGAAAAGCCTGGATTTCCACGTGTCACAATGCGTCGAACACACGGACTTTCTCGCAAATGTTGGGAATACGTAGAGATAACTGGGCGGATAGCAAATCCTTGAGGACTTACACTACTGAAACTCCCTATACCACTATCGAAAGCGGATATCGCGGCTTCGTATGTCAACATATATTAGGTATAAACAGAGATTAGTGAACAGTATACATGATTTTCCAAATGAAATCCATCACAGTCGAATGTCATATTCATTTATACTTGGTATTAAGGACTTACTGAATTCGCAGAAGTCAGCGCAAAATATACTGACGTCACCGATGTCCAAGAACCTTCCCCGCTTTATAAACGCGGACAGCATTTATCCTCGCTCTATGTTTAGCCTTCCGTGTAATTATTTCGTTGGAAGATTCTCGAAACTTGCGTCGAGCGTCGTTCCCTTCCCCAGATTTCTTTTCCGCCTAGAATCATAAAATCAACTAGCAAGAGTAAAGAACGATTAAATTAATACGATACGCGCCTTTTGGAAAATGAATTTTCCCAGCGGAATGAAGATGATATTACCGCGTCGAAATCTTTATTGATTGCGACCGATTTACCGAGGCGGTTGCAGAGGCGTTTCATTGCGAAAGGCAGGCAAAGACAAGCTGCTGCTACTAGTGGTGGTGGTGGTCGTGCCTGGAGTACAGAGAGTGCGGCGCGACTGTCCGCTTGGAAACCGAGAAGGAGGTCGACCTCGATACATCAGAAGGAAACGACTCTTTTGAGAAATACGCGCACACTCTTTGCAGCAGACTCTCGCGGAGCTGAGAAAGTGCGGCTCCGAGTACACAGGGTACCGCGGTGACATGCCGTACTCTTGTCAGCCTATAAATCAAGAGGTTCTCACCGACTGGTAGATAAAATCGCGACAATTAAATTATGAAACTTGGACGCGCAGATATCATATGCATCGACATACAACTCAGCCATCACCGTGTTTTTACTGTGCTGGAGAAATTATAAATGCTAGCAAAACCTTTCAATTTTTTCAACTGTTTTGCGAGATGTGCTAAGTAAATCGGGCAGACTGTCTGATGTGGAACTCGAGTTTTCGAAAAACTTACTTTCTCGAGAGACTCTCTCTCCCTCTGAGACTTTCTTCGCCCAGCGTACTGTGCAGGCCGATCGATGCTGCACTCGTCACTCAATCATCTCTTTCACAACAATGAGCACTTAACGACTTAATACTCTTATGAGTACTTAGCCTGCCTTAATTCGCCCGACGAGGCTCAATAATTTCGGGCTTTATCTGGCGACACACGTTTTTCATGCTTGATCGAGAGGTTCAGGAAATAACAGATTGGAGTGCTTACACCATCAACCGTAATCCACTCATCAGTTAGCTTACGATGCTCTTCACTTTCTAAAGCACTTTGAAGCACATTGTAAAGGTCAGATTTTCGTGATTTTTTGAAAGTTTTCAAACTGTCCCGGATGATTCATAAATCCATTGTTTTAGTATCATAACGGATAGAAAACATAAAACTAGTAGCAAAAGTGCCGGAATTGTACCGAAAACACGTCGAAACAACCTCCCGAATAATCGAGTTGTCCGAATTTCGGCGATATTTTTCATGTTTTTTAATCTTCCTGACCTTTTCCGAGTCTGAAATTTGGTGGAGAATGTTTTTTTGTATCAAGGAAGAAGTGATATAAATTCCAAAGCCCTAGCTCAAAATTCATTTTTTCGCAAATTTTTCCATATGTACCCCTTCACAAATTTTCGATTTTTCGAAGGTTCTGGGACTTGGACGAACGCTTGATATTTCGATTGTTTGGGTCTCAAAACGGATAGAAAACGTAAAACCAGTGGCACAAATGCCGGAATTGTGTCGAAAACACATGGAAAACCAATCCTGAAAAATTCATTTTCGTCGTTTTTCCGATGTTTTTCATACTTTCCGACATTTTCTGGGGCTGAAAATTGGTGGGGAATGTTTTTTTGCATCAAGGAAGAAGTGATATAAATTCCAGAGCCCTAGCTCAAAATTCATTTTTTCGCAAATTTTTCCATATGTACCCCTTCACAAATTTTCGATTTTTCGAAGGTTCTCCGATTTTGACGAAACTTCATAGATCGATTGTTTGAGTATCAAAACGGATAGAAAACATGAAACCACTGGCAGAAATGCCGGAATTGTACCGAAAACATATGGAAAACCGATCCTGAATAATTCATTTTCGTTTAAGTCCGACGGTTTTTCTCATGTTTTTTATACTTCCCGACATTTTCCGGGGCTGAAATTTGGTGGAGAATGTTTTCTTGCATAAAGGAAGAAGTCATAAAAATTCCAGAGCCTTAGCTCAAGTTTCATTTTTTCGCAAAATTTTCCATATGTACCCCTTCACAAATTTTCGATTTTTCGAAGATTCTCAGACTTTGGTGAACGGTGCATAAGTCGATTGTCTCGTGAGTGCAACTTTTTGCCTACTGTCTCGATTTGCTCGAATAAAATCATTGGGCGCCTTTCCCGACGATTGAGGGTCAATCACAGAAATGTCGAGTGAATTGAATCCATCGAGGAGTCGGCATACCGGGTCTATTATTAAAGGCCGGTGTCTCTCTTATAGTCTCGCGATATTAATACGACTGCGTCGAATCAGACTGACTCTTAGTGTCGAGTGCTCGCATAGGCGGCTTTGGCTAGATGCCCAGGGTGCCGAGGAAACGTGTAAACGAGAAGACCTCTCCCTTTCCTTCTTCCTTTTGTGAGACGTCTCTGGGAATAAGCGAGACAGCCACTGTTTCAATGTGTATACTCTTCGTACATGTAGTTTGATAGTCAAGTATCTCACAGACAGGTAAAATAGCAACTTAATCGCCACTAAAATAAAGTGGTCGAGTAATTAATTGTAAGGATTTACAACTTGGTCCGTGGTGCGAACTATACATAATTACTATCAATGATTGCTCAATGGAAAAAAGAAATGGCTAGAGTAAATATTACAAATACGTATTTCACGAGGTATACGAGATTGCAATGTGCGTAACCATCCTTGGTTTGGCTTAATGCTTTCAGGTACAGAGAGGTGCCCTCAGAAGGGAGTCGTGAAGCAGGTGGCCTCGAAGCTGCTAAGGGCGCTGTCCGAGAAAGGATTGGCCTTGCTCGTCAACCACGGCATTCCGGAATGCAAGGTAGACATTACCTCTGACGATTAAACCACTCGATGTACCGCCTCGATAACCGCGAATAGATTTATAGAACTTTCCTACCATAAATTATTTAGTCGTGTGATTAGCGTTTCTTGCTGAAGCACTGTCCATAAAATTGTACGTGAATTGCGACCTCGAGTATGAGTAAAACAAAAGCTTGACCGTGTACCACAGTAATACGAGCCAATTGCATGGGCAGCCTGCTTTGCTTAATTGGCTTCAACGTAGGATTATTTTGAAGGTGATCCTGGCCGATTACGCTTCACGCATGTTACGAGACGGTACACTGTACCTTTATCCAGCCCCACAAGGAAAACATAAAGACACTGGTTCGTAATGTTTTGGGGACGCGTGTGCTAAGGGGGTCAAGGTGGAGAAATTAATTACGGCTAAAGTATTCCGCAAGAGTAAACGTGTGTCACGCACACTGTCAGCCGATGGCAAACAAAAGAAAGCATTACTAGTCAATTCTTGAAAAGTGTCAATCACCCGTTAGACAAGCTTTCAAGGACTCATAGAAAAAGGCGACCTTACTCTGCCACGCATACAGGCGTAATAATTCTAGAGACTTTTGTATGAGAGTTCGCATGGAAGACTTGCGGTGACAGTATCCTTCATGATCTTAAATTACCGATGCTGTGTCACGGCAAGGCATTGACAGTAAGACACCAAATTTACTATTGAATGCATGATGATTTATTGTCATACGCCTTGACTGACAACACTGTATCTATCAAAAACTATTACTATCATTATGTAACTCCGGCAGATTAAAGTCATACCGGGGACTTTTGAACATTACGTCGACCAATTCGCATCGTGTATTTGAAGCAAACAACAAGCCAGCGTCACGCAATATGATTTTGTGCACACCGTGGCTCATTGTTTGTACTCGTGTAATGCTTTATCTAACATTGCGTAATAAAGTCGTCAGTAGGTGCAGGGTGAACTTTACTACTGCTTTACGCCGCATTACTGCGGTAGTTGCATGGAATAACTCAATAGCCAATACTTGGAAAGCAGCTTAGCATTTGATTGATGATAGAGAGATAGTTACGTTAGATACATCCGGCATAGAATTTAAGCGAATGCATTAACATCGTAATACAAAAACATTGTTATTGGAAGTACTTACAGTTTATTGATATAATTCTCATTGCAGTTGAAAGCAGCTTACAGAGCGTTCGATGAATTTTGTGAGCTACCTGAAGACGTGCGTGGCAAGTATGAACGAAATCCGGAGACCAATCACGGTTACATCAACCCCAGGTTAGAAAGGTGAGTCTAGGCGATACAATAGCTGCGAATTGAAATCTGAATTGTATGATAATATTTATTACTTACTGTTGCTGTTAACAGTATGGACAGATCTTTAGAGGAGAAGGAGGCTCGTCATGCTTTCAATGTGACCGGGTGTGGGGGGATCCTTCCGGACGAAGAAGTACCAAGTTTCAGAACCGCTGTTGATGAATTAGCCCGAGATATGAAACAGCTATCCATTATGCTGTTGACGGTAATTATATTTTGATTTTATATATTTAGTTGCCAGTGGAGCAACGATAGATGGGATCTTTCTTGATTTATTTCCAAGATTTTGTATTGTACTGTACTACGAATATATAGATTTCGAAATTGTATCTCGAAGGAGAATTTTTAACTGTAAGTAACCTTGTAAACCAATCTGTCTTACGTGCTCACGACTAACACAGTTGGTTTCTTCGGTTGCTTTACAGCCGTCAGTACTATTAACTTTGAACAAGGGCCAATGTATGTGATCTATGCCTTTATAGGCTCTGGCTGTCGGCCTAGAGCAACCTCCCGAATTCCTACTCTCGAAGCACTCGCAAATGCTGGGACCCGGTAATGCTTCTACCATCCGACTATTGTATTATCCACCGCTCGGTGCAAAAGTGCCAGGACTGACCCGTTGTGGTGCACACTGTGACTATGGCACTCTAACTTTATTAGCACAGGTACGCGTGTTATTCGATTGAACGTCATCTGAATAAGAAGTATTGTATAAAATTCATTGAAAATTACAAGAGATATATTCACAGGATTGCGAGGGTGGTTTGGAGATACAGACACCTAATGGAGAACGATGGGGACGAGTCGGACACCTTCCAGGTGCTATTTTAGTAAATGGTGGTGACATAATAGCAAGTTGGACCAACAATCAACTACCAGCTCTGAAACATCGTGTGGTCGTTCCAGAGCATTATGGTCGTGGTCGTCATTCCATTGCTTTTTTCGTACATCCAGACCACGATACCCTTCTCGAACCATTAGATACAAAGATTGTGATATCCAATGAAGAACCTGCGCCATGTCGATTACAAAAGAAAAAACGTGGGGTTCTGACTGCGTATCAACACCTCCAACGTCGTCTACGAGAAACGTATGCTTCTTAACAGTATCATAAATGTTTACGAACTGCAATCTGACATTAATTTATCCTGTACGTTCATTCACCATACTTGTTGACAACCATACCATTATCAATATAAATCAAGGGTACATTAGTAACAACGAGAATTATGATCACGCTAATGTATCAAAATAAAAACAATGCGAGTATCGAACAGCAGGAAAGTGCCGCAGTTAGATATCACAATACGTTTGGGAAACGATCTGATAGGGAAGTGCGTTAACAACTGACTATAGCAAACAGAGCAATACTGTAATTACCGCAACGATAATAAAAGAATTTGTACTTATATTTCGTAAATCAGAATTTTCTATACAGTGATTTTCAATTAGTCTGACCTCCAGGATTCCAAAAGCTTTCTGCCATTTTTTTACTCTTCTTGAAACACACAATAGTATCTCCCGGTTCTAAGATTAATTCGTTATTACTAAGTTTTACACCGAATTCAAAACCTTTTTTCACTTCTGTTACGTCATCTTTCAAATACTTTAACGATATTATTTCTCCTAAAAAAATTGAGTAACATTATTACGTAACTGTGAATATTGTAGTGCATGAAAATCATGTTTATATTTAATAGTTATTACTTACCAGTATCTATAGTTGTACCATTTCTCTGTATATGGTACATCCCTTTGTGATAAATTGTGCCTTTAGTACATAAGCAACCCGCAATCGTCACTTCTACCTTTTTCTCGTGGTATTTAAATAATTTTGCTACATTACCTTGACCTGAAATACAACAAAAAATGTAAAACTACTATTGCACAATTTTGCCAGAACGTAAGAACGGTTGAAATCAAACCTGTGATTTCTTCCACATCTATAAAGGGATACTTCTTTACAAGTTCATTCTTAATATTATCAACAAGAGTGTAGATTACATTGGAACTGTACAAGTTTATGTTATCCTGCTCAACCAATTGCTTTACGTTACCTGGTACTCTTGTGTTAAAGCAGTAAATAGTCGCTAAAAATGGAAAGTATATTACATACCCATGCCACAGAAATTCAAATTCATGGAATTCATGAAATAAAACAATTTCTCTGAATTACCATTAAAAGTTTGGGCTAAAGTAATATCGTTAGGATTTACATCTCCAACGCCAGCATGAACAACGGTAAGTTTACATTTCTCATGTTCGTTATACGTGTTTAAAAGTTGCATGACAGCTTCCATGGAACCTGCAGAATCTGTTTTTAAAATGATACTATATTGGCGATCCTTATTATCTTCAACTACTTCCTGTTCAATCTGTGGGAAATACTTATTAGTCATCAAAGCATTACATTCATTTGGACTTGGTACTAAAATATATGTACCTTTTCATCAACCTCTGGTTCATCTTTTGCTATTTCAACTAGAGATTCATTTTGTTGCTTTTGTTGCTTTTGTTGCTTTTGGTATTTTGACAGCTGTTTTGCCATCTTTAAACTCTCTACCTCCAATACTGTCTCACCAGCTTTTGGTAATTCTTTCCAGCCACTTATTTGAACTGCTTCAGAAAGTCCAACTGTAGTAACTGGTTTTCCCAGATAATTAGCCATGAACCTGACTTTGGTCATCGTTTCACCAGTTACTACACAAAGGCATTTTATTAAAATTTCATGTTCTTCGATATAGTCGAGTGCCTCATTTATATTTATACGTAATCTTACTTAAAATTGCACCATTCTTTAACGTCCCTCTTTGAACTAGAATAGTAGCTACTTTCCCGAATTTAGGATCTAGAGATGATTCAATTATGAAACCCTCCACCAACCCTGTTGGATCACCTTTGGGATCTAGTAGGCTTGTTTCTAACTCAATAGCCTCTATCAATTTGTCCAAATTAGTTCCCTTCAAAGCTGATATGGGAATGCACTGGACATCACCATTCAATTGCTCTACTTGAACTCCACGTTCTGCAAGTGTCTGATGTGTCATTTGCTATAATACACAATCATTAACATTAGATGCCGTAAAAAACTACAGTTTCAAGAACTTATGGGATGAAAATCCTCACAATATCAGCATTAGGCTTATCAATCTTATTAACAGCAACTATAATGGGTGTATTTGTCTCTTTTGCCAATCTTATTGTATCTTCAGTTTGCTCCATAACACCATCATCTGCTGCCACTACCATTATAATGATATCTGTTACAAGGGCACCCCTCTCACGCATTGAATTAAACGCAACATGCCCTGGAGTGTCCAAAACTGTTGCATTGATATGGTTTCCCAGCTTTACTGTTAAAAGGCAGAAATAATTATAAAATGCCTCAAGTATAGGACAGAAAATTTAATGGAAGATATTATACCATTAAAGACACCAATACGTTGAGTAATACCACCTTCTTCAGATTGTGCCACAGATGTCTTACGTAAAGTATCTAGCAGAGTAGTTTTACCATGATCAACATGTCCCATAACAGTTATGATAGGTGGTCTTTGTATCAGAGTAGATTCGTTTGGTGGTGGTCTGAAAAATATGGTATTGCAAGTACAATAAGATATTTATTGTCATATCATTTCTTTGAGAATTACCTTACATATTTTACTTGTTTCTTCTCCTTTTTAGGTTTTGTGGAAGCAATTGTAAATGGTATGTGCAATTCTTTAAGAAACTGATAAATCATCCTTTTGTCTTTATAGAGAATGGACTCATAAGGATTGACGTCCCAGTTTATACGCTCTAAAGCATACGTTACAATATTTTCACCTAATTGACACTTCCTAATTATGTCAATAAGTTTTGTATTCGCGTCTATTATTATAGGAACTCGTTTCTTATATTTATTAGGGTTCGCCACCTGTGGGTGATTTTGATTTAATGCTTTAAACTGATTCAAATTAGCTGACTTTGTGTTTTACCTTATTTTTGTTCTCTTTTGATTGCTCCGAAGTATTTCTGTGATGGTACCATTGACTGCATGCACTCGTTCTTTTTGGCAACTGGAAAAACTTGTTTTGCCATGTGCTATACTCAATATTGGTGGAGAGTATAGATTTTAGGAACCTAAAGATTATTAGATTCTATTATCGCCGCAAGACATTTATGTCTCATGCTATTTCATAGGAAAATATATGTGTACATGACCTACAATATAATTGTTAACCTTTTTAAAGAGCATGTTCTATGCTCGATTAACGAATCTATTATCAATGACAGTCAGAATATTTCAGCTATTCAATATTACCTGATTCCTGTTCTTGCTTTCGCCATTTTTCCGTGTGTGTTTACTGTTAAAATATGAAGTTTCGGGAAATATTAAATGTCTTCAATCGTAGACACAACTAATTCCACTTTACTACAAGTGCGTTCGACACATACCACACACATACTGTGCACTGGTCTGACTGCTCGGTCGGTACGGATAGGGGGATGTACCGCTTCCATTGGTGGTTCGTCCTCCTCTACAGGTGTTTCGTAGGAGAATGTCCTTCCACCACTTTCCGAGACTGCCCTACCTTATACCTGACTGATCCTACCACATTCGAATAACTGTTTCTATCTTCCACGTTCGCATCTTCGTATAACATGAACTCCGAGTACTTAGTATAGCTTCCTCCGTTTCATCGTAAAGTTGTCAATTAAATTGCCATGAAAGAAAATAGCTCATCTCCCGTAAGTGACCAAGGGTCCAGCAGAAAACCGAAAAACCAGAAGATTATGGAGAAAGGGGAGAACAGAGACTTGTAAGTTTATTGTAATTCTACATAGTATAATTTTATAGCATCATACTCAGGATTGTATTATTTTGCTACATTATATACAGAAACTGGTGGTTCCTGTTTGGAGCTATTGTGATTCTAACAACAGGGACCAGATTCTACAAAGTTACAGAGCCCCAACATGTTTGGTAATGCAAAACTTAGTAATTAGGGAAGCAATGTATCAATTTCCATGACTTTCTGTCATGTTCTTGCATTTTAGCTGGGATGAAACACACTTTGGAAAGATGGGCAGTTGGTACATTAATAGAACATTCTTTTTTGATGTACACCCTCCTCTCGGCAAGGTGAATATTAGTTGTATTTACATTCTTAGTGTCATTCGTGTCATTGACAACTTTATATGATTATTTATATTTATATATTGGCAGATGTTAATAGCTTTATCTGGATATGCTACTGGGTATAATGGCACATTCCCATTTGAAAAGCCTGGGGACAAATTTGGGAATGTTAAATATGTTGGGATGAGAGTTGTGAGTTTAGTAGACACATTTTTACTACCCAGTACTATAAGACATTTAATATTTCAAGCATAAACTTCATATTTCAGTTTTGTACATTTTTGGGAGCAACAATAGTTCCTCTATCGTATTTGATTGTGTGGGATCTGACAAAGTCAGTAAGGGCTGCTGCTTTAGCTGCTACATTAATATTATTTGGTAATAATATGATCTTAGATTATTGTGCATCACCAATTTTTTAATATATTTTCACACAACCATTTCTTTTATAGATGTTGGTTTGTTAACACTCATTCAATACATTCTGTTGGATCCTATATTATTGTGTTTTATGATGTGTGCAACTTGGGGAATGGCTAGGGTGAGTTCTCTTCATGATAAGCCCTTCACTAAATCATGGTGGGCATGGTTGGCATTCACAGGTGCATCTTTGGCATGTACCATTAGTGTCAAATTTGTAGGCCTGTTTGTTGTACTTCTTGTTGGATTATATACTGCATTTGAGCTGTGGAGAGAGTTAGGAGACTTAACAAAACCTATTGTAAGTCTACATAAAATAAAACACTTGTCTCCTTTAGCTGAAGAATACCTGAGTTCATTTTTACTTTCAGTCATATGTGGGCAAACACTTCTTGGCCAGGTGTATTTGTCTTATATTTTTACCCTTATTGCTATACATGCTTTTCTTTTATATTCATCTGACAGTCTTAAATAAAAGGTAATAATTTTGCCACAAGATTTTATGGTTTATACAAACATGCAAAACATCCCAGATTTATGCTGTAGCGGAAGTGGGGATGGCTTCTATAGTTCTGAGTTTCAATCATTACTAGAAGGAAACTCATTGTACAATGCCACTATGCCACGTCAATTATCATACGGTGCATCTATCACCTTGAAAAATCATCGTACAGGTGGAGGGTATTTACACTCTCATTGGCACCTTTATCCTGATGGTGTTGGTGCCAGGCAACAACAGGTATTAATTAAATTTTATTTGCTTGAACTAGTTAAAGATCGATCTATTAATTCATGCTTTTCATAGATAACAACTTATTCCCATAAAGATGATAATAATTTATGGCTAGTAAAGAAATATGATACTGAAGAGATACCAACAGAACCTGTCTTAGTAAGACACGGTGATCTAATTCGATTGGAGCATACTATAACACGACGCAATTTGCATTCCCATAAGGAGATTGCTCCGATCTCGAAAAAACATTATCAAGTCACAGGATATGGAGAAGTAAGTGGAAACCATTTTAATCTGTATATTTCTTATTATTTTTTGTCTTCAATAACTGATTTATAATAGAATGGTACCGGCGATGCAAATGATGTATGGAAAGTGCTGATTGCGGGTGGAAGGGACGGTGATATCGTTGAAACAGTGACTAGTAAATTAAGATTTCTTCATTATCTTCATCATTGTGTATTAACATGCAGTGGAAAGACATTACCGAAGTGGTATGTAAATAAATATTTTAGGTAACGATATATTTATGGTTTATGGGACTTTGTCTTCATTAATATGATATAATTCATAGGGGGTACAGCCAGCAGGAGGTTTCCTGCAATCCGAATATGAGGGATAAAAATGCCCTATGGAATATTGAGGACAATCACTATGCAAAATGTTAGTACTCCAGGATCATTCAGCAATTCACTTATATTTATGTGCCGTGAAATGATATAAATTATTTTCCAGTGCCTAATGTCAGTTTTCAAGTGTATGCACCAAGTTTCCTCGATAGATTCCTCGAATCCCATGCCGTGATGTTACAGGGGAATTCGGATTTGAAAGTTAAAGAGGGAGAAGTCTCATCTCGACCATGGCAATGGCCCATAAATTATAGAGTAAGTCATTTGATTTCTAGTTGTGATAGCGAACAGATGTAATAGTCTCTTCTTTTTACAGGGTCAATTTTTTTCGGGGAATAATCAGAGGATTTATCTGCTAGGAAATCCTGTTATATGGTGGAGTAATATTGCATTTCTCATATTATTCATTGTATTTTATGTGCATGCCTGTGTGAGGCAACAGCGTGGTTGTATCGACGACCGCGCAATAGTGGAACAAAGGAATAAAATAGTGGATGCTGGCAAATGGCTCTTTATCGGCTGGATATTGCATTACGCACCATTTTGGGGAATGAGTCGAGTGCTCTACTACCATCATTATTTTCCGGCATTGCTCTATAGCTCTATGTTGACGGGAATCACTTTGAATTACATTATTGAAAGTCTACTATTGATTCTTCCAAGGCGAATGGGATACGTGTCGTACCACGTAATAATGGGAACTGTGATCTCTAGCACAGTATACAGGTCGGTATATAGGAGCAGAGAGCTCAGGATTATGTGAACAGTGTTAGGAGAAAGTTGTTACTTTTGATTTCAGTTTCTATCTATTCTCCCCATTGGCGTATGGAATGGAAGGCCCATCAGCGCTAGACCCCGAGAGTCCCATGCACACTCTGAGGTGGATGGATACTTGGGAATTCTAAGTATTTCATCAAGTGACATAGTTTGGAGGATTTTTATATAAAATACTCATACCTTTGACATTGTACATAGTAATATTTTGTATACTTTTATAAATTACAAAAATCCCGCATTTTGTACAGCATTTGTTATCTTTGGTGTAACTCAGATGTCTCTGAGCGGATTAAAGAAGAAGGAAGGTCATTTAGGAGCGGGCGTATCTGAAGCGTTATTAAAAGTCCCGGTCTCGTAACTGGTCTCCCCATTAGGCGTTAGCGCGTACATCTCGGGATGAGTCTTGAGTGATTGCGTGGGCGGTCCCGTCCCTCTCTCGGTCGAGCAATCTGCGGCGTGAATCCCGAGCAATTTCGAGGAACCTGGCACTCACTCGTTGATACTGCAGCATTCAGTGCTTGCAGCATACATCGCATCGGCTAACAACACGGCCCTGCTATATCCGATGAATGGTCGCGGCGCGTGTCACTTTAGCGCGGTCGATCAATAGAACGGGAATCCAAGATTTGAGTGCGGGACAGCCTAGCATAACAGTCTGCCCACGTGAAAAGCGCAGCGGCTGACATACCACGAACCACGTGTGCAGAGCTTTCATACACGGAATTGGACGTTCGGAGGTCCACGATAAATTCCGCTAACACTAATCTTATCAACGATCCCAGAGCATACAGATAAACCAGAGCGATACACCGAGGTAGTCACGATTGATTCCTCAGCATTTTCTATTTTCGGACGCTTACGAGACTTCATCTAATATCTATGCGCGAAAGGTACCCACCTGATTCTATCGACAAGTGAGAATTTAAGAAAGACAATTATTCAGACGAGTGTCGACGACCGAGCGGCAACGACAACTAGAATGGAGTGGAATGTGAGTCTACTATTGTGGCACCCAGTTTATCGGCTAGTTCAGTGTTTACAGAATCGCGAGTGGCAAATATATCCCAAACGACTGCGCCGATCAAGACTAGCCTTTCCGAAAACATGTAATACTTACGCACTTTCGAAAAGCTCTGCAGCCCTCGTGAAATGCGCGCGCTACCCTTGGCTGGTCCGTCATGATCCGATGCGCTATTCGTCCCCGGGAAAATTCAACCCCTCATATGTTGAAATGCTTGTCAGCTATATGGAATCCACCAATTGACACTTTTCGCTATTCTGTACTTGATTAAAGGGGACTAGACTGAGTAAGCTTGACTTTAAAGTGTTGCCCTCAGTGACCCCCCTAGCAGTTCATCTACCTTGTTTAGCGAGTACAATTACCATCAAAGCATGTGTAAATCAAGCGTAATTGGTCCTACGCGCGACGTTAATGTCGGCCGACACGGATTTCTACTCACCCTTTTTACAATAGACGTCTATTAACCGGACCCCCCGAGTCTTTATTAAACCCAGACAACCGAGGTATTTGTTTGCCATTCGTTCACATTAGGAACTCTTATCACAACATTGAACAACGCTCCACTTTTCCCGCTAACACATTTATCATGGTATCATCACTCATGAAGCGCAGGAAATACGAATTGCCACAGCAATTTGACCTACTTCAACGACCACGCGGTGTAAATCTCTTAGAACGTTTGCGTTAACTTCCACTTCATGAATGTAAATTCTTTTTTCATTCGCCGCTACTGGCAACTCGCACATTTCCATAATAATGAAGTTGGCTCATTTAAACTAATGCTATCTCAACTGCACATGACATTACTCGGCTATGTAATTGGAGTGGTATTCATTCGATAAAGAGTCAATAAATATTATTCGCAGAGGGTGTCGCAACAGGAAAGATAGTTCTATGAGAGTACAAACTGGTACCAGCGCAAAGTTATCACGTGGCTGTCGTGTTATGCAGGCGACTCTGGTATTTATAATATGCGAGACAATATAATAATCACTTTACTGGGATGGATTCTGCTAATACAACAGGGCTTTACTGGCAAGTCCGAAAAACTTGCCCTAAGTCCGCACAACGTCCTTACCGATTTTTACGCTTATCGTCACATTTCTGTCATCCACTTCAATGTACCGGAATGCACAGTGGCAGCTGTCTTCAAGTATAAATCTTTCAAATATCAATTACTTCCACCTTTCCTGTTAATCTTTGCCTTAGTGACGATTCGTCAATTGCAGCTTCACAGTAAAAGAAGAGAAAACTGGCGGGATAGGTAGATGTTCACCTAGAAATGTCTCGGTGCATTTAAAATCCGGTAGCTTACCATTCGTACGTCCGGACGGTGCTAGAATAGCCGCCGAGCTTATGAAGGAAAGGCTACGAACTTATTCTCTTAAATTAGAGAGTAATGGTGATGAAGCTTCGATTCGAATCGATGCTCCAGCACCTGGTGATTGGTATGCCATTGCTTTTCGATCGTGGACCGATCCTGACAATGGCAAAATCACTCAGCAAGGTAGATTTATTATATTTCAAACATGGGTCAACATAAAATAGTCCATTTTTTCCTTAAATCGAATTGATTCGTTTACAGGACTTGGCCCATCCTGTGACACAGTGCTTGATGCGAAACTCTCGGTAGAATCGGCGCCAATTGTTACTCTCTTCGATCCGAAGTCGGAGTCCCAGGTTTATATAAATGAAAGTCTCGACTCTGTGGTACTACAGATGATGATGCCGGAAGGTATGATCAATTCGAATTTGATTATAAAGTCATCCTGTGCCGAAGATTGCAAGATTGCAGTTCATGTTACTGCGGAAGAGCACTTGGCATCGCGTGTCCTCAACTCCAGCGATAGTGCGATACAATTCAAACCGCATTCCAACACTTTTCATTATGTCACTCTGCGCCTTCTCTCAGGGGCAGATTCGAATTTGTCCTTGCATCTAGTGGACAATGCACCAGAGAATGTGGATCAAGTACAAAGTATCGAGCTACGGAGGAAATCACTGCCAGAATTCTTTTTATTCGATTACGAACACGTAACCGGCAGTGATACAAAACCGTCCGCATTTAATCTCACAGCAGATACTCTCTCAGTGCTTAGCTTCGAAATTGGCAGGGTTTACGATGTAGGAGGCACCCTGACAGTGGGTTTTAAATTAGCGGATGCTGATGGCAAAGATAAAAACAATATTTTCCTAGCAGCGTGCATTTCTTCAGGTCAGTATATAATAATACAAAATTCTTTAACACTTATCAAAAGTTTATTAACGTTTAAAAAAAATTCTATTATTCTTTTGCAGGTCGTTATGTCGATATTAGTCCTGGTGGTGGTTGCATACGCAATGGCAATGCCACTCGAGCGGATATCTACGTGAATTCCACTGGACCACATAGCATACACATTCCATTCCCAGAGCCTGGTGTTTGGCACGTTAGTTTAAAAGCTTTCTGTCTTGAGAAGGATTGCCAGTGTATAAAAGCCTGCGAGAATAATGGATCCTGTGAGAATTGCGATTGCATGAATCAATGTTCAACTCGAGTGGAGAGCAGCATCGCATCCTCGCCGTGCATAGAGGGTCGTTGTAATTCACAAGGGAAGTGTATGCACTATATGAGCGGTGGTTTCGTATTCGCTGCATGCTACTGTTACGGTGGCTATCGTGGATTCGATTGCGCGGATGACACTTATGTCCTTAACAACAGTGGCATCCTAATCAGAGTCATCTTCCTCACTCTTAGCAATTTGGCCTTCATTGGCTCGGTATATGTTGCTATTCGAAGAGAATATTTTACGGAGGCAATAGTTTACGCAGCCGTAATGTTTTTCTCGACTTTTTATCATGCGTGTGAGGCTGGAGAAGACGTGCACAGTGTTTGCATCATGCGACTAGGCGTGCTGCAATTCTGTGATTTTTATAATGCACTTCTCTCGATATGGGTGACTCTGGTAGCAATGGCATCCTTTGGTCCCAAACTTACAGCCTTCTGCCAAATTGCTGGAGCAATCATATTAGCGATGAGCTCTGAAATGGATCGCACTGCGCTCTGGGTGTTCCTACTACCTGCTATTACCGGGTCAGCTTTAATTGGAGTATCATGGGGTATGAGATGCAAAAGCAGAAGGTCACTGCTTTATCCATCTCGGCCTTATAGGTAGGTGTACCTATTTATTGTTTATTTATTTATGTATTAGTTAAGATAAAAGCAATTTCTGCTTGCAGAACCATATATTTGCCAGCTGGACTTCTACTGGTCGCTCTGGGCTTGGTTTGCTACGCGTTTTTGCAAACGAGAAGCAATTACTATATTGTTCATAGTTTCTGGCACATTTGCGTCGCCATAGGTGCTATACTTCTCTTACCTAAACGACAATATATGAAATGACTATGGGATGACTCCAGTCCGCGACTGGTTTAGATAGATATGTTAGCTTAATTGACAACCTTCAAGTTACTATTTAGAGTGGATCGACCTCGCTCGAAAGTAGCGCGTTGAAGGGTACCATATGTTTCGATGGTGCTTGTATGTACAGTTATGTAAGAAAAAGACAAATCTTATTCTTCTATTAAGAAAAAGTGATTATTCTTAGCGATAGGAAAGAATATTAAGATTTTAGTTCATTATTCCTCTAAGATAAAAAATATATAGTCCAATATCTTCAGTTGTATGAGTTACTTTTAGCTATATTTAATGGCACCGACCAGTTCCGGAGTATTTCATACGGACCAACATATTTTACTAGCATTCGTGTGAATAAATGCAAACGTAAACATACCGGTGACCTTTTGACACTAAAATAAGGATATATACATTACCGGGCTATCTCTGTTGAGGTTCAAGTTCAAAATAGATAAGCGGAGCAACGTTGCTCGTATCAGATTCAGTTGTTAAAGTAGTTGTATCAATACTGTACCATCTAAAAGTCAATTGTTGGCCGAAGGAACTGTTAAGTCGGTGTTTGTCCCCTTCAGAAATTTACGAAAAAATGAATGTTGAGCTAGGGCTTTGGAATTTATATCACTTCTTTCTTGATGCAAGAAAACATCCCTCACCAAATTTCAGCCCCGGAAATAGTCGGGAAGTATGAAAAACATGGCAAAAACCACGAAAATGAATTATTCAAGATCAGTTTTCCATATGTTTTCGGTACAATTCCGGCACTTTAGCTACTGGTTTTATGTTTTCTATCCGTTTTGAGACTCAAATAATTGATTTATCAAGCGTTCGTCAAAGTCCGAAAACCGTGGAAAAATCTAAAATTTTTAAAATACCCTTCTCGACCGTTTCAGGGTCTGGTATTTCGTGCAGAGATTCAGTATTTAGCTAGGAAACAGTGGTATAAATTCCAGAACCCCAGGTCAAAGTTCATTTTTTGGCCGAAAAATTCGTCAAGGGGTATACCCACAAAAATTTGCGAAAAAATGAATTTTGAGCTAGGGCTCTGGAACTTATATCACTTCTTCCTTGATGCAAGAAAACATTCTCCACCAAATTTCAGCCCCGGAAAAGGTCAGGAAGACTAAAAAACATGGAAAATACCGCCAAAATTAAATAAAGTCAATTATTCAGGATCGGTTTTCCATGTGTTTTCGGTACAATTCCGGCATTTCTGCCACTGGTTTCATGTTTTCTGCCCGTTTTGATACTCAAACAATCGAAAAATCAAGCGTTCGTTAAAGTCCCAGAACCTTTGAAAAATCGAAAATTTTTGAAGGGGTAAACCCGCAAAAATTGGTGAAAAAATGAATTTTGAGCTAGGGTTCTAAAATTTATGTCTGTTTTTTGATACAACTACCTTAACTTGGAAATTTCGAACGTGGAGTCTATTTTTTATGGATGAGAAAGTATGGAAAATTAAAGTTCATACAGACACAGTCAGTACCTACGAAGATTACTGAAGACTCAAGAGTGATAGTCAAGAGAGGAAACAAATCCTATGCTGTAACGCAATTACAACAGAATTCTAGTTTCTAGAAAACTTTCAAGCGACGAGAATCATCGTGCCACGATGCATAAGAATGCGCATGATAATAAGACATTCGAGATATTAAGCGAGATAAAATACATTCTCACTCTTCGATTCCGTTGCATATTGCATTGTGATAGAAATAAATGGACGAATTTGGCCTTCTTAAATAGTGATTTATTCTAAAGGAAACACATTACATATATCAAGGCACTGCTCCATTCGGAGCTGGTCAATGGTCACCCTATAACAAGAACACCTATCCTGCATTCCTGCGATCAACATACACTACTCTTAAACAATCATAATTACGATCTATGACTCAGCCACCATTCAAAATTCATAGCAATTCTCTATGGAGATCATTGTTCGTATAAAATCTCTATTGAAATCAATGATTACAGAGAAGATGATCCTGTGGGTGATGCAGTCTGTGTGTTGCTCGTAGTAGCACTGGTAATAACGTTCGACAAGAGTGAAAGCATGGTTTCCATAGAGAAACCACAATGAGGATAGATTCGCGAACAGCTTCTACCACCTCTGCCAGCATCCACGGCTTCTTGAATCGCAGTTCCTTCCATTGCGGTACGGAACACTTGATTAGTCGTAATAGTATTGATCATTTTATCGAGAGACGATAGTTTCTCATCATCATCGATCGCACTACCATCCCTTGCGGCTATCGCCGCCTGCTGCGAGTAAGTGCAAACTGCTCGTTGCATGCAAGACGTTGTGTCAACTCCGTGTCGTGCCAGGACGTCGTCTAATTTCGTCATAGTTTGAGCGAAACCACTCTCGTCACCTATAAAATCTCCAATAATAAAATCCAATTTTTTTAATGATTTAAAAAGGTAATCATTTATTACTTACTCCTGGCGTATGCTCCATATGAGCCTGATAGGACGTAGAGCACTTTTGGAATAATAAGAATAGAGCCAACACCTATGATAGCACCGAGTAACAATCCTCCTAAGTCTATCTTTGCTGGCGCGTAAGTAGAAACACCATATCCCTATAATAAATAGTAATTTAATACTTCGTTTAATATAAAAATTATTTACTGTACTCACACTTCCCGTACTGCCAATGTTCGTGAAGCCAAACCGTGCTTCTTGATTGCGATCTTCAATATTGTTCGCGTCAGAACCACCTCGTTTTGAAGGTGCTTCACTTCGGGAATCAGTCTGCGATGCCATAGCTATTTGATCTTGGGATTTGCCAGTTTTATCCATGTATACCATCGAACTTGGTATGAATCTAGAATAGAATTGCATTCTATGCATTTTCCATGCATTTCATAAATTTGAATGTTCTTATTTTATGTCGCAAGGATAACTTACCCTCCTTCATCGTATTTAGGATTGCCTTTGGCTGCTATTGCAAGAAGAAGGACAGCCAAAGCCGAGAATTTTAAGTTTCGTATCATCTGTGAATGATTCGGTAAGTGAGATTCATTTAATTGAACTTGAAATTTATATATATGGCATCGAAGAATAGAAAAATCATACCTTTGTAATTCGAAGCAGTGAAATCAGGTTTCGTCTTTGAATCCGATGGTCCCTTCGCCAAGAAACTGAGCAAGAACGTCCGTGTTTCTGGCATTTATAGGCGCGCACTTACTCCACTCGTCTTGGCATGACAAACCATCGGCATAATTGCCTCTCGGTTTCGCTTTCATTGTTAGATTTCCATGGGACTTTATCACGGTGCGTGATTCCTCGAGGAGAACATTGTCACCAGTGGTTGAAATAATTCCTCTGTCGCAACGATCATTAAGAACTGTTAAAGTGTTCACTCGTGGCACCCGAAATCCAAAGTTAACGACCCGTTGAATAGCGCACAAAGCTATAACTTCCTGTTGGGCCACAACAAATCTCAACACCTTGACTTTAATCATTCTAAAATCATTTATTTATTTTTACATATACAAATTAATACTGCGACAATTCATAATAGAAATTTCATAAAAATCGCGTGTGGAACTCGTTCCAGAGGTCTGCCACTGTCACTGCACCTGAACAAGTTCGTTCTAGACGTTGCCCCGGAAAATTCATGAAAGCCGAACCAAGAATATTTCCACCGACAACTCTAAACTCGTCATCCATCTCACCTACGATCTACATTGTTTATATAAACAGGAAAAGTGCAACAAGGTGTACTCTAGAAATTGTACTAATTTTAACGCGGACTGTCTTAATAATATAGTAATAATAGAGCAGCGAGTGTTCTTTAGTGGACGGCTCTATTAGTCGACTCGAAGGGTAGTGAAAACATTGTAATGAAACATTGTGAAAATGCAATTACGAAACCAATGGAATCGGGCAAGCGCAGTGCACACTGTAATTTGCAAGGAGTGTTGTTCAGAATAACGAGAGCCGATGTTAATTTGTGGTGTAATTTGGCTTAAGGATCGCTTCGTTAATTCCACTGTTCCTATTCCTGCTCGGTGGTGGGCTTGTCAATATACATAGGCAGTGGAGAGGATTTTTGATCAGTTTTATGCACTCAGCTACTCATCGTCCAGTTGTTCTTCGACCACTCTAGTTCGTTCTTTTATAGTGTCAGTGACGTGAAAATAATTCATATTATGAGGTTCGTAGCATCAATCTGTTTCCTAGTTCTTGGGATTCCGTTTTCCCGAACCGAAGAGCGAGTGAAGTCAAAATCTTCCAAGGCCTACACTCACACATCCGGCCACGTGAAGCCGAAATTTATTTCATTTAATTCCGAGGATGGTCAGATCGATGTAAGCCATTCGGGTTTACTTGTTAAAGTGAAATTAGAAGTTCATTCGAATTACTTTTTCAGATTGACTGGGATGTGACCATTCCATTTATCTCTATTCCCCTCCAAAAGCATGGAGAAAACGGTGAACCTTCACCTCTCCTTAATGTCAATACAAAAGCTTTAGGTATCGCTGGTCTAGTGACTACCATTCTCACTTTCATTGTTCCTTTCTTTACTAAATCTCATTTGGGGCATCCAGAATATCGTGCGTATATTACATTTTTCAATTAATATAATCAGTTTTTATCATAAATATTATAATTGTAGTACTTTGTAGGATCGATCGATGATGGATGGTTCGAAATGGGAAGTATCATAAATGAAGTGATCTTTGGAAATAATTATGTAGCTCCTTGTATGCAACGCATAGTTTGTTCGGCAATTAAAGTGTCGAGTCATGCAGAGAATCCAACTAGCACCAAGAAAATCATCGACGGATTGTCCAGGTAGGAAGAAATGAAGGGATTGAGTAATTTAATGGATATTATTTATTGATGTTCATTAAAAAATATAGTCACAAGTGGTTCAAAGATGTTACGAACGGCACTATAATCCAGGATGCTGTGAAAATAGGGCGCGATGCGAATCTTGACTGTGCCGAAAGATTTAAAGACTGCCAAGCAACGCCGAAACTCCTTAACAACATCATGGCTCAACTTGGTCTAATATAAATAAACAAATCGAATCTTCTTTCTATAGATTTTAAGTCAGACCTCGAAAATAAAACAAAGTTTATTTTTTGTCCATGCCTTTGCGTTCACTCACGTGTAAAGCTTTCCACAGACATCCATTGTTTTTATTCGCCGAAGCAACTCACTATTTTGTTACAGTTTTCGAGAAAAGTTTCGAAGCTTCCTGTCGTCTTGCTGGGTAATAGCCTTTATTATTCCAGGACACAGGGTGTGAAGAGACGCACCGCCTGTCTTAAACTTAATCATCGTCACCCTAAAACTTTCACTTTCAACGCATCGTTGTCAGGACTAACGAATCTCGTTATCCCTACTTCAGTTCACATTACATTCACCTCGCAAAAGCTTCATTTCGTTAATCCAAGTCCATTTTAAATTTCCTACTACTGCACAGTCACAGTAATATTCATCAAATATTTCATTGTATTATAATTTAAGTTTGCGCTGCTTCTGTTAAATGCGGAACACCGTTTCTCATAACTTTTGACAATAACATTGACGTCTCCGTGGCATTCGCCTTTCGAGCAAGGTCCAAAGCAGACTTGCCCGTCATATCGAGAGAATGGGCATCCACCCCATGGTCCAGAAGGAATTTCAAAACGTTCACACGATTGTGAAGTGCTGCCATATGCAATGGTGTTCTGCCAGAAGTATCTTTCTGCGAGAGATCGGCACCAGCGATCGAAAAGGAATGGAGACGTTTTAAATTTCCAGCTGCCGCTGCCGCGCACATTCTATCCCCAATTAAAACGGCACTTCCATGCAAATGTGCTCCGCACTGTAGCAGTATTTTAATTGTCTGTCACATAAAAAATTCCAAAAGTGATTAGCATGAAATTAGAATAAGAATCTTAAGTAGTGGAAGCTATATTTTACCTCATGGTGATCGTATTCAATAGCGTCCGTCAAAGGTGTGCGGTCAAATCGATCTTTCATATGAACATTCGCTCCCATTTTTAAGAGACGACGAACAATATTTACATCACCCTCGCAACAAGCAATATGCAAGGCAGTACGATGATCAGCATTCGTTAAAGAAATATCCGCACCCTGAAAATATGATTTTATAAGTCTTTATCGCACACTTTCCGATGACTTTTACTTACGTATCCTTTTAAAGATTCTAGTTTTACGATATCGCGTCTAATCACTGCAGCATTCAACATAGCCGGAAATAGAACAGCACCTAAATCTTGGAGTTCAGTAGCCGAAGATATTCTTAAAGATCTGGCAACTGCTTCTACGAGATCCCAGTCTTGAAGAGTTGGTGGTCTACCTGATGATAATTCACCTCTCAAGTTCGTTTGCATCATTTGACGTTTGGTTTCGGTATCCCATTCTTTTTTCGATAGGACAAAAGCCAATTTCGTTAGAGCTGCTTCGGGTGTCATATCGAAACCCGCGATTACTCCTAGAAAATTATTAAATCAATATTATTAATGGTAAACAATCTATAATTTTATTGAATTATCTTTCTATAAACCTGCTTTCTCCAATAGCTGACCAGCTTCGTATAAATCGGACACAGCGCCACGTACACATTGTGTAATATTAACAATTATTACTCCCCGCTTAGTAGCTTCACTCAGCACTTTGAACATATCATTGCGATTCGTAGGTACATTTCCTGAACCGTACGTCTGCAGAACAACACCCTCAATCGGCGGTTGTAGGAATGCTTTAACCAATTCAGAAGTGATACTTGGGAATAATCGAAGTAATCCAACGTTCCTGTTTAAGCTGGTGTGCACGTGGAACTTCTCCAATGTGCAAGGACGAAAAATCACTTGATAATCCACTGTAAAATGTAAACAGTGCATTTGTCAATAGTCTCGCATTGCAGCTGGCTCATTGGTCAACAAGTAAAGGTAAGCAATTGGTAGGAGAACCAGGTTGGATGTTAAATAGATGTAAGAGTTAGAACAATTACGATAGCAGAGTAGAACATTTGCAGTGGAGTGAAGAATTGTCACGTACGGAGACTACTGGCAAACCTTCAATCTTAATTTGTGCACTGGCGATCGGTGGAAAGTTTGGTGAGTCAAAGGCAGCGAACGAAGCCGCCGATACTTTGCAGGTACGATTACCCCTCATCAGACTCGTCCCGAAGAAAATACAGACTTCCGGTATATTGTAATTCGCCGCTATTATAAGGGAAGCGAGGAAATTGTCTAATCCATCACTTCGCGATTCAAAAATTGGGACTTGAGAACCAGTTAGAACAATGGTCTTGCCGAGAGCCTCTAGCATGAAGGACAATGCTGAAGCTGTGTAACTCAAAGTATCCGTTCCATGTAAAATCACAAATCCATCGAAATGTTCGTACGATTCCTACGGTAATAATAGTTACGATCACAGTTGAAACATCACAAGTGTAATAATTAATTGTTAGTGCCAACCTTGATATCATTGGCAATTTTAATCCAGCCATCCATTGTCATATCCGAAGAGTCCACAAGTGGTGAATATTCTAACACACTGTATATAACACGTCGACTATCGGTCGCTGTTATCCTAATGAAAATTCGAGAGAAATTACATCATGTAATAATAAACAATTCTTGACAAGAGAAATACTTTATCTAATCTAAGTACTCGTGTTTTCTCTTGACTCATAGCATTATCGTCAACTCGTACACTTACGGAAGTACCAACGGTCCCATCGATCCAAATCTTTCCTCGGCGTATTCCCGGTCGTACAGATGCGGGTACTTCCGCAGATTTTTGACAAAGGCATTTGCAATCGGTACGAGAGCTAAAATCAAATGTCTAATCATTAAACTTTACTATGTAGAGTTAGTCGGCTAACTCCATGACATTTTGACAGTCGAGTGCACAAGGCACGTTGAAACAAGTTCTCGCGTAATTGGGGAGCAATCATAGTCTTATTAATAAGTGGATGTTGCAATAAAAAATAGTTACCTCCTTTTTCATTCTTGACCATTCCTATAGTACCACCGGTATATAATACCAAGACGCGTCCTTCTTGAACATCATGGGTTGCTGGCCTCCCGGAAATATGATTGCGCTCTTGCAACACTTTCCCATTTGCACTTGCATGATGTGATTGACCGTTCTGCGCATTAACGCTGTCCTGCAACATGTTTACGCTCAACCGGTTCACTACTCACTGTAATCGAACTGAATACTCTGTGGAGAACGTTCTGTTCTTATATAAGTTCGATCAACCGGTCTTCACATGTCCACTTCCACCACGTGCTTCCTGAAGCACCGTATAAACTATGTCTGAAGTTCAAAACTGTTGAACTGAAGAGGCAGCTACCCAATAAGAAACTGCGAAGACCGGCTCGACTTAACTCGACTAGCTATTTCAAGATAGAGATTTCCTAGTCAAAGGCGTAGAGTCTAAGGGATTCGTGACTTACGGCAGTCTTACAGTTACAGAGTTCCAAATGGGAAAACATATGTCCGTAAGCTAGTCCAGTTTAATATGCACCTCTTATTGGGCGTCGAATTATCGGAAAGCTCAAATGTCACGGTCACCCAATTATCACTACTAAGAACGCCCTTCTCTCGTATTTCTTGCCAGCACACTCACATTACATCATATCTTATCTCTGATGCAAGACATGCATTTGAAGGATCACCGGCAACAGACACGCACTTCTATTCAACCAAAAGACTAAAAAGAAACTCAATTGATCAATAAATTATCGAGTTGCTTTCTACCACTACTTTGTTTTTCTTATTATCATTCGCACTGAATTTTAGCGCTCAATTAATCGTATAATTCAGTCACTAATTAACCGATTTCAATTTGTGTTTTGACTAATTGCGCGGCCTTCAGGGTGTAAGTTGTGATGGTGCCGATTGACAATAGACTTATCAGTTTTATACAGAATACAACAGGTTGCCGTACGCTCGTATAAGCTGACATGATTAGGGGGAGACTCGAGGCATACAGGCGTCAAAAACGAAATGAAGAAATGAAGGAATCCTTAAAGAACAGCTTAAAGAATTTACTTTCGTGGAATACTAGCAGGCCCGAAGAGGAACCTTTGAATGAAGTGACATCGGATGATCACGAGGTGAGGTTATAATGCTGCTTTTTCTAGTCTTTGAAATTTGATACCAATTGTCACTGAGATATTATTTTGAAAAAACAATTGTCAATATTCTATATGAGGTGGCAATGAGATTGAGCATTTGAAGGTTACAGGATACCAAGAATGATGAGGAAAGCATCTGTTCAGAAGATAGCATAGAGGAACCAGGCAGCAATATTTTAACTAAAGTAACATATACACTCTACTTTCTCCTCTGGGTTACAGTTTATATCATAGCTATAGAATATGGATTTGGAACTGTATATCTTATACTATCAATGTTATTGTTTGTCTGCTTGAACACTAGTTCGAGGCGTAAGAAAAAAGGTGAGCCCAGTGCTTACTCGGTGTTCAATCCAAATTGCGAGGCAATAGAGGGTACTCTAGATGCCTCTCAATTTGAAAGAGAATTAAGATATGGGGCGCTTCATTGACACTTAAGATTATTATTATTTTTATGACTATAAGTATTTTTTACTTTATACCCATTCATGAGTAATGTCTGTTAATATACTAATTATAAGTGGATGATAGGGAATTCCAGGTGTAAGATTTAATTATGTCAGTGACAGGAATGTTTAAAAAATATATTTTTTTTTTACCAGATTGCAGTGGAAACTTCCTTTTGTTATCACAGTCATTTGGAAGTAGGCTCTATTTTTGTTTCACATCACCAATCATACAAAACACGAATAGCTGATTCATAACACATGATTGTTTCATTGAAATACAAGGAGATTTTGGTAGGCAATTCCTGGTGCAGTTTCTGAAGACTCTCCCAGTGTAATCTATCTTGCAATGTTCTGTTGGGACACATCAGTGCTCTAGCCAAATCCATAAATATGTCACCAAATATCCTCAGATCCATGATCCTGTAAACACATGATTTACACCATTAGTTTTGCATGATAATCAATGTTTCATTTTAGTATAGGTAATATTTACATATTGGGATCAATGGCATCAATCCTTTTATTGAGCATCACCACGTTCGTCACTAGTCGTTCCATGGTATCGCGAACTTTGTCTGCAACGTTAATATACTTGACTTTCCTATAACGAGAATTAACTGGAATTGTATACCTCTAACGTCATAAAATTGTGTATTATTGAACGATTCTAGGACGCTGAGCCCTGTTCGATTAAAGTCGCTTGGATCCCATTTGACGATGAGGCTCTCGGACAGTCTCCAAATAGTATCACTAACTATTTGAGCAAAGATTGTTAGTGTGGTATCTTTCGGTCCATCATTTGCTTCGTATGTACGATTTTCACCCTGAGTATTGCAATCACAGTCAAAACTTCGCAAAAGATACGTCTTATTTCGATGAAAGTTCTTCTGCTTACCATCACTTACCGCGAGTGAAAATGCCACGTGGGGTACGTCAATCGTAGTATCCGAACTTCTTGACAAGAGTAGTCCAATTCGATCAGTGAATGAATGCAACATACTTTTGATCGCTTGCGATATTATAGATAAGGTAATTTCAGTAGCGGTCACTTTAATATCTCCACGTCCTAAAATTAATGTAGTTACTTCATTCTTATATTCATTTCAGTTCGTAAATAAAATTTACCTGACCAAACATGTCCATGCAGAGCAATATACCCAACAATTTTACGCTGTGTCAAAGGGGGGAATAAAGTTATACAAGGGTCCTCATTTCCGGAAAACAGGCAGAAGACCAGGGTCCTTCGTGGCTTCCACTCGTAATCGCGGTGAATTGTACTCAAAGCCTTTAATATCTCCAATGCGATACTGATTCCCTTGTGACTCGCAGATATTACTACATACCTGTCTATACACAATACGGTTTTTTTAAATAAGAAGTGAGTTATCAAAATAGTATAAAAATAATTCAATATTCACCAGACTCCCTGCAGCCCCTTATCGTTGCTGTAATGGAAGATACATTTTCGGTGACACGGGGGATGAAGGACAAGTTAGACATCACCTCGTTAACGCGCCGTTTATCTTCGTCCCGAAATCCAGTACTGTCGTGTTTCCTATTAAATAATTTATTGTCCGAAAAATCTTTTAGCTACATTAATTATTCCATTATACACTAGTAACGTACGTAATGAAATCATCGGAGTCAAGAGATACTCCCTCCAATTCCCGTAGCAGTAAGTGTTGAAGGTGTTCCGTGCTGTCAAGCCCATTTCCCGCTAGTTCTAATTGCTTTTTCTCGGCGCGAAATGCAATTGTCCTTTCAGCCGCAAAACGACCGAGGAGAAATCCACAAAGAAGAGATAGAAACCCCACGGAAAACAGAAAAGAGAAGCACATTCGTTTTGTTACGAACTCGCTAGATTCGCCGAAACCCCGAGCCATTTGAAAGCTCAGAACACGTTGCATCTTGAATTATTTTGTCGATCGATTTCCAGAATCCTTTTCAATAATTTCCCAGATTCATATTGCATAAAAGAAGTGATGTAATTTTAATCATCATTTGCCGAAGAATTTAGTTAAGTGTAGAAATAAATATAAGTAGGGATCGCTGACTTCTTATAACGCGACAAGCACCGGGAGGGTGGAGAGTTGTAGAAGGTCGCAAACGCACGTGGGATGCTTTTTCAATAGCCACACGAGAAAAAAACACTTGGCTTGCAATTGAAAGAGACGACTTTTGCACGTAGACTGTGCTTCCGTTGTCTCTGCTTGGTGCCGTACTCTAAAACTGCGTGGGACAAGTCTGATATATTTGTCAGACCGTCGCGACTTGCTTTCCACCACCCTCCACCGATGTGCTTATTATATGTTCGTCGTCGAACATGTGCGAATGGAACTCGCACTGAAATCCACGAGATATCTTTTGATTTTTTAAAGAATATCTACTAAGAATACTACACCTACTGGCTGCGAAGTCTGGATGGTATGGAATGTTTGTGGCTGATGAATCTTAGCTCTATGGAAACATCAAAGAATTGGCTTCACTCGCGGTAAATTGACCTCCTTTCTTCATGGCATATGCGATCGTATTTCACCGTAATTTTCTTCGACAGCCCTATAGAAAGGGAGATGAACCGTATAAATGATATTTATAAGCATAACAGCGACGTCGCCGCGCCTTTCCGCCAAGCAACTTATTTCGGGCAATAATATGGTGACGGTGTTTCACTTATAAATAGTTTTCGATGTATTACGTGCACGTGCAAGGTTGTTTTAACTATAGACAGGCTCGTTCCAACTGAAAATACACAATATCTTTCGTCCTGAACAATAGATATTGCCGTGCGTTCCCTAGCGAATCAAAAAAAAGCCACTCGCAAAAGATTCGACAAATCTTTAAAAAAGTTAAATCAAACCTTTCATTGCATCAAATAGGATTATCGAAGATAAATCCTATATGGTATTTGGACACTTGGTATTAAAGGGTAATTAAGTTCAAAAAATAAATAAAAATTAATAATACACAACAGGTTTCGTAAGTCAACGTGCATGGTTCTGTATTTGCAACAGGGAAACAAAAATAACCCGGAGTTGTGCGAAAAAACCGTGCAAGAAATGCTTCTTACCGGCATTGGCCGGCATGTAGCGTGACAGATGTAATAATACACGCACACACTGATAATGCAAACAAAAGAAACCTGTGGAACAGCCGGGATGCAGTTCCTTGACACGCAATTCCGACAATTCTCACTATTTACATTGCTCACACGAGTGTTATTTATTCTCAAGTTAAATAGCGATAGGAAAATCGCATGCAACTGCAAAACATCATGCATTAAAAAAGCCATGGGTTAGGGAAATTCTCCCATCGGTTTCCTTGTTGTGTCACGTGGTATGAGTCGCATAGACCAGTAGGGAGACGGAACAAGAGCACATGCTCTCTTTAGCAAACAAGCGTTTGATGGGCGCGAACTCCACGCAGCGTCCTTTTCTTTTGGTGACTGATGCGGTGACTAAATCATTTTTGAGCGCAATAAAAGTGTCATCATGAGGCCGATTTCAAGTATACGTGAACAAATGCGCGAGAACAAATTGCATCATGTTCGGAAGGATCCAAAATTGGAACGTAACCCGCGTCCGATTAAAATTATTCGTCCTTCCGAAGAAACAGTGGTTTGTCCGTTTGACCCGTATCACATCATAGATAAAAATTACTTGGATGTATGTACTACGCACTATGTATTTCACAAATTGTATGTCGCGATGCGAAGTAATAACATCTATGCAATCTTGCAGAGGCACCTTACAAATTGCGCGAGTAGCAGTAATCAAGTAAACATTAAGTCTGATGTAAAACCAGCTGGTGTTGTACCTCTAGAGTCGTACAGAGATTTAACTGTACCTGTTATGAAAGATTGGGAAGAGGTCTCCCTTTTTTTGTTATTATTTTTTTGCTTTTAACTTGTGATAAAATCCATCTAATCGTCTCTTCATTTCTGTAGGAAGAAGTGTCAACATATGATCCTTACATCAATACTCAAGGTAGAAAAATAATAAGATATTTGGTACTGGTACCAAAATCACAAAAGAAACATTTTAGGCAATCTGAACGTTTAAGGATTCAATTGCTTGAAAAAGCTGATCGCGAAGGTCCCCATAAGGCATGCTGTTTCGTTTTAGAGTTTGACACCTGTGAATTTACTTAGCATTTTATGTTATATAGATATATTATATTATTATAGGAAATCTGTGAAATGATCAGAAACTTAGGGAAAGATTCGCTATGGGAAGTCCTTCTAATGTATATAAAAAGATTAGATATTGAATGCTGTGAAACAATTATAGAGAATTTTGATTTTGAAAAACTGATTATAAGTGAGCCTTCCACAGCATCAGTAAAGGAAGAGGAAACCGAAGGTGCAGAGAAGGTATTGAATATTGAAGTGGAGAAGTTATTTAACCGTGGCATTAATGCAACAAGAGGTCGAAGAGGAAGCATCTCTGACTGTGTAAGAAATTTTAAAATTTGCTTGTGTAAAAACACACTTGGTGGCAAGCATTTACTACAAGATTTTCAATTTACAATTTCAGATAACTACCCAATTTGGGAGCCTACTATTAAATGTGCCCCAAGAGTGAAGTATATACCAAAATAATAAATATTAATGGTCTTGTGTGTGAGTTGTAGGTGAGACTTTAATGGGAACAGATTCATACATTGTTTTACATTTCTACATTCTTGCATATCACAAGCTATAGATTCCAAAGACCATTCCAAGCCATTCCAAAGACAGTAGAAAAAAACACTAAGTTTTGCAAAGCGTAACATAAAGTATGGTTGTGATTATTTTTATACAATTTTTGTACTATTTTCATATTATTGAAGTAATAAAAATATAGTGCTTTTTTAGGGAATGCACTGAATTAAACACTTTTCTTATTTCAGTCTCTAATTCCCCCTTTTTATTGAAATTATACTTGTAATAATACATACTTGAAAGGTACAAAGAAACATAGTTTATTATCTTTACCACCGTGATTTTATTTGTTACGCTTCTCTGTACAATATAAAATTCTTATAATGAGTAGTACACCTATAATTACTTGCTAAATTCAGTCCATAAAAAGCATCCATTCATCCACTTTTAATTAATCCTGCTAGTAATAACGATGCGTCTTCTTTATGATGTTGTTTTATGTGATGCTTGAGGTACCTCTTTTGACCAAACTTCATTCTGCAACTTTGGCAATCGAAAGGTTTCTCATGACTGTGTACGGCACGATGTCGTAATACTTCTCCTTTTACAGAAAATGATTTACCGCATATTTCACAAGAAAAAGGCTTAAGGCCTGTATGGGTAGCCATGTGATTTGTGAGTCGTTGTTTGCTTCCAAAGAACTTGCCACACTGCAAGCACTTATGGGGCTTATAATTTGTATGGACGCGGTTATGGATATAAATTGAGTTAAGGGTACGAAATGTTTTGGGACAATGCTCGCATGCATATGGTCGTTCTCCCGTGTGAATGCGTCGATGATCATCCCTTGCGCCCTTGTTTGCAAACGGCCTACTGCAGATATCACATTGGTATTTCTTCAAGCCTTCGTGAACATCTCTGGTGTGCCTTGCTAGGTCCTGCTCAATACGATAACTCTTACCACATAGGTCGCATTTGCATGGTCTCTGATCAGAGTGAACACGCATGTGGCGCAAAAATCCTCGCTTCGTGAACATAAGTTTAGTACACACATCGCATTTATACGAGATGCGGTCGTTGATTACCTGTCGTGCGTTCACCACCCATTGGATTTCTTCTGGGTTTTGTATCCGCTTCGTCTCTGAGTGTGAACTTATATGCTTCTTCAAGTCTGCCTTTTTAGCGAAAGATTTATTACATGTATGACAGGTATAGGCATTTGACTCTCTTTGAATAAGTTTGTTCCTGATAGATTCCTCTCTTTTGGCCTCTTTGTGGCATTCATTTTCACTTTTCAAGATTTTCTCTTCTGAATCAGTGTTCAGCTTCCTATTAGGCTTTTCACTGTGGGCTAATAGATGTTCTTCAAATTCTCTGATCTCTCCGCGGTAAACAACTTTACAGAAGGGGCAGTAATGCACTTCAATTTGATGCACCGAAGTCATATGATTTATAAGAGATCCCGTACTGATAAAAATAATATTGCATTGTGTACATTCGATATAGTGAATATCTCCTTCATTCGAAATTTCACTCTCGGTCACTGGTATCTCTAAAATGCCATTGTATTCAGGCTGCCACCTGCAAAATAAATGTTCTGGTATCATGCTACCGAATTCGTGAATTTGCGTAAATTCCCACAGTCCCTCTTCAAGTAGCAATCTTGACATTGTTGGATGAAGGTCACATTACAAGTGATTAGCATTTTCGTGAGTTTTCAATGTGCCTACTTTTAATATGATTATTTAAATAGCGTTTCTGTCGAAAGGCAAGTCCACACTTTATGCAAATGAAAGGTTTACTCTCGGAATGTACGAGTTTATGCCTAACTAACTCCGATTTCACACGAAATCTTTTCGAGCACACATCACAACCATAATTCTTTTCACCAGTGTGAGTAGTCAAATGAGCCAGCATCTCTTGTCTTCGACGAAATTTTTTATTACACTGAGTGCATGGATGGGGATATTCATCTGTATGTAATTTACAGTGAGTATAGAGGCAAGCTTTCGACTTAAACGATTTTCCACACGAATCACATATATATGGCCTCTCCCCTGTATGTGTTCTTCGATGATCTTCTTTGGTAGCTTTTGATGCAAAGCATCTACCACAAATATCACACATGAACTTTTTCAGTTTTGCATGAACATCCTTCAAGTGTCTTGATAATCCACCTGAAACCCGAAATTGTTTTCCACAAATATGGCAAGTGAATGGCCTTTCATCCGTATGTATTCTCATATGTCTGATGTAAGAGTCTTTAAGTTTAAAACATTTTCGGCATTCACCACACTGATATGATTCCTTGGCTATCATTTTCATGTGCTCGCACAAGTCTTCAGAAGCCCTTTGATCTTTACATATTGGACATGATTTAATTCTCTTATTTTTTGATTGTACACCTCCTGTATTGTCTGTTTCATTCTCCACTTTTGTTTTCTCCTCATTCTCATCTTGCCTACTAGTGTCACTCTCAGACTCACTTCCATCTGATTCGTGTAAAGTGGAATTTGTGACTGCGATCCAAAGGGGGTTGTTCTCATCACAGTTCACATTGGCTTTACTTTTGCATTCTATATGTTTCTTTTTGTATGGTCTCCAAAATGAATTCAGGGTGTCTAGGAGTAGTTTAAATGATGTACGCGTATATCCGGACCTGCAAAACAATCAAAGCTTGACTCCAGATTGGCAGCCGCACTGTAACGGCATGGTAAATTGAAGTTGCTCATTTTAATTATTTTTGCATTCACTGAATAAAATATTTACATTTCTAAAGTCAAGCTCCTGTTGCCTTGCAGTTATTAATACAATCAACCTCATACATTTGGGAAATTACTTTAATAATAGAATATAAAGAATGCATTACTTTGGATGAGAAAAATTAATTACCTGTTAGGATCAGCAATAGTTGTTGTTTGATTGCATCTTATGTCATCTAATCTCTCTTGGTCTATAGGGGTAGAATTTATTGAATCATTTACAATAGTTCTTGTATCACTGGGGGATTGACTTCTGATGTCCTATGGAATTAACAATTATTAGTTTCAAATATATATAAAAATTATAGGATTACTTATATGGAATTGCTTACCTGTTCTTTTATGTGCAAAGTATTTTGGAGTTCTTGTAACTTATCTTCAGCAGCTATACATTCATCTGCCAATTTATGCCATGCTAATAGAGTTGCAGCACATTGATAACACAATTGCAGTGGAAGATTATCAGTTTCAGCTACCTACAGTAAGAAATGGAATAAAGTGATATAAGTTTATTCCAAACAGAACTAGTACAGTGTAGCATAAAGCAATATATACTTGTATAGGTAAATACTTGTTTATCTTATGACAGAATTGATTCTGTAAGCCTTCTCCTTCAAATATTGGTATTAAATAATCATTGCCATTAGCACATATCCTACAGAGTTCATTCCACGATGTTACTTCATCGAACGAACTTGTATTTTCAATCCGTAACTCTTTTTTATGCATTCCTTCTTGAAGATCTACAGCCATAAAGTATTTGTGCTCCTCGAGAGTCATATCACTTATTGCTTTAACGGAACTTGTACCATTTAAGCTGCCACTTTGTAAGGCGTCTTCGTAGATTTTGGAGTTATCGGACTCCATACTATCGGATCCTTAAATTCTAATGAATTTTATTCAATTAGCCTCTGCACCCTGGATGGAGTAGGTTACTCCAGGTGATTCATTATTGATATCCGTCAAATGTAGTGGTTAGTTCTCCGGTAATTCAGTGATGTATGTGAATATGGCGTGATCGAATTGAATCGAATGAAACAAACTATCTTCACATTGCTAACAGCGAGTACATTTATATATATAAGTACTTTGTTTCTAGCGCTTGCAATTATGTTCTCACGATGTAAAATGTTTGTTTTTAAATAGTGTGAGACCGGTAATCAGGTTGCAAAATGTTACACGAGATCCTATTGTCACTATGGGGTTGTTCCACCGATATCTCCGAAATTTTAGAGACAGATGTATAATCATTCTTCGTATATTCCCTGTTATTATAATTACATTCCAGTAGGATAATTAATGTATGATTTTAGGGGATTGATCTTGATAAGTATCTGCACCCAGGCGAAAAGGCATTGATAAAAAGAATTTTGGAGATAACGCAGGAATGTAATACCGTTAGACATTTTATAAAACAGTGCGCAAAACCAAGTACATCGAGATCTGATAATGGTACACCGATAATGCTGACAATCGTTTTAAAACTGATAGAAATAATTCTAAATGTGTTTTATTTCTTTATATTAGAATTACAATGCTTGTCAGATGGACTTTACTTAAAAGCATTGTGTGAGGGCATAGATACAGCATTAGAACCATTCCACACAGAGATTACAGAGTTGGAAACTATTGTTCTTAATGATAGTCATACACCATTGTCCCTAATTTTATGCTGTATCCAAAAGTATATATGCTTATTTGCAGTATTAAACTCCATTATACGAGAGGTATAGTTTTTCAAAATAGTATGAAATGCTATCCCTTCGTAGATGGTCAATATATATTTTTTATATCATCCAGATACAGACACAGAAAATCCAGGGTTGTAAAATTTTACAATGTTTGCATGAACACATGCATACTGGTATTCCTGAAGTAAAAATGGCTTTAGAGAAGTATGTAGCATAATATATATGGTTGATGATCAGTCAGGGTCCATTTATCTTTATCAGTTTCTTTCTAGGGTGGCATATTCAGTCCATATAGTATTTTATAAACATTTAACAAGTTGGCTTTTGTATGGACATCTTGAGGATATGTATAATGAGTTTTTCATTCAAAAAGTCTGTAATTCTGAGAATAGTATGGTGTTGGTAGAAGCTAAAAGTAATACTCCTGAGAAAGGGGCTTCCAAAACTAATGCAGATATGTGGGCCTATGATGTTCAAGTGAACATGTTGCCATCTTATATTAGACCATCATTAGCAACAAAGATTTTAACAATTGGGCAAACTATTATTATGTTTGGCAATGATCCAAGACAGAAAAAAGGTATTTGTCTATAAGATCAGGTTCAAGAATATAAAAGTGATAATGGCAGATTTTTTCATCAACAGATTTTGGAGTTGTTGATTATACAGAAAATTTAATATGGGGAGAAAAGGAAATGGAATACTTTGTAAAGTTACAACTTCTTCAAAGGAAACCTATATTTGATATTGTTGAATTTGAACGCACAATTGATGAATTGAAACAATGTGTAACAGAATTACTGTGGCGCGTTGCTGTTGAAGAGGCACAACTTTCTCAGCAACTCAAATTAGTTAAAGATTTCTTCCTCATGGGACGTGGAGATCTGTTCCTAGAATTCATTAGGCAAACAGCGCATATATTAAATAAAACGCCGAGAAATCACACATCTCGAGATATTAATTTGGCATTCCAAATAGCATTAAGAAAAGTTTACCTAAGTGATGAAAGTGCCATGGATAGCTTTAATTTTGTTGTTCCTGTGCCTACCGAAAACAATATTAATTCGGAAGGGGAAATGCCTGAATTCCCCGATAAGGAGGATCCCATTGGTAAAGCTCAAATAGATCGAATAGTTATTGCAATAATCCCGAACGGGTTATTTGCAAGTAATTCATTTGCCACTTGTTGTATTTCAGAAAAACGTGGATGGGGCATGATTATTTTGAAATATAAAGTCGTGTGGCCCCTGCATTTATTATTTAGCCCGTCGGCTTTGAACGATTACAATATTCTTTTTAGATTTCTTCTGAGAGTTAAGAAAATACAAATCGATTTATGGAACCTTTGGAGCGAGCATATGCATCACAAAAATATGTTCGTCAATTTCGCCTTGCACTGAATTAAGAGGATTGATAGAATATGTGATTCTTACATATTTCACTTTCTAGCGATATGGGTGTAATACAACTAAGGAACAACTTGATATTTATTGTGGATAACTTACAGTATTATTTACAAGTTGATGTATTAGAAAGCCAGTATGCAATAATGGAAGCTAATATGAAAAGTACCCGAAATTTTGAAGACGTGCAGAAAGCACATTCGATCTTTCTAGCTAATGTCTTGTCCCAAACTTTCTTGCTTGGGAATTCTACTGAACGAAAAAATCCGGTAGGTTTCTATGCAACGAAACACTAATATAGTTTGACAATACTTAAACTTATATTTCATAGGTGAATAAATTAATACAATTGCTGCTGCGTCTTTGCGACGACTTCATCTTACAAGCGTCTATGTGGGAAGTAGGTAATTTGTTACTCACAGAAAAGGAAGAGTTAAAAACACTTTCTGATACCCTTGATAGTTTAATGGATTGGCTGACTAAAACATTAAACAGAGTTCGCGCTCAGCCCAGTGGCGAACATTTAGCGCAGTTGCTACTACGTCTTGATTTCAACAGGTGGTTTAGTAAAAAAAAGACATAAACAATTCAGCCTTGTTAGAAACCAAACTATTTTGCAATTTTTTATTCATCATCATTTTGTACAAAAGTATAACATGTCCCGCCCAATTTTAATCACGAATAAATTATTATAAATGATTTTTCACTTAGTCACTCTCGTCTTTGTAGTCGTCATCCACGTATCCTGAACTTCCATTATAATGACGCTGACTTAACTGTATTATATTCTTAACTGACGTTTCCGAGGCAATATCTTCAGCACTGTAGCCATCGCTATTTTTTAATTCCGGGTTCGCACCGGCTTCCAACAATAAAGTTATTATATCAATGTGACCACGACTCGCTGCAGCATGCAGCGGCGTATCTCCCATTTTGTTCTGCGTGGAATTTATCAGTATTAGCATCATATTTGTTGAATAAAGTTGACAGAATTTACATACTTGTGCATTTACTGTCGGATTCGCTAAATTTAGTAATTCCTTGACACAATCTACATGACCAGCACGAGCAGCCCAGTATAAAGGAGTGTTTCCTGCTGCATCTAATCCAGTTCCTGATACTCCTTGCTTCAAATATTCTTTCAAAAATGAGAGATTGCCACGCCGAGAGGCATCGTGTAGCGGCAACTCGATTTCCTCAGTTTGTTCTTCAACTATGAACAATTTAATTCGGCACGAGTTTTTGTTGCATTATATGTATTACGATGAGTTCTGGTTCCTACCATAATTAGCAGGTATAAGACCCTCCTGGTTTCCACATTTCGCCCGCCACCAACTCGGTTCTGCATCCTTATCGTACACATAGAGGAGCGACCCTTCTTCGAAAGATAGTTCATCTACCTGTATTAGCCGATATTTTATAAGTTATACATTTGACATACATTTCTCGTATAACCATTGAAAAATGTACTCACTCTTTGAGCTGTATATTTGTATAACGCGCGAACGACTTTCACTTTGCCTTAAAAAAATAAATCACACGCATTTATGTGTATTGTTTGACAAACTTTGTTTAATACGATTTTTTAACAAGTATAGGTATATACAGATCCATTGTAAACAAATATCAAGCAAGCACTTGCATTCATTGGTGTTTAATTAAATTATAATACATGGAACAAAGGAATGGTAAGTCTAGGTCAAGCTAATCATTGTACATTTTTTACAAATTCAATCCTTTACCAGGTTTCCAAGTAGTTTTTGGTGGTGCAGGTAATTTTGTTAGATTACTCATGATGGAAGGCACTTCTGTCATCACATAGCTTCATGTGAATGACACATGCAGGCACGTTCACAGTAATGCACACTCACTATTACACAGACACACACTCCCACACACACTGTTAACGTACTGATCGCAGCTTATTGACTATGGGTATTTTACACCCTCTTCTTTGCTGCTTTCATAAATAACACCATATCTAAAAAGTGGATAATAAGGTCATATCAAGCCATGTATATAATATTCTTATAAAATACTCCATGATTCTCTTATACTTACTGAAGAATACAATCATAACAAAAGCTATCATCACCCACATCCAACATCTCCAGTTTGAATTAGTATGCTCTGCTAATTTCAAGGATTCTGATTTCAATTTCACTGCATTCACATCTGTCAGTTTATCTGATTTTTCAATCAATCCAATGTCTTTTTTTATAATAGCACTAGCAGCTAATGCATGTTCTTTCATACTACTGGTCATAGAAAGCATATTTTCTGCAATTTTTTCTTGGATGTTTCTATTATATTTTAAAAGGGCATCCAGATCCTCATCTTGCATACTGCCTGTGGAAGCCCTGTGTCTCAGACCATCTTCTGTAACACCAAGAATTAAGAATATATCAATTTTAATTGGATATATCCTATATAATTGCATTTCTGTGAATTACCTTTACTACCATGAAAGAGTTCAGCTCTTAATTCTTTATTATACTTGGCAGAAGTCTTTTGCTGTATCTGAGCTGTTATACTTGAGCCTATTGAATCATTATAGGTGGAAGAACTTTTGGGTAACATTTGTACAGCCACAACTTTGTCTACAGGATTAGTTAATTTTGTTGTATTGACAAGTCCTTTGAGGAAGTCTATCCTCTTTGAATAGTTCATTATAGTATCCTTGGAAGGTTTACTAAAAATTATATCCTTTATAATATATCCAATTCAATCAGAGTATTGAGGTGATTAAAATGGAATAGTTACTTTGCTAATGTTTCAAGCTGTTTCATCATTTCATCCAGGGCAAGAATATACTAAAATAAGGGAAGTATTTTTCAAATGAAACCATAACCACATTTATCTTTGAAAATTACGAAGCTGCGACATGCTTTGTCTGAAAAAATTTGTTATATTCATTGTTTTGAAACCTTTTCCAATTTCCAATCCCTGTGGGGATCGTCCTTCGCCATTAATTCACATCTTCCTAGAAGTCGTTTCACGTTAGTCTCTGTTCGCGACATATGATGCATCTTCTCCCAATTATGTGTAACCATATGTAATTGCAATTCTCCGAGGATTTGTCAATAGTGCAATTATGAACCTTCCACGTCAAGCACTTGCTACCATCTATGTATGAGTCGAGTCCTTTCAGAATAAATAAAACTCATCAGTTTAAAACTTATCTAAATACAAGAGCAAACTGTCGGTATTGCGATGCAGTACTGCATGATTAAATAAATTATTCTAGCATCTAATTGTCTATTTCTTGTCGTGTCAATAAGTAGAAAAGATTAAGAACGTGTTGTCAATAGGCCAGCATAACTGGCATAGGCCATCATAGATCAGCATGCACACCAATACACACTAATTCAGAGCATATGTAACGCCAGCGATCCTGCGTATGTCAATTTACCCGCGTAAGTATTTATTAGTGATGAGAATTACACTTTCAATGTGTACATTTAATTTGCGTGCAGAAAAGAAGTAGTTTAATTTGAAATGCTATTCGCTTTCAACGTAGAGTGAGTGAAGGGGAACTTGATACTGGTAGATAGCGATTGACGTTGTCATCAGTTGGCATTCATCATTTGGATTTGGGGGCCGATCCCAGTGCATTTCGCGGTGGATTGACAGAACCGCTAAGATGGCTGATATAAAAGATTCGCCTCCACTTTTTGACGATAGTGAAGGAAAGATCGACGACTTGGAAGATGATGACGAGGAAATCTTTGCATCCGCTGTACAGGTGAATCCACTGGCCTTATTCAATGCGTCAATTGCACTGCAACGTCAACAGATATCGAGTGCGGACAATCGCTTGTTTTCGATATTGTTTCGGCTTCGCACGTAATTGCTTTCACATTGTTGTGACAACTGAATGAGCCTGTTTCTTCGTTTAATTTATCTAAATTTCGAAATACCGCAATATTTAATTTTACTCTTAGGATCAAAATCAGCTGGAAGATTCGTCGCCCTATAATGGGGTATCAAGTGTCCAGGCTGAATTACCAAAGTTAACACTGAGGGATACTACAGAAGACAATTCATTTTCTTCTGTGTCCAGCCCCGTGCCAGGACCATTAAGCCCACCTTTAGGACCAATGGGAAGCGATATCGGTGATCTACACGATGTACCCATAAATGACCATGTTGATGTGTTACCCTCAAATATTATGCACTCAAATTTATTGGAACCAGTTAGTGTGGCATAAAATATTATACATATATAGAAGAAAGAGTATAGCCTTTTATCACTATGCGTGTCTTCAGGTGCCGACTGAATCATCAGATGTTTTCATTAAGATCACTGTAACATCACCACAAAAGATTGGAGATGGGATGAGTGCCTATGTTGCTTACAAAGTCGAGACAAAAACTAATATGCCAATATTTGGAAAGCGGAGTTTTTGTGTAATTAGAAGGTTCAGTGATTTTCTTGGTCTGCATGACAAGCTAACTGAAAAATATCTGAGGAATGGCAGAATTATACCACCAGCACCTGAGAAAAGTGTTATTGGTAATGATCAAATCCTATGTCACTGTAATTACCATATGCACAGATTATTTTATGCAACCAATTATTATTCCATTATAGGAACAACAAAGATTAAAATGTCAGGAGATAAGAATCAAGAACAAAATTCTAGTTCAACTGAATTTATTGAAAGACGTAGAGCAGCTTTAGAAAGATACTTGAACAGAACTGCAGCTCACCCAGTGCTTAGCACTGATCCTGATTTCAGAGAATTTTTGGAAGCTGGTAACTTTTATTCTTTAACTCATTGGGTAACCAGATGTGTTGGAAATCATCCTGATATATTATAATAATGTTTTAGACACAGAGTTACCTAAGGCTACCAACACATCTGCTCTTAGTGGTAAAGGAGTATTAAGGCTCTTTAATAAAGTTGGAGAAACAGTCAATAAAATCACATACAAAATGGATGAGAACGATACGGTAAGAATCATTCATCCGTGGCAATACATTATTCGCATGTATTTACAATTACATATTTTTTATTGCTCACCTTAGGAAGGTAAGGTATGTTGCTTTGATGTTCTAGGCTCAATACAAATTTATACTTCATCAATCTGATACACAACAATCACCTAAAGTCACTTACACAAGTAACATGCTATGTAAGGCAACATTGGTGAAATTCTATGGTTTTATTATTTTCCAGTGGTTTGAGGAGAAAATATCGCAAATAGATTCCTTGGATATTCAGTTGCGGGCATTACACTCTGCTGTTGATACCCTAACTAATCAGAGAAGAGAATTGGCGAGTTGTACGGGTGCTACAGCGAGATCAGTCGCGGTTCTCGGCCATGGGGAATCAGGAGCTTCCCTTGGAAGAGCATTAGCCCAGTTGGCTGAGACATTAGAAAAGGTGGAGGTGGTGAGGAGAGCTCAGAGCGTTAGCGACCTTTATCACTTTGGAGAAATGCTTCGGGATTATGTGGCATTAATAGGAGCAATAAAGGTTTATATAGTTTTGCAATCAGTTGTATTAACAACGTTTTTAATAGTGATCGATACAGATAACGCTGATGTTTGTTATAGGACGTGTTTCATGAACGTGTAAAGGTGTTTCAAAACTGGCAACATGCTCAGATGATGTTAAATAAGAAGCGAGAACAGAAAGCGCGCCTGGAACAATCCGGAAGAACTGATAAAACCAGTCAAGCAGCGACGGAAGTAATAGAATGGGAAGCGAAAGTAGATAGAGGACAGGAAGAATTCGATAATATTTCGAAGATGATTAAAAAAGAGGTTGAACGGTTTGAACAAGTGCGGGTGGAGGACTTTAAAAAGCAATTGACAGAGTACTTGGAAGCTATGTTGTTACACCAAAATCAACTAATTAAATATTGGGAAAGCTTTCTGCCCGAGGCTCGAGCTGTTGCTTGAACATTCCTCAAATAATTACGGGCTCTTGGTTTTCGTATATAAATAAGAATGAGCTGCGAAGAATATTAACTTTTGTGCAATGATTCTGGGTAATATTCCTATTAATAAATACTCTGAATATTAGGTGCATGTATCAAAGGATGCAGGAAAGTAATATCCTTCTTACAACTACAATTAAGAAAATAAAACTGTATTCTACATATTTCTAAACCTTATAATGAATACTTGTCGAACCCTACTCTATTACTTAAGCCTACACGAACAGGTACTGTGTGATGTAGAATCATATTTTTTTTAGTGGATAAGCATTAACCGAATTCTCTGGCTTGAAGAATTAAATTTAAACGAGCCATTGACTGTATACGATTTCAAAGTCGAGTCATCGGTTGACCCGTAGTCTTATATATCTCATTTATCAGTGATTATCGGCCCGGAGCCTACGTGGTGAACGGATGCAGTCGACGATCAACGTCGGCATTTGCGGCAGCACTCTGCCCCCGATCAAGTTGGTCAGCGTGCTTTGGTACGTGGGGGATTAAATTGGGTGTTGTATTCGCGTATTGACCCTTCGGTGTGCATCGCACATTATGTCGGTGGTCGTGAATTAAATTGGATTATCATTTACTTACGGCGGTCAACTGGCGTCGGCAATTAAAAAAGAGCCACGGGCGAATTTCGCTTCAATTCGCGCGGGGCTTTTGCATACGTGGCAGGAATCCGCCACCAATCAGGAAACGCCGGTTCCGATAGGCGTGGCTTTGAAACCCGCACACTTGCATCTACGTCCGGCCGCCATAATTCTCGAGAAGAAATCGTCGCGTGTGAATCCTTGCCGTGCTCTCCTCTATAGACGGACATAGTACGCTCTTCATCTCACATTCCTCAGTGGAAGCGATCCACCAAGCGTATACTCGGCGAGCGGCGTAAGTCTTGCGGCACGCGTTACTCTTACTCCGTTAATTACTCCTTCTTCGGTGCATGGATTATTTTGCCGGTTCTGCACACGAGATTTACTGTGCGGGCAATACGTGCTCATCTTCGCCGATTGTGTCGATGACCTGGCTGTCACCCATATGTCATATTCACTCTACTTTTTCTCGAAGCTTTCACCCACTCTTTCTCATTATCGCGGTCTACGTACTCTAAGCTAGATCTAGATCCTCGTAGTGCGCTCAATTTTTCCTCTGCGCTACTCCAAATGGTGTTTGCGTTTTACACAACGTAAAGTTCAACTAACAATCGTAAGATTCATTTCAATTACGACTCTCTATTAATCAAATTGTTACTTCGTTTGTTCCGGCTTGAGTGTTATTGCAGCAGAATGCGTCGTGTATTGAATGATAGGGTAGTTACACAGTTGTGGGAGTAACACTTGTTCTTCGAAATTGTGTAATATCTTTTAGATAAATACTTGTAACTTTACACAAGCTCAACTTCGAGTATTTTCAAGTTTTAATATTAATACTTTACTAGAAAATTATTCTTAAGAAGGTATTAATAATGTAAGAATTAATAGGCAATCATTATGATATTTCAATTGTATAGAAACGATTGGAAAGATGGATGTCCAGACAGGATTGGTCTATGTAGGGGTGGTAGTTATCTCAGCAGCAGTTATCCTTTTAGTATCCATGTTCGGTATAAAGGAGAAGTCTTACGAAGAGGCAATAGCTGAACAGAGAAAACTTCCTCATGATCTACTATTGAGTAAGTCACAGTCTGCACATACATATTATTCTATAATTTTCATATATACATTTGGTTAATGCATTCCAGTTACTTGTATAACTATAATGATAAAATATATATGTATTCATTGGAATGTGTAGGTAAAAAAGATAAGGGGAAAGAGAAAAAACACAAAAATAAAGCAGGGAAAAAAGTGAAGGAAAAGAAAGAAGAAAAGGATGAGAAAGATGATAAGGAAGATAAACCTGAACATGTCCAATTTGAGGAAAATCCTCAAATTCTACCAGTAGAACCACTGTTGCGGGTAAGAAAACCAATCTTTCTACTCTTATACAGTGTATACATTATGAACATGTATTCAAAGCAATATAATAGTCCTTTATTGCTTAATACAATCTATCAAAGAGTCATATATAGAATAAACAGCTGAATAAAAGTATGGACCAAAAGTTAAAACTGGGAAAGGATTAGCAGCCAGTTTCAATTCTCCTTCATGGATGATCCAACTCTTGAGTAGATGTCTGTAGCCCAACAATAACAAATTGAACACTCTTGTGATTATCACTTGGCCTGTATTCATTTCTTCATTCAAGGAAACATTTTTTTTTTTACTGTATTATATTTTACCTAGTTCTGGCATATATCTTACTTATGTTTAATTGCATGTTAATTACCTATTTGGCAAGAGTTACTGTAGCATTCCAGTATATGGAGATACACACGCTTCTTACTATTATATTATCACATATTTCATGCATGAAATATAAGAAGCTAGTTCACATATCATATGTCATACCTTTATGTCATTTAAAGAGCTATGTTCACAAAGCATTACATTTCTATCTACTGTCTCACATAAAACACTTTACACACAGTATATTAAGGAATTTTTATGGAGACTCACAAAGTAGATATTAAACAAGTATCAGTTCAGAGTACATATTAGATCTTCCCAGATTAAGTGGGTGGCATATCAAATACATATTCATTGTTTTTATAATTTGTGTATATAAGATGTTTCATACAGAGATCTACTATAGTATAGATCGTATTAACAACTTCATGCGCATTATATAGGAATGGGCATCATATTTTCATGCGATATGAAGTAGCGTGCTAATGATATTCACTTGTAACCATAATATACCAGTCATAATGTACTATTTCTTCTGTCATGTTGCATAAATTTCGGTACCCTAATATGCACATGACTTTTATTTGACCATAGTATTTTTTATACAGACTGCATATACACAGTTTTTATAATATGGAAGAATTTAGTATCATATATTAAATTATGCCTTGGTAAGTGTCCTTTACTAGAGACCTAATTTCTTCTGTTAAGATGGTTATTTACGTACGAAAGATTGATAAACTGCTATTAAAGTTCAAGATTAATGTCTATAAATACCTCTCGTGGACATAACTGATCTTGTATTACCACTTTCTTGCTTTATCATTTAGATTAGAACCCAATTAAATGTGAAAAAAAAGTTGATCTCATCTTCAAAACTTAAAACCGTGTCACTCAATTTATTACGAATATCCTGATTAATGTTATGTGATTAACACATGTTGTCTCACTTGTGAATACAATTGTAGATTTTTTTAATAGAATTTTCAGAGAAAACGAAACCTAAATAAGCTTTTGAATCTCGGATTTATATTTCCTTTATATTCCGAGGACAATAAGGCTCCGCAGATTAATGATTATATCAGTACTTATACGACGGATTTGTACATTTCAGGTATATTTGCTCGTCCCGAAGTCAGTATAATGACAGTTCTAAGGTGAAAATTAAGTTGATTGTATTATATCATATTTCGCGGACGTTTGGATTAGTAGTGTCAAACTTTTGAGAGAGTTGTAATATTTTAAGACACTCTTTATTTTCAATACTTCAAATACCTATGCCCGTTTCAATATAATGTTTCGCATTAGATGTAGGCTTGAAACCGATTTGTATTTTTAACCATTGCGCGTTAGGCATACTGGAAACATATTATATATACATTAAACTCATAGGAGAGTAGCAAAGGCAATAAGAAGAAAGGCAAGCTTGAAAAGGTAAAGCCAATTCTTGTAAATAAAGATGAGCCATTGGTAATTGTGACTGAATTAAGTCCTTCACAACCTCCCTCGGCAGAGGCTAATCATTTTGACCTCATTCAACCAAAGGACGACCTCGAACTCATACGGAGTCATAGTGTGAGTGAATTGCTTTTGGTAGACTTATTTACCTTACATGCATTTCATTCACTCTTTATGTTTTGCATAATCGGCCGCTTGCAAACCCATAACGCAAAGGCTTCCTCTTTGGCTAGTGTCACTGCTTATTAATTTTTACCAATTTCACATAAGCTATATCTTAATACGAACAATTATGTCTTTGAAGGAGATTCAAGCGTTATTTTCATGATAAATCGAATACTCAGAATCATTTTACACTATTTTAAAAATGGGCAGTCACACACTACACATATATCCCATAGTGTGCATTGGGTTTTCATTATCGTGTGTATTTTATTATTGGCAAACTAATCAGATTTGGAAATCAACTGAATCCAGTTATTGTGTCGTAAAGAGTTGCATTTCTTTTTCGGTGCTATCGTGCAGTGATTAATACATGTACATCTACATTTTCTTTCGTGAAACAGAAGGAAAATCTCCATCAGCTTAATCAGTCTGAACCAATAGCGAATAAATCGCCCAAGGATACACCCACTAAATCAAAGAAGAATGCAAAGGAGACAGTAAAAAAGAAAGACGATGGTTCGAAAGATGAGAAGAAAGAGGAGAGAAAAGATATTGACGTGAACGCTTCAGCACCTTCCGCAAGAGAACCCAGTAAGCACGCAAAAGAGATCAAGGAACTCAAAGAGGGTAAAGATACCGCAGACGCTAAAGAGGTGAAGGAAAGCAAAGATGGAAAAGTAGAAAGGGATCATAAAGATGTTAAAGATCAACAAAAAGAGACACCTGTGAAGGAGTCGAAGGAGATAACAAAAGAAAATGTACCCACGCAAATGTCTAACAAGGAATCGAAGAAAGCCAAAAAGAGGAATGATATTTTTGCTCAGATTGGTATGTATATGCATGCTAATACGAACGTTTTCCGAAAACATATTATTTTATTAAATTGGAAGTAAAATATTTGCAAATATTGATAAAATCTATAATGAATGAATACTTTGATACCATTGTGACTGTAAAGTTTTCGTATAAGATGAGCAAACCGGTTAAATAAAAGCTTTCACGTAATGCGCACAGCAAAGCAGATTCCTCTAAAGTGCTGCGGAATGCGGCTGAGGCGGGTCCCTTCCCTCCCGCCTGTAGGTCGTTGCCCGAACAGATACTATCAAGGTTGTGTGCCGTATGTGGTGGCGCTTTATAGAGTTGCTACATATTTAACAAATTAATTATTGCGATGAATTACTTCATTTCGAATTAATACTTTAAATATTTAAATCCGCCGCACATGCAAGTTTATCAATTACTTTTTTAAGGTGGAGAAAAAGATGCTGTTAATATGTCACTTCTGATGCTCTTCATTGAAAAGGCCGAGTTGAGCCGCTCTGAAATACAAATCCTTATCGACCAATTATTAAACAAACAGTTAGACAATCCCTCGGAACATTCGGAATGGACAGAAGGTCGTGCCGATCCAGTCATAAAATTGAAGAAACAATTAGCTGAAAAGGAGAAGGCTTTGGCCGACGAGCACGAAGCAAGTATTGCCTTCCAGAATAAATTAAAGGAATTACGGGCTGAGCTGAACTCGGAGAGATCGAGATTGACCACCAACGCAAGACAATTGGAAGAGGCATTGAATGCCAAGGCTACTGAAGCTCAAACATTGCATACCCGGATGCAACACATTCTGGAAAGTCATGCGGCAGAGAAACAAGGATTCGCCCGACAGATTGAACAATTGCAGAACAAAGTTAATGAAGACGCGGCTATTATTCACAAGATGCAAGAAGATCAAGGACAAACTCAGGGCCATTTGCAACAGGAGCTGACGGCTCAGCGCAAGCAAATGGAAGTGCAGTTTGCACAAATGCGTGAAAATGAAAATTCTCTAAAAACCCAGCTGGCCCAAAAACATGTTGAATCTCAGGAACTCCAGAACCAATTGCAAGTGACTTGCGACAGCACTACTTCAGAAATAGAGCTATTGCGACAACAAATTGTTATCATGGAAGAAGAGTTGATGCACTCCAACGGACAGTTCAAGGAAGTAGAAGAGCGTTTGCAAGAAGCTGTGCGACAATTGGATGAGTCACATTGTACCAATGCCGAACTGGAACACAGACTCATGACTGTGCATCATCACGAGCAGGAACTCCAGAAGCAAGTTAGCATAATTCAAAGTGAATTGAATGTTGTAAAGACGGACGCCAACGAAGTATCTGTTTTAAAAGCCGAAATAGACATGGCACAGAGTGAATTGGTAAAATTGAAATCCGAGTTGTCAGCCTCATTGAATGAATTGAATATTGCTAAAACCGAAGCCAGTCTCGTTCCAAGCTTGAAAGCGGAACTCAATGGTACACAGGCTGAATTAATGAAACTAAAGTCCGAGCTATCAGCATCATTGAGTGAAGCTGCTGAGATTACCTCCCTTAAATCACACTTGGCCGCAAAAGAAGAAGACTTCAATAAGATGTCGCATGAACTTAATGTGGTACGTGGAGATCTGAACCAATCGGTCACTAATGTTACACAACTGGAAACGAAATTGAATGTAGCAGAAGTTGAACTTAATACAACAAGGGCTGATTTTGAAAAAGCAACAGCTAGTTTAACCGAAGCCCAAAACCAATTTAATGCCCATGAGATTGATGTTAAAAAATTAAGAGATGAGGTGAACCGCCTGCAAACGGAGTTGCAAAATGGACAAACTCAACTAGTCACAGCAAATGAACAAGTTCAGGAAATGAAACTGATGAAGGTACAATTAGACAGATTGGAGAATAGTGAAAGAAAGTCTGGAGATGTACAACTGCAACTTACACGACTACAAGAAGAGAATGAAAGACTTCGAACTCAGGTATATTATTGAGAAAATTTGATCTTGGATTCGCAAGGTCATAATATAACTCTATTCTTTTTCTTCATAGGTTGTTCTTGAGCTTGAGAAAGAAATTAAGCGGTTACAGGAAGATAATGAATTATTAGCTTCACAATTAGCTGCAACAACTGAGCGACCAGCAGTAGAAGGAAGAGAGAACGGTATTGATGAAAAGACACAAAAGGAGAACTCCAAGCTTGAGGAACATGCTAATTCGTATGTATTTATAATATTTGAACAAGGACAAATATGCTTCAAATGTAAGATATTTTAAATAACAAATTTTATTTAAGATTGGCCGAGCAAGTGACTGCATTGAAAAATGATTTAATTAATAAAGAGGCACAATTAAGTGAAGTAACTGCCCAGGTTGTTACATTACGTAGGGATGTAAGTAATCAACAGAATCTGGCCAAACGATTAGAAGAAGATCTGGAGACACAGAAGACAAAAAATAATGTGAGTTTCATGCCTTTCGCTCTGATTAATTCGTTTATACCCCGTCAGATTTTTCCAATTTTTCGAAAGTTTTCGGACTCTCCCGAACGCTTCACAAATCCATTGTTTTAGTATCAAAACGGATAGAAAACATAAAACCAGTAGCAGAAATGCCGGAATTGTACCGAAAACACATAGAAAACCGATCCTGAATAATTCATTTTCGTGGTTTTTTCCATGTTTTCCATACTTCCCGACATTTTCCGGTGCTGAAATTTGGTGGAGAATGTTTTCTTGCATCAAGGAAGAAGTGATATAAATTCCAGAGCCCTAGCTCAAAATTCATTTTTTCACAAATTTTTGTGGGTATACCCCTTGACGAATTTTTGGGCCAAAAAATGAACTTTGACCTGGGGTTCTGGAATTTATACCACTGTTTCCTAGCTAAATACTGAATCTCTGCACGAAATACCAGACCCTGAAATGGTCGGGAAGGGTATTTCAAAAATTTTAGATTTTTCTACGGTTTTCGGACTTGGACGAACGCTTGATATTTCGATTGTTTGAGTAGCAAAACGGATAGAAAACATGAAACCAGTAGCCAAAGTGCCAGATTTGTACCGAAAACACTTGGAAACAGCCTCCTGAAAAATGGATTTCATCTAATTTAGGCGGTATTTTCCATATTTTCCATCGTTCCCGACATTTTCCGGGGCTGAAATTTGGTGGAGAATGTTATCTTGCATTAAGGAAGAAGTGACATAAATTCCAGAGCCCTAGCTCGAAATTCATTTTTTCGCAAATTTCTAGATTCAAATTTTTTCATTTTCTGAAGGGAAAGAATGTTGTCTTATCATTTTTTATTTTTTTGCTTCCATCACTTTGCCAATTTCTGGTTTCTCATGAATATTTTTCTGAAACAATTCTTAAACGTACTTGAAATAATCATGCTAATTAATAGAATCTTGATAATACGAATTGACAGTTCTCTTCTATGGTTGGTATAGGATTTGCGCGTTAAAAACTGGAAAGTGATGGAAGCTCTTTCGGCTGCTGAGTCGCGCGTTAAATCTAATACTGGGAATAATGTGCATGTAAGTTTTGAATTTATGTATGGCTCAATATTGATAATAGGAATTTCTGTACTTTGTTTATAAGATATTTTAACGAAATTGTGATATTGTGTTGGTTAATTGTATATGCTTATATCTTCTTCAGGAAAGTGCACAAAAAGTAAAACAAGAACAAGAAGAGTTAACCAAGACTTTATTACAAAGGATATTCCCAGAAATTAAGGTAGCAGAAAAATCACACGAACAATGGCTTAAAGTGTTTGAAGAAAAAATACGAGCAACTTTGGCGGAACTGAAGAGTACAGACATAGTTAACTCGCAGTCGGATTTGGTAAAACAGATCAAAAGTTTACAAGGCAAGGTCTTGCATTATGAACAAATTATCAAAGATACGGTACGTTTCCTAAACCTCTTGAGTATTTATGTATGCGAGGCACTGTACTAATTTTCGTAGTATTACAGGAGAGCATACTTAATAGACTTCAAAATCGAGTAGAATCGGAAGAAACAAGATGGGTAACTTTACTTCAGCAAAAGGAAAGCGAAATAGTAAGCCTTAGGATTGAAATTAGCGACCTTAAAAAGAAATTAGAGGAGGTGGATAAGTTACAGGTATGTGTTACACTTAGTACTTCCAAATTATGCCATGGCGCATTGACATGGTTATTAATTATAACTTTGTATAGCTATCACAGAAAGTTCACGATCTTGAAACAAGACTGGCGGAAGCTGAAACATTATCTAAACAAGTTAATGGTGAGCTACTGGAATTCAAATCTAGTGCTACTAAAGCACCCATTAGCGAAGTCCATGGTACTGATTTAGCAGCGCTGGAAAAGCTTCAACAGGTTTGAATATATTGCTATGATTACAGTTTAGTTTGATTAATCAACACGATGTGGGATTACCTTAGTGTTGTTGGATGGCAATGACGATCAACACTTAATGTTACTGTTGATGTTCACAGGAGAAAGCGCGATTATCAGAGGAACTGGAAACAGAGTGTAGTAAGAGAGCGACATTAGATGCTGAAGTACTCAAATTACGTTCTCTTGTAGAAACAAGTGAATCCAGTTTAACACAAGAAAAGTGTCTGGTTTCACAACTCCAGCAAGAGGTGTCGCAGCTCAAGGTATTACTTTATCCACCATTTTTTTACTGTACTGTACTTCATATATACCACTTTACATCACTCCTGGAAAATCGTGAACGTTATATCTGTATTGCGAGTTAAAGATTTCTTATGTGAATTTCAGAATGAAATTTGCGGAGGTTGCAGCAGTTCGGAGCAGTCAATGCTGAATGGTCCACCGGCGTCAGAGTCTCCTATATCCGAGGTCAGTAAAATGTATACTCTATGTCACTAAATGTTTTCTACGAGGATCAATCAGGATGCGAACAAACAGAGATAAATTAATATAAAGATGATACCGCGAGATAATGCTTTTTACGATTTGCGTTATTTGTTTTTTCTATTGTGACATTTATGCTAGTTACGATGCAAGTTATGACTATGGTTTAACACATCATAATATAGGAGATGCCATGAATTCCTTATTAATTCTTGTGCAATAAATTTTGCCCCATCACAACAATCACTAGATCTGGTTAATACGGTCGTTTGTACGAAAGCAATTCAGCTTTATCAATCCTTCTATCTGTTTATCGTCATACCACGTGTGCTCTTTGTATGTACGAATACTTTGATTTTCAACAATATTCAAACAAAAGTTGGCTGAGAACTATGTTCATTTTTATTAGTATTTCAGTGCATAGTCCGCTGATATATGTAAATGTTGCTTCTGTTTTGTCAGTTGTTGATATATTGCAGCGATAGAAAGAATCATTAGCTTTACAGAGAAAGAATATACGATGCTTGAAAGTATCAGCAATTTGATTATTGTGTATCAATTGCTTCGTAGTTACTTTGCGGAACGGCAATTTTGCAAATTTGTCTAGTCACTTAATTTCTTAAAATGTTGCGAATTGTCGTTTCACGGAACCTTGAATAGCTAAATAATGATATATCTGAAATACAGCCCCCACTAGCAGCACAGACACTGATAGCTGCATTAGAAAGTACTCTCCTCAAGAATACAGAGTTTGCAAATTGCTCGATAGCCAAGCCCATGAATTTGGTTCAGAGTGAACAAGAAATTGACCACAGCCCCATTGCTACAAAATACTCCTCGAAATCATGTCATATGACAGACCACAACACACAGGCTAGCTGGAATCCGTTGAATGGCCAGCAGCATAAAAAGCACAAGAAAAAGAGGAAGGTAAACCGATAAGTTTGTGGGTCGCGAAGTTATCTTCTGGCCCGATCACTGTATAGGTGCACTTCAGTTAGCTATCAAAATGTGAAACACGTTTCTGTTTTGGGCTCAGTATTACAACGAATGTTATAAAACTTGGAGAGGAGTAGCGAATTTTTAATTCATAGTTTGGAAGGTCGACTCTTAGCAACTCTGTTTTGTAACGATGTATGTAATATGACAAGGTGGACGAATAACAGTTCATTGTGATAAATCTGATGCCCAAGGTTTATGGTTTATTTGCTATGTTATTATATAACATCATTTGGTAGATATTTTGGGAAAGTATTTTATGGTAGATCACCTTTCGGTGTATGGATTTGATTGTTACGTTATTTATTCTGGCTCTCCACAGAGACATCAAAGTTATATCTCGATATATCTAGCATGTAATCTCTCGACATAGTGAGGAATCATAGGTAGAGATATTTTGTTCGAAATGGGGTACAATTTCAACAAAACAATCTGAAACACTCCCTTTACCTCCCGCAGTTGTAATTAATAGGTGGTTGATGATGCTGTCCCATCAAGCGGTTGAGACTTAAGGAAAGCACTCTTTATACGAATGCGTAGGCAATTCCGTACACGGCAAATTGCAAATCTTTTTATGGGGGTGGCTTTCGAATACTGTGTATATTGCTCGCAGCATTCAATGTGTACTTACAATAAGTGAAGTTGAATAGTTACAAGTGTGATAATTGGTATCGCGTCTCTTAACCATGCGACAAAATATGTTTCTGAAAGTTTCTTTACATTTTTCATAAGGGCGAAACATGTTTGTTAAACTATTTATCCCTTTGTCCCAGTGTTTGTTCGGTGACGAATATTAAATTCTCTCTTAGTACACGAACTCCACGGATAGCGTACTGCAGCAGCGCATCACGATACTGCAATTAATAGGGAAAGACTAGCTTTGCCGAACAAAATCTCATGCTATGATGAATAACGATTATGTTATTTTGATTGTTCCGACAGTCCACTAAGAAACCCATGGCAAAACGGCGCAGAATCGCAGGTATGCAAATCAAAAAATGAGATTCTGGAATTATACCTTCTAGCCTTTTTGAAAGGGTTGATGGTAGACTGCTGCTAGCAGTTTATGTCAGGTTTTATTATAATTTATTTTCGAGTATCCTTTACGTTGCACACATTATTCTGCGTAGTATCCAATCGTCATACTTTTTTTATATGTGCACAATTTTTATATTCGCTTAGTTTCATTAATTTCGATCGGAATAACATACACCACCGCTATCGAGCTCGTCATAAAGATTTGGGATCAAACAGACCCTGACCAAGTGCAATATATCTTCCCCACAACGAAATACTACTTGTGTTGATGAAAATTTCATAACGCATGTTACACTGATCGATTCTCGTGATTAAGCTATTTCAAGTATACGAATTATTTTCATATTTTCCATCAAGTCATATTTTTTCGACAGTTTATTTTGGTATTCGAATATTAATTTGTACATACAAGGATTACCGCACTTGTTTTCATTAGTTTCCTGCCTCGCAGTACAGATCTTAGAGACGAATTCAATATTATGGATCGTTAGTTGTTCGTAAGCTATTACGATAATGTGTGTGTTCCCGAGATATGTTGCACAGTGTTTAGATCTTATTAGCTTTACATATATGATTTGATCATCATAGCGCATATTGAATGTCTTGCATCTTGACCATCTCAGCACATATGTCGAAAAGAAAGGCTTAATTCGAGCTCGAGCTGCATCGACTCACATTTCATTAAATTCATTTAGTTCCAAGTTCCAATATTACTTACGCTGCGAAATATTGTGTGCATCAGTGGAAGATTCACTAAGATTTCCAGTGTATAGATATATTTAGGGTGGATTTCTTTGAAATGCGATAGTGAAAGGAAAAGTTTAATTCGCCTAATCCAGAAGTTATCAACTTATAGAAAGCGCTGTATTCTGTCCTTGTATAGATCTAGAAACATCACATTTGTATAAAGACCGACAAAGCGCATAAAGTATTGCCGCTGTACGGAGAGGAGCGATGCGGAGATGATGGGTATCAAAGAACATACATAGCTACATGCGGATCAATTTTTATAAACACAAACACTGGGGTAAAGGGCACACTATGAACAAACTCTATGTTTGCTCAGATATATTGACTACGCAACCTTTTATTTATCATTCTTTCTTTAACATTATTTTGCACATTGTCGCATTGCTTTCATATAATTTAATTAATGTTTCTTTCAGACAGTGAACACATTGTAAGATCTATAACATAGTATGATTAACCGTGGTAATCTGAGTTTGGTATGCAATGTATATGTTGCTTGTGACACCTCCGACTTAGTGGTGTTCTGTTCTATTATTTCTTTTATGCTTTTTGAAGACTTAGTACTGCGGTGATATCTGCCGAAGGCAATAGGCAAATGCATGTTCTTCGCTGTCAGAAGAGCGACAGTCTTCAAAAAGTATATTTATTATCAACCGAGTGCTTCATGCTTGCAGTGTCGTAATTTGCATTTATATGTCCCTGATGTTGTCCGCTGTTGTTCCCATTGTCCATTATCTAACAATTAATGATTCTTTTACTGCTTTTTAGCGTATGGTGATGGACGTCCTGAAGTAGATAGTTTTGTCTCCACGTTTGTTTAGTGCCGTTGCGCGTTTATTAGAATTAAGCGTATATCTTCGCGTGTATACCTCTACCTTCTCCAACAGATACTCTTTCCCTCCTCGAAAGTAGACTCTTTAGTTCATTTCATCGATAATTTTACACTTCCGCAAAATTCCGATTCTGCTACTGACCGTTAGAGTATTATTCTTACATACTAATCGATTGTAAAGGTGTCCTATATACTGTATCTGCTGGAGGCATAAGGAGGGACGATACCTGTTCTTCGATATGTGTATTCCTAAAGGTCAAGGACGACGAATAGAGAGAATAAATTTGCATTGATACGTTTTCAGGGTGGTTCAGGAAAAAAATAACTTCGAAGAACAAGTTGCGCTAGTGCAGAGCGCGAAAGCAGACAATTGAAAAGTGGGAATGCAAGTGAAAATGCGTATCGCAGCAACGCTGTAAAACATATACGGTAAATTTTGCTACTGAGAAGACTAATATAATAATGAGAAAATATTATGGATAACGTTTATTATGAAAAAATATCATATTTTATTATGTGGAGAAAATATAAATAATCAAGCCTTGTAGCTAGTACGCAAGGTATATTGAAACTGGTGTGTGTGACGGTTACGTAATTCATAGGTGTATAATTAAGCATAATTTTAGAGCCGTGTTCCGATCGTGCATTGTGAATTCCGAACGTACAATGTTTACGATTGAAATTTTATTTCTGTTATGTGGGGTACGTTCGGACTTATGAAGTTCTTACGGCCTTGTGACTGCATCGTTTTAAGCTGGTAATCTGTTATGTATTAGATGTTCCTTGCATTCAAACACACGTACGACACACACAGAAAAGACACGATACTCATTACGGTAATATAAATACGATTATGTACTGACATCTAATTTCATAAACTGAGTAGCAGTCACGATAACACCAGATTTTTAGATGGTTTTCATATTGTTAAAGCATTTGTATACAAAGCTGAAATCGTTGATAAATTAATGTGCAATAAATGAGCAAGATCATATAATTGTGTGTATAAAGACATGTCTATACGCCCACTGGACGGACTCTTGAAAGATTATCTCGAATTTAACTGTGGGTTGTTTAAAAAAAAATAAAAATTGCCAGACGAATTTGTATTAGAATGCAAACATGTGAAACTTACGAGATTTCATTTGAATTCCGCGTTCAAATATCTTCCTAGAATGAACGAAGTTATTTGCTTTATATGATTTTGGAACTTTTCGGTTGATTTACCATTTTTACATGACACAATTCAATATTACTTTCAATCTAATGAATTAGGAAATATAGATTGTAATTTTTTTACCTTTGCACATCGGGAAACACAGATCAATCCATCACGAATTATCCTATCTATTACAGATTAAACGTTTTGTTTGTAAATTGCAATACAGAGGAATATGCGTATACTCAGTATACATGGTACTTAGTTACGTTTTAATACCGACAATTGTAGGAATAATCAATAAAGATTTACTGTTTTACCTGACGCAGTTGCCCCAAGAAAAATAAAACCTGGTATATCTAAGAATTATACAATCATTCTCAGATTTAGTTTTCATATTAATACCACATATGAATAGCGTTGTATCAAAAATATTTTATTTCATACCTTTACAAACGTATGAACTGTACAAAGTTCCTAAAATTACCGTTTTAGATCATACGACTTTTCGCTACACTTACTGTACAACTATTATTAACATAAACAGTACAAAGTTTTATTTGATTATTAAAAAAAAGAGACAAATATTAGAATTCAACTGCAGTACTATCACAGGTCGCATAAGATTCACTTACAGTCTATTGTTTACAGCAGATTATACTCGGAGAGTGTCCAGTATTTCATTATTCTTTAATTTAGCATTGTCTGTAGAAAGCCAAGTATATAGCTACCCAAATCCTCATCTTGATTAGTCCATGAAACATAGACACTCTTTTGTTCATCTTCATCACCTTCCACTTTAACTAACACTGACTCCACCGATATTGAGCCATCTGTTAATTGAACTGTCCAACCTGACAATCGTTCTTTTAGAGGTTGCAACAATTTTATAGTCGTCGAGTGAGCTGGGCCAGGATCTCTCACTTGCACAGTAGAGGTAAACCGCACCACATGTTTCGTAATCCCGGCTGCTTTTGCTACCTAAGAACGTCACGCGTAATTAGTAAATCAACATCAGAAATTTGTAATTAAAGTGGACAAAAATGCTGTACCTCATCAGCATCTACTAAACAAACACCATCTTCTCTTAACATAAGAACGCTATGAAGCAGCCTCCGCCTTTTTGGATCCGGTGGCAATGCGGAATATCTTTTCGCTTCTGCTTTTAATAAAGCGAGTGATGCATCCACTGGTACTTTCGAAGTAGTTGTAATTACACACGTTTCTCCATTGGCTGGATTATAGCAGTTAGTTCCAAACTCCTGCTTGATCTTTTCCTTTAAAAATTCCATTTTGGCGAATTCCCCGTGTACGAGCATTACGTTCTTCGGTTCGCAATACTGTATTAATTGCATAATGCCTTTGGCATCAGCATGAGCAGAAAATGACATGTATTCCACAGCCATTTTCACTTCAACAATTTGTCGATTTTCGAATTCTATCCTCCGCGTACCGTTCAGTACTTTATGGCCCACAGTTCCCTGGACACAGAATCCAGGCATTATAACCATATTCGCCTCATTTGGTGCCCATTTCTTGAAAATTTGTAAAGACAATCCAGCATGTAACATTCCAGGAGTGGCGAATACAACCACAGCCCCTGGATTGTCGATACATCCTTTGTCGAAAGGCTTAATATGTTTGAACTCAAACATATTTCGCTGCACGAACGTCTTTTTGATCTTTTGATTTGTCCACGTAATAAACATCTTATAGTAATTGTTGGCTTTCTCGGTCAAACCAAGCGCGAAGTGCACGGGAACTTTCAAGTTCATTCGCTCCCAGTATGTCTCCAATAATATACAGAGTTCTTGTGCTCGACCGAGTGCAAAGACCGGTATCAGTACTTTCCCACCGCGATCGATGCATTCGTGAACTTTCTTTAGGAAATCCCTTTCTCTGCATCTTTTTGAGTCTCGAATTGTTGTTGCATAAGTAGATTCTGATATTAATAGATCTGGTCGACATTTATCAATCCATGCAGCACCCAGATGCCTGTCTGGAGTCATATTGTAATCTCCAGTGTAAACTATAGATTGCGAACCAACACGGACCCAAAACATTGCTGCCCCAAGTACATGTCCAGCATAATATGCTTTGATTTCAAGCTCGGAATCAACCATTACTGATTGATGCAATGTAACAGCTACAACTTTTTTCATACAATCTTTTATCATCTGTGAAGTAAAGAAGTTACTTTCACCCTTTCTTTCAACAGCAACCTTTCTCATATCTTCCAATAATATTGGAGCAATAGCTTTTGTTGGATGTGTCATATAAATAGGACCTGTATAACCCACCTGATAAATATAATTCAGAAAGTTATAGCCAATATGTGAAAGTAGGTATAGAAATCAGAGATTTTGGTTGTGAAAGTTGATTACCATTTCAGTGAAATAGGGTAAAGCACCGCAATGGTCTAAATGAAAGTGGGAAATGATGACACAATCGATATAATTGGTTGCCGGGCCTTCTGGCACTATATAAGAAAAATCTGGGAATCTTCTTTCGTCATTAAAACCCATGTGCATACCACAGTCCAACATGATATTCTTTCCACCCATTGAAACCAGGATGCAGCTCCTGCCTACATCCTGGCCAGCACCAAGAGGTGTAACTTTGATGTCTGGCATTTTTCTAATAAGATAAAGAGCATGATTTACTACTTATCCCTTGGTGGAACAATTGATAAATAGTAAAACGAATATTGACGATTTTGAATAAACGAATTCTGGATATTGGTATACCTTAATTAAAAATATAGTAGATATGTATGAAAGATTCTGGTCGTATAACCTTCAATCAGTTGCCTTTCTCTGTAGAAATAGTTTGAAAACGTGTTTTGTATGAAACTCTCACCGTGTTGAATACGCACCGTTTTCAGAAATCAGTCACTCCTTTCCCCAATTCTAACCGTGTCGAACAGGAAAAATCCTGTTTCACATGCAACATTACCGCGTTTTTATTTCACTGTTTTCTCCCTTCTCATATCAGTAAATATAACCCGTATAACCCCGAGTACAACCTCGAGGGCCAACGAGATGGAATAGCACAGCTGTGCTCCGTAGTAGAAGACAAACTTGGAATTGATCTTTACCGCTCCCTGGCGACCAATCAAATCAACTTTTTACGTAGTATAGTTTATCCGAAGAACTTGCCACTTCTAACCTTTGTCTTCTGTTAGTTAATAGATGACGCACCAAGTATTCTTTGGTGCATTCAATTATGCAATGTCGGTATTACCGATAATTCGATGGTAAAAAGCTGATTCCAACTCTAGTGCATCACCCTGTATCAATTACTAGTTCAATCCGTTATGAGAATGATGGAACAATTTATTATTAGAGGCATAATGTGAAATAAAGTGACGAAAGAAAAACTAATCAGTTAAACCTCGAGTCGAAGGACGTCACGCATTTTTTCAGTGAGGTCATTTGTTGCAGTAATTAATCTGCGGCAACATGATTCACTCCTAGATATAGGATGAGTGCAATTTACTGATAAGCACGGCTAATGATAAAGGGATCTACAGCTAAATCGGTCACATGGACGAAAGCATAGCGGCTTGCAAAGGGAGGCAGCAGACTATTGCGTGAGCATGAGAAAAGAGTCCGAAGACTTGGAAGGAGACCACAGGTATGTATGCGGTATCCCAGTGTCTTGGGGTTTTAGCCCGAACTGACTCAGCAACGTGAGTCACGTGTCGTATAGACACGCCAAGGGGGAGACTGTTCATTAATTCAAGGTGGAATTGATTGTAGGTCCTTGATCCACGACGATCATCCAAATTTTACAATTGTCTAAGAATTCAACTGCCACTGATCCAGCATGATTTCTCTCAATTCAAGAAGACATACAGAAACGAAGGTAGTGATACAGACTTCCAATATTTAGGAGCATTGAACAGCCTAGTGGCAGACTAGCACAGCAGCGTTGGATCGTAAATCTCACCGGGTGTACTTATCCACCCGTTCCCCGGAGCGTAGGTTGGCGAGCTCGGGGCTTCTGGAACAAGTGGCAATCGAGATGAGAAGCGGTGCAATCGCGAGTGCAACCTTGTGCACGCAGGTAACCACTTATGTAGTCGCAGCGAGGCAGACGAGAGAACGAAGCACGAGCATAAGCCGGATAGATTCGATCAGGGTACCCGCAGCGAGGTATCGGCTCCCGATCGTTTAGAGAGAAGTCCTTCGCGGCCGGCGGCGTAACGCGCTCTTCGTGATACGGGTACCTCTAGTATGTGCACGGATCAACACATACAGACAGCATGCACCTCTTGAGAGAAAGAGAGAGAAAGAAAGAAAGAGATGGAAGAGAGGAAAATCGAGAGGCTGGAGAGTAGCGCATGCACTGGCAGCGAAAGACAGAGAGATAGAGTCGAAGCTGCTAAGATATCGGTCGGCCTTCCTCGTAAATCGGAAGTCGCCGATATCCTCCACGCCAGGGCGCTCAGAAATTCGTGGAAGGTGCAGCTGCACTGCAGCAGACAGACCAATGCACGATAATCCCAGCGCAGGTGTACGAACGGGTTACACCTGTCCGCCACTCAAGAAGCATAACCGACTTTTCGACCAGACAAGCCTTACTGGCCCCCGAGGAGATCTATGTACATACTCTCCCCGCCCGGGACCATCTTTCTTATACATTTAACTAAGACTAGCAAAGAGATAGGTGTCTCGTTTGCAAATCTTTGGAAATTTGAATGGATAGCCCCCTTCGTTCGTTCCATCGAGAGTCCAGCTGTCTTCGAGCTTTCGGTGGGATTAGTGCTAAGTAAGTAAGTAAGAACGCACTCTAAGTTGTTTGACCATTAGACCGCAAAGGTTCGTGTCTGGCTTGCAAGAGAGACTGAGATCGGTGCAACTCTACCGTCACCGCATTAGACGACAATGTAGACACTTTGTCGCCCAATGATACACTGCCGAGTGTGGTTTTGAACGTGCGTTCATCTCGTCCTTGGGGTTTGGATCAGACGGTTTGACGAGTTCGTTTCAAGATCAAGCCGTTTTGGAAGATTTGGTAGCTTCGCTGAACGCTGTTCTCCGTTGGATGCGTCCCGACTGGACCACAGCTCGTTCGGGCCACCGTGCGGGTAACTTGAAACCCTCGGCGAATTCTTCTATTTTCCTTTCCTGATCCTCGCTCGATGTAGACCCACCGTTCTCCTCTTGGTCCCCTCGCTCACCATCTTGGAATCCTTGGATCAAAGGGGGGCCCGGATGCAATCCGGTGGGTCTATTGTCCTCTCATAATCGATGCTAAATATGCGAGACGCCAGCCAGAGGGACTTGGGTCCGGCAGACATACACAGAAAAAGAGATTAGCCCGAGTCGAAAAGAACCAAGAGAGCCTTAAACGCATGGAATCAAGTAATCTGGTATTCGATAGAGCTTCAATCTCAAAAGATAGCTACTTTAAAAGACTGTACAGACCCTATCAGACTATCTTCCCACGTCTGCCAGGCCTATCTCTCCACTCATTGCCACTGCCACGAGACAGTCTGACTCGTCCGAGAACGAGGAGGTTGGAAAAAGTGTGGCACTCTTAGCACTCACTCACGTGCGCGACTTGATGCAAGGCCTCGACTTGTTTCCGAGAGGGGAAGGACTTCCAACATGAGATATACGAAGGGACATACTCTCAAGCTCGCAGAATTGGAAAGGGGTTGCGTATGAAGAGGATAAGGATCCTATGACTCTTGGCTATAGCCTCGGAGGGAGCTTCTTTGCCAAGG